>VXBZ01005800.1:564617-644333 GCA_013399135.1 Heliornis fulica
TGTGTTTTTATTGACATTGTAAGAAACATTTTTTTGTTTGTTTTTGCTTTGTTACAAAAGAGCTAAGTGGTTCTGACAGCAGGAGTACAGTTTATATGTACACAGTGCTACAGACCCTTCAGATCAACCTAAGGCTCGAGAAACATCAGATCATAACTGCAGGTTTATCAAATGAAGACCACTAAGGCCTCTTACAGCCAAACACTACTCCTACCTTACATAAATGTATTTACACGTTGTCTTTTTTGTCTTTTTTTTTTTTGTCTTTTTCTTTTATAAAAAAGGATTACAAGCTTTATTAAAAAAAAAAACCAACTAAAAAAGGAAGTGGGGGAAAAAAGAACACATTTTTATCTTACACATCTGCAGGACTGACAACAGTAACTGTTCCATAGGAGACATTCCACCAATCCAAGGACATTAACATGTGGATACCGGAGGTTTACAGGACGTTTTGGACACTATTAACAGGGGTATGTGCTGTCAGCTCATTGGCGAGTACAGCCTCATCAGGAAAAATTTGGCAACACACATCTTGGTCCCTCTCTTTGACAGGATCAACACAAAATAAGGCACATACATTGGGAGAATATAAACACTACTGGTTGGAGGATGAGCCTCTGCACAACAGCCATCTGATCAAGCAGCAGGGTGGAGCAGTGACTGGAAGGGAGCAAGCCAGCGAGCATCCTAATGCATGTACCGTTTGGGGCCGTTCTCCAAGGAGAGCGTAAGATCATCTGCCACGAGGATGTGCAGGCCCATCACACAAAGCCCTCGGGAAGCCCAGGGACTTCTCTGCAAACACACCTCCCTTCCACCCAGGTGTACCTGACGGAATCCTGCGTCGTGGAAGTAAAACTGCCTGGAGAAATGTGTGAGGTGGACATGCCCAAGGCCAACAGGGATGGGTTTGGAAGATCCCCACAGTGCCATCAGAGGAAAAGGGGATTTAGGGTCAGGCTGTCCCCACTGCAGTGGTTTAGAAAGTGGGGCATACACACTGTGTTCTGCTTTCCCTGGCAGTCTAGTGGAAGCGGTATGGTCCCAACTGCTACGGCAATGCCAACTGCTTTCCCGGATGATACACAAAAGCTTTGGCTTTGTGACTGGGAGAACAGGAGTAAACAGCTGCCAGTAAACCTGTGAGCACTGCTGGTGGGCTTCCCCAGACCACCACACACTAAGAAGGAGGCTGACAAGCTAAAGCTGTGCCCAGCCTGACAGTGCCATGCCCAGAGAGCCCAGGCTACATTATCAAAACAAAGCCAAACCCCAAGACAGCTGGGTGATGATGCATTGACACCCTCACAGGTAGCAAAGAGGCTCTTTAGCATAAACCAGAAAAGCACGAGAAGACTCTAGAAGCTGAACAGCATGAACAGAAGAGACACACACACACCTCACTGGGAAAAGCAGAAACCATTTGCACAAACTTGCTGGGGACATGGTGGACCCTCTGGTTCTTCTGACTCCTGCCCAATCAAGATGGGATGCCTCTCTGGAGCATGTGCTTTTGGCCAAGACACATTGTTGGCCCAAGACAGGGATGAGTGAGTGACGAAGGTTTGTCAAATCCAGGAAGGCAAATTAGCTGCTCAAACAGTGCCTAAAGCCTTGAGCAATATGACTGGCTCCTTCTAAGCTCTGATGGATCACATCTGTTAATAGCTTCCCTGCTTCAACTGGACCAGCAAATACAATTATAACTGGAAAATTGAGTTTAAAAAAACAGTTTTTGTTGGGGTTTTTTAGTTGCTGTTGGTTTGGGGGTTTTGTTTGCTTGGATTTTGGTTTTTGGGTTTTTTTTTTTTTAATGTAGGACCTCTATAACAATAAAAGGCTCCTCTCCCAAGCCACTTACTCCCAAGCTGGTCATAAGTCTCCCTGTTGAAAATGTTTATAAACATGTAATTGATGGTTTAATAAACAGCCAGCAATTGGTTACCGAGAACCATCTGAAACATGTCCAGCACAGCCTTCCCTCATGCACAGTTCCTCAGCAGGGCTGTCAGCTGTATCACAGTGCTGCAACCAAAAGCATCCCTCAGCCCCCAGCGACCAGCCCACCTGGTGACATCCCTCCTCGCCCTGGCAGCTGCGTACCTGCGCTGGATCTCTACCAGGCTGCTTCTGGACAGCAAGGGTGCAACAGGGAGCAGCTCTGCCCGGCTGCACCAGCAAACCAACCATTCACCATGGTGACCTGACCCTGGTTCCCTGGGCAGGACAGGCACTGCTGCGGGAGGGCCGTGAGAGTCACTCACGGGCAGGCGGGTCGAGAGCGGAACCGGCAGAGGGTGAAGAGCAGAATGAGGGAGAGCCAGAGGAAGGAAGACATGCTTGCTAAAGATACAGAAGGACAGGGGCTGGGTGATGATAAAAGCCGTAAGATATTTGTGTTAGTCTCAATTTCTGACATTCCAGCTCACGCTGCAAATCACTCTGTACATGCTGGGATAAGCCCACATACGGCCCCAGCACCAGACTCCTATAGGATGTTTTCCTACTGATATACAGCTTCCTTCTCTGTCTCTACCGGCTGCTAATAGGTCAGTGTTATCAGACAGCTTCACTTAGGTGTATTCCTACACATTCCTCAAATGCTGTGCCCTGAATCAGCTGGTATTTCACTTTTTCGCTCAGTCTTGTAACAGTTCTCCACCCCAACCTGTTTACCCAGGAGCACTCGGTGTTGGGGTGCAGCCACAGAGCCCAGCACAGCAAAAACCATGCCAGAAGAGTTAGTGTTTATGGAGCAAGCACCCCTCAACTCAGCCCTACCAGTGAGCAGCTTCACAACCATGGTGTGAAGATCCAGTTTTTGCTGGTGGGACTGAGCCTGGGCATTGACTCACTGGTTTGCCTTGAAATAAAAATGCATGTTGGTGTCACCCAGTTCAGAGAGGTTGGGTGGGTTTGTTTGAATTTTGGTTAGTTACCAGACATACTTGCTTCTCTGCTTGTTTGTTTGCTATTTTTAATGGCAGTTTAAAAGCTCTTCACTTTGTAAAGCCTCGATAAGAGTGGAAAAACCATTTAAGATTATCAGATTGCTTTGCAATTGCTTTGATTTCTTTGGCTAGTCTGAGAACTGGCCTGTTCTTTTTCTACTTGTATTACATTTTGAAGCTGTAATTGAGTGTTATGTCAATGGGCATTTACTTATTTTAACATAAACAATCCATCCACAAAGCTGTATGCATCAGAAGGGATGTACAAGACAGTTGCTGCAGCAAAGGAACTGTTAAGGTAAGAACCAGTGGCTCAGCAAGTTCTGTTTCAACAGTTTGCATGTTTTTAATAGAAAAGAGAGTCCCCAGTATGGAATAACCTTGTTAGTTCACTGCATGAAACACTCTGTAAGACTCTGATCATCCCTTGACAAATGTGGTGTGCAAAGAAGGGATTACAGATGTCAGGAAGAGTGGTCAGGCACTGGGACAGGCTCCCCAGGGAAGTGGTCCCAGCACCCAGCTGGACTGAGGTCAAGAAGCATCTGGATGATGCTCTCAGTCCCCTGCTCTGACTTGGCTGGCCCTGTGTGGCGCCTGGAGTTGGACTCGATGGTCCTTATGGGTCCCTTCCAGCTCAGGAGATTCCATGACACCACAAGTTCCCCAATCACCAAACAGGCCCATAGAGTTACTCTCCAGTCATTTAAAACATCAGCCAAATCCCAGACTGCCAGGCACTGCAGAAGAAGAGAGCTGGCTGAAGACCAGCTTTCTGGTCTCCTGCCTCTGGAATGGGTTAAACATGACATGCTCTCAGTGTCAGGATGCAAGGCAGTGACATCTACCTGTGTAACTACAAAAACCCAAAACACTCTCTAGAGATCAAAGGGGTTTACAAGTTCTTATCTGCTTGAACCTCCTCATTTCTTGTGCTCTGTGACCCTGAAACTACATCCCAGGATTACCATGGCTGGTTTCTAAGCTGGTTGTCCACCTCAGTGCGGTGTATCCAGTGCATCCAGAGAGGATTTTGTCACTCTACGCTCACTTGCTCACTTCGCATTGTGCCTGGTTATTTTGTGCCTACATGTTAAGGGGGGAAGTTGCAACAGTTTTACAAGGTCTAGTTTCTTTTGAGCAACAGAAAATTGCAAAGTCATTTCATCAGACCTTTCTTTAAAAAAAAACCCAAACAAACCAAAACAAAAACATGCACTTCACACATTTACATTGGTTTAGAATTAAAAAAAAAAAACAAAACAAAACAAAACACAGTTGAAGCATACAGACATTCCAAAAGGGGAGGGAGAGAGAGAGAAAGGTGGGGTGGGGAGCAGGGGATGGGTGTAGCAATACTGATTCAAAACTGAAATGGAAGACAGTTTCTCCCTAGAACACTTTAGGGTTTTCAGAGTCCTTATTCCATAAAAGGAATATACTTGAAACACATCCCATTTAGGTGAGATGAGATTGCTAAAATACATACACAACTAAAAAATATGAGTCTCTTTTTTTTTTTGTGTCATCTGTTATCTCCTAAGGGTTTGCTTTTATTTTCATTATGTCTATTGCATAACAGCAAGAAACTTGCTTTCTTCTGCAAGTGAGGTCAACAAAGAGCTCATGTCCCCAATAGCCATGTTGGTTGTGCTTACGGGCATAGCTGGGAATGTAAGAGACGCTCGGGGCGTGGTGAGGCGTGAGGAATTGCGGGAGACATTCTGAATGATACTCGGGCTCAGCGCTCCCGAAATTAGGCTGACATGGTCCCCATCATCTATGATAGCATCAAAATCGATGTGCACACCCTCCAGGCTGTTGCTGTCGATGCTGTCAACTGTGCTGGACACTTGGTTAGCCCCCGGGGAAAGAAGCTCGGAGGAGTTTGCAGTCGCAGTCCCCTGCAGCAGGCAGTTCGCTTCCGAGCCGAAGAATGGACCTGTTTTCAGAGCTTGGTGGCTAAAGCCTGGGGTTTGGTCATACAACTGACCAGAGTAATTCTGCACGCTGGAGCAGAACTGCTGTGATTGACCTTGCATCTCCATCTTTATGGTGTTTACCCTGTACATGTGGTTGCCATCACTCACTTGTCCTTGCTGCTGTGCCAGGTTGTTTTTCGACACGTTCAGCCGTCTGTTGCCGCTGTAATTAGAGCATGGCTGGTAGCTTTTGGTCGCCAACAAACCTGCAGGCTGGCTACCAATGGCATGGGACACCGGTGGACAACTCTGCGGCCCCTGATACAGGCTGCTTTGTGAGGTAGGACTAACCTGCCCTAGCATCATCTGACTGGACTGACTGACTCCCTGGTAGTGAACACCGTCTCCAACTGGTTGGGTTTGCAAATACTCCTGTTCCATCATACTCCTGCTCTGCATCCCATTTGCCATACCGGTGGCTTGGTCACTGGATGCCATGGGATGGCCGAAATTTTGCTGGTTCCCACTCACTGGCATGTTGCTGCTTCTCAGCTTCTGCCCTTGGACTGCCAGGCCACAGGAGCTGTCCATGGCCCCAGACATCACCGCTGGCCTGCTGATGCTTTCGCTGTAAGGCTTATTGGGCTGCACACCGAAAGCGTTACCGGCTCCGCTGCCAAGAACCGTGTTCTGCTGTAAACCATAGGAACTGCTGTTCTCCACCAGGTTCTGATAGCCATTCTGCTGGGCCACGCTGCTTCTCTCCAGGTTCTGCTGCTGCACCATCATATTGTTATACAGTCCGAAGGCCCGGGCCTGCTGCGCTGCTGAGCGCTGGCCGCACTTCAGCTTCGAAGGAGATAAGTCAGAGCTTCCTGAGCTGACTTCATTCCACTGAATGGGCAAGTCACTCTTGTTTGCCTCAGGACCTGCCTGCTGACCGCTCGGCGGAGGGGCTTGCTCGAAGTTGCCGGGGTTGTTGTTGTTCCCTAACACTGAGCTGTGATGCGTTTTGTTGCTGTCTAGGACGTTGTTCAACAAGTGGTCGTACAGGCCCTGGTTCTGGGAATTCAGGTACTGGACGACGTCATCGGGCAGGAGGTCCTCGTCGTTCAGGCTGCCACCCGCTTCCATCGTGGCAGCCTCCAGGGCGACGTTCTCGCTGATGCTGGGAGGACAGGGGGAGCCGAAGCCGCGGAAGACGCCACCCTCAGAACGGGTGTAGTTCTGAAGAACGAGGTTGCGCTTCTCCATGGATGGAGGTAAAGCAGGAGGGTTAAAGCTATTAAGACTGTTGAAACGCTGGACTCTAGGGACAGAGAGGTTGTCGGAAGCCATTCTTACTGGATCGCTGGCTCGCCTTGTCCCATTTCCTAGAGCATCATGAGGCAGAAATTGCCTTCTGCTGTAACCATTTGCCCCACCATCACTACATCTTCGAGGGGCATTCACAGGAGGCAGTGGAGATACTCCGGACTCCCTGCAGTCACCCAAGAGTGCCATCCTTGTTTTGAGGCTCATCCTCTCCATGTTAGGCAGTGGAGTTGGCGGGGGTCCACCAGTAGCTGCTGCATATTTAGCTTTCAGCCTGTATTGCTGGGCTGGGGTGAGGCTGAGAAGACTTGGCAGGTCATCACACTGGCTCGCTTCACTGGAGCGCCGGGAGGCATCGGTCGAGATGGGGTCATAGGAATCTGCAACACTCACGTTCTGAGGTCTACCCTCCACCTGGGAGGCGTCGCTGGACCTCCGGCTGGAGAAGCAAGGTGAGATTCCAGAGGACCTGCGGCTGCTCAAGTAGGCTGAACTGATGGTGCTAGTATTGCTGTCCCTCCTGTTCAGCATGTTCAACACAGTGATGTCCGTACTTGAAAGTTCATTCCTGTTGGGCAGAATAGTCATGGCTCCTCCTACGCTGCAGCTGCTGTTTGACTGGGTACCTGGAGGTAAAATTCACAGATAAACAAAGGGGAATCACCCAGCAACTGGTCCAGAAAAAAACACTGTCCAGAAGAAAGGGGAGTACAGAGGGAGAGCCTGCATCACCACAGCAGTGCTCTTTATTGAAAGTAGCAGGGATAAAAAACCCTGTCCTTAGGTTAAAAGCTAATTCAGAGACTCAAGGGTAACATTTCAGTGTGAATCCCAGCACAAAATTTATAGGCCACAGCCACAAACTGTCATCAGCTGGTGTAGCCCTCTGGGCTGGGGTGCAGCTCTGCTGACTGATGTGCCAGAAGGACACATTCGTAAGGCAGCTTTTTATAGGCAAAATATAATTGAACAGGCATTTGCGTGGAACGGCAAAATATACAAACTGGAGGCTATTCAAGGTCATTTTTAAGACTTCTTGAAATATTCTTGAAATAACTCCTAACAACTGCAAACCATCTTTGCTGGTTTCCTTGTTTTGTTTGGGTTTTAAGTAAACAGAATACATTTCTTCATTTTACATAGTTTCTTTCGATTGAACGGGTTTCAGCAAACCTGGGCTCTTCCTCCTTGGGTGGAGTGCAGGGACCTATGGGTACGTTGGCGGCACCGCAGAGGCCGCAGGGACATATGTACTGGCAATGAGCAGCTCCCTGGACAAAAACAACTATGGATCTGCAGAGTGCAATGTCACGTCGCCCCCATTCGTGGATGTCTGCTGTTACACGCTTTCACAGTGAATTTGTTATCTAATTATCTAAGACCTCTCGTGGCATGAACTGGCATGACTCTGACCTACCATAGAGCCAAAGAGTCAACAGAGCTATGGCAATTTATGAAGACTGGCCTAGTCTTCTGTCCTGGCCATTGCCCTCAAGCTGCTGCTTGATACCATCGTTGTACTACACCCAATAACTACTCCTTGACATCCAGAGGCAAACAACACACTTCAAAAAAGGGTAGCCCAACACATCTATGAAAGAGGTGTGTGGTTAAGGTCCCACCTGAAAGATTTCCACACAATAAACTGGCAGGTATTTATTTTTAATGAGTTGCCATAAAATAAACCAGGATTATGCTGAACTTGGGTCCAAACCTTTAAGTGCAGGGAGTATTTCAAACATACATACATACACACAGCTCCCCTGCTGGCCTCCCTTCTGTGAAACATGGGACTGTCAATCAGACTTGTCTCAGAGTGGGTAGTGGGACTTGTAATGGGGGGATAACCAGAGACTGATCCACTTATGAACTGTTCTCACAGTGGCAGAGTTTCATAAGCTGCACTGTTCTTTCACTAGGGTTGCAAGATGGAGCTAGCAAGCAACAAATTTAAGGAAAAAACCCATTATCACTCCAGTAACGTGTATCTTACCATTTCCTATGAGAGGCGGCAAGGTCGGGGCTTTGGAAGGTGGAACGGGGTTCAGTCTTGGAAGCATTCCATTAACTTGTTTCAACCTTTCTAATTTCACTTGCTCCATCCATTTGGTCCCTGTCATATTCCTCCTGGCCTGTAAGCCAAGTGCTGTGGTAGCTGTGGAAATGGTAGAGTCCATGATTGGGGTTTCATCGATGACACTGAGGTCTCCTACGCTACCGCCACCGGTCAGAGTAAGCTCGATCCCATTGTTGGAATAGTTGCTGATGGGGGACTGTTCGCTGCTGCATGTAGACTGACCACCAGGGCTTGGCTGAGATGTCTGTTGGAGCAAGAAACAAAAGAATGGGAAGATTAACAAAAAAACCTGCAGCCAACATGTGTCTAAATGGAGCCAAAGAAAACTAAACATAAAACAAATTTTAGCATTAAACAATGATGGTGAATGTTCATTAATGGCTTTCCAGAATACTGATTTAATGGCAATGGATGCCGCTGCAAAACTCGGGGTTAAAATCCACTTTAATACCTTGCTGATATTACACACTGTACCTACATGAGACATTTATTTCAGTAATTCCTGCAATTCCTTCATGCAGTCCGTGAGCCTGTATGTGTGGATACCCCAATCTGGGTACACACTGCTCCCAACTGAGACTGCAGCTCAATAAACCAAATCCAAACTCAGCCACACTACAAGGCCTAATTTACTTGCAGCAAGAAAGCAAACAAACAAGACTCCAACAATGCAATTTTGTGTTTTGTTTCTTTTTTTTTTTTAATTAGACTTGTGGCTAAAGAATGCAAGTATTTTCCAAGCTTAAGGCTCATTGTTACAAGCAGCGGTTGGCCTGAGATGTTGGGGCGTAACAAAACCAGGACAAGGCATCAGTGCAAAAATACTGTATCATATTATCAGCATCCTGTGACTGCAGCTGCATGCTCCAACTTACACCATCTCTGCCCTGAATCAAGGCAGCGGCGATCTACTGAACCAAATCCTTTCTTTTACTAGGGTTTCAAAATTTAGACTTAAGACTTTAGGTACACGATACGGCCTACTAATCTATCGGGATATGAACCACCAAAACAGCTTCTTTCCTAACAGAGAGCATTCCCTGCTGCTCTAGCAGAACCAATTTCTCCTTGATTTATTTTTTATACTTGTAAAGTTCTTGTCAAAAAATGGGAAAATTGACAAACTGAAACACTCAGATGAACAGACTGACAGACAAAACAGCAAGACAGACAGAAGTCTCTGGACATAGTATCTTACTGAAGGTTGTGTCAGTGTGATCACAAATCCATGAGGCATGCAGTATCATTTTGCTCCCAAGAACAGTTTCATATAAGTATTTAAACGTTGGGGTTTGGGTTTTTTTTTCCCTGGGGTTTTAAAATACACTTTTTTTTCCCCACCAGCCTGCGATGCTGGGCACATTTTACTCACAAAAGCCATCCAGGGTTTCTGAGGTAGCAGTGAGGGCTCTCACTCCAACATCAGTGAATGGAGGCACAGACTCATGGCAATACTATAGCTTCCTTTGCCCCCGAGGAGCTCGTTAAGATGCAATAACCATTTTATTATTTCTAAGTTGAGCGATGATACTTAGAATTTATGAGGCCACACCGAGCATGTTCATTTCCAAATCCTGGCCACGGCAGATTTAGTGACAAGAATAGAAACAACTGTTATTGTGCAGAAGAGAGTTTGTGCTTCTGGACAACAGTTCTATGTCAGCTGGAAGAAGGGTACTAATGGTCAGAAGTCTGTTCTTGTAGCCGCGTGTCACGATCCCAGTGAGGTAGGTTACAGAAGTAAGGACTGCATCATGAGGAATGTACATTTCTAGATGTGCAATACAAAAAAAATAAAAAAAAGGGACATCTCATCTAGAGGGGAAGGTACAAAGACTTTTATGAAGACATTTCACCGACATGAGCCAAATTTTTCACATGTCAAGTGTTGCAAAATGATCACAGCACATTACATTTGGGAATAAGTTTGATGGATTGCACATTAGTAAAGAAAGGAATGACTGGACAGCAGGCAGGAGGATAAAATAAAGACATAAATAATGTTGCAATAAGCAAAACAGCAGAAAAGTTAAAATGCCCTCACCTTATTACCCACTGTCCTTAGGAAGTTAGAACAAGACATTTAAAAGCATTAGACAGAAAAGACATTGGATTAGTTGAAAAACAGAAAATAATCTTAATTCATACAAGCAATGAAAAGCAAGAAATACAGAACTGGTTTTAGAAAATACTCTTCTGTGAAAAATATGTAATGCTATGTAAGCAATGAGCATTAACACCCTCTCCTGCAAATGTTATTCATGTTAACATCCCCTACGCCCAACACGCCTCAATGAAGCTAAAGATTTACCTAGCTAAACAGGAGGGGAATGGGTTTTGTTCTTTTATAATCTAAGGTAGTTACCACCAAAGACAGCAGAGGATCTCCTCTGGACTTCAGTGGGAGTTAAATCTGGGCCCTTGGAAGTTTCTGAATTCAGGATTAATACTCCACAGTTTGGGCATAAGCCTTAGGCACAATATAGCAGCAACTCATATTTCAATGAGTAATCACTCTGAACTGCTGCATGATTAACAGAATTTGGAGGACTCATATTTGTAGTCCCCAAGGGTTGTGTCCAGATTAGTCGTAGGCCCAGATGTGGAAGAGGACAGAGTGACCGCCTTTGCTAGTTCTGACCCTCGTGGAGAGCACAGATGGCATGTGAAATGCAGGCATATGAAAGAACAAGTCCATTACTTAAGGTGGCATGCCAAAATGTAGTGAGGCCTTTCCAGTGTTCAAGGGTACACTGGCTTGATGCAATAGATTACAGCAACCCACTGAAAAGACATGCAGGGACTCCTAATTAAGATCAATTTAGTTAAACAACCATTAGGTTAAGTTGATAAAGTCAATTAACATGAGAGGTCACATCACAACAGAGATCAAATGTTATCAAATGGTCTCCTCCTGCTCTTTGAGAAAGTCAATTTATCCTGCTTCAGTCTGATCCACGACCTGACCACCTCAAGCCCCTAACATGTGATTTGTTTCACCAGGTTCTCAAAAAAATTTTCATCATTAAAATCATCATTTTAGTCTTTTGGACTTGTTTTTTTTCACATTCTGGGTTTGAGGCTGCAGGATTCACATTCTCCAACTTTATTCTGTAAACAGGAGAGTGGAAAATAAAAGCCTTTTAAAAAATGAAAGCTGTGATTTTCTCATAATACACTGATTCCAAAAGAAAGATCTTTAAAAGAAACAATTATTGTGAGAGTTTCCAACACTGCACTTACTGCATATTGCAGAGCCTAGCTGTAATCTTTTTATTTGCTATTTCTTAGCCTTATTTTACCAAACCCTGATTGTGTCAGACAACATTGTACACAATGTAAACGAAAAAGGAAACCTCACAAAACCCAACCTTGTGAGCTAGAGCTCCAATACACTACAACCAATAACTACTCCTTGACATCCAGAGGCAAACAACTCCCTTCAAAACATGTTGGGACATTTTTCCAGGGCTTGAGCACTTCAGAAACGGGACTCCTATCTGGCTGCAAGGAGAAAAAGGACAAAGGGAGCAGCACGGTGTATTGCATACCATTGGTTTTTCTGACTTGACTGTTTTCACTTGGAGGCATTCTTCACGCTTTGAGGTAGTGTTGCTGAGGTCCTTCTGCTCACCAATGGCACCCTGAGTCTGATGGCCTGGTGACCGGGTCTGAGAGTGGCTGCCTGGGTCTCTCGGTGGTGGAGGCCTCGGGTGGATATCTCCCCGCTGCTTCTTAGTGACATGTGCCTCAGGGCCATGCACGGTCTTCACGTGTTTCCGGAGAGAACTGGGGTCTGTGTAGCGCTTTGTGCAGCCTGGTATCTTGCAAACATATGGTTTCTGCCAAGACAGGAAAACCACTGAAGTTAGACTGAATTCCACGTGGGACTCCTGGAGAGCTCCCTGGAGCACAGCTGGTATTGCTGTTGCACGCTTTCACAGTGAATTTGTTACCTAATTTACGGTCTCTGCAGTGACTGCATCTAGTCAAACCTATTAATTCCCCTTGGGTTTGAAGGTACCCATTAATGCTGCATAGTTTACAGAGAGCAGAGCCTCTCGTGATATGAACTGGCATGGCTTTGACCTACTGTAGAGCCAAACAGTCAACAGAGCTATGGCAATTTGTGAAGACTGCCCTAGTCTTCTGTCTTGTCCATTGCCCTCAAGCTACTGCTTGATACCATTTTTATACTACACCCAATAACTACTCCTTGACATCCAGAGGCAAACAACACCCTTCAAAACATTTTGGGACATTTTTCCAGGCAGGATTATCTGAGGAAGTGTTTTCATGGCTCCTTCAGATCATCAGTGAGAGCGTAGGAGCATAACATCAGAGCATAATGTCAAAGCACAGGATATAGTACCCTAAGCATTTTAATGCTGCAGCAATATATGCACTACTATTAGTGCTACTAGCACAACTAATCACTCATTTAAAAACAAAACCAAACCAAACCAAACCCTGTGATTTTCTTTGATCCACAGAGCAATGTAGAATATTGTAAATTTTCCATCTTATAATTTAAAAAAGACTGATCTTGTATTGTAAGAGGATTAGAAAGACGAGTTCATCACTTCCTAAACACTTTAATTGCCTCAGGAAACAAACAATCATTCCCTCACTTTTACTACTGAATCACTTCCAAGGAACTACTATTTTTAAGTCTTAATTACACTAGCCCTCAAGAAAAAGAAGACCATCATGCAGAGTTTCTCAAAGGGCTTCTCTGCTTACACATGATACTGTGACAAATGTATCTTCCTCATAGCTATCTAAGGCCTGAGACTGCTTCCACTGAAGTCAGCGGGGAAAAACTCCCACTGACTTGAGTAGGAGCAAAAATGTTGATGATAAACAATTTCAAGCTGATATCCTGCTGAATATGAGCCGGCAGTGAGCCCAGGTGGTGAAGAAGGCCAATAGCACCCTGGCTTGTGTCAGAAACAGTGTGGCCAGCAGGAATTCGGGAAGGGATTGTCCCATTGTCCTCAGCACTGGCGAGGCCACACCTCGAGTGCTGGGTTCAGTTTTGGGCCCCTCACTACAAGAAGGACATCAAGGTGCTGGAGCGTGTCCAGAGAAGGGCAACAAAGCTGGTGAAGGGTCTAGAGAAGAGATCTCATGAAGACAGGCTGAGGGATGTGGGGTTGTTTGGCCTGGAGAAGAGGAAGCTGAAGAAGAGGGAGACCTTAATGCTCTCTACAACTCCCTGAAAGGAGGTTTTACCCAGGTGGGTGTTCATCGGTTTTCCAAAGTAACATGTGGTAGGACAAGAGGAGATGGCCTCAAGTTGTGCCAGAAGAGGTTTAGAGTGGGTATTAGGAAATAATTCTTCACCAAAAGGATTGTCAAGCACAGGAACAAGCTGTCCAGGGAAGTGGTTGAGCCACCACCCCTGGAGGTATTTAAGACACATGTAGACGTGGCACTGAGGAACAAGGTTTAGTGGTGAACCTAAGGTTAACAGCTGGACTTATGATCTTTTAAGTCTTTTCTAACCAAAATGATTCTGTGATTCTCCAATTCCATACATTAGCTGCTTTTAAATCTGTCTATAGCTTACCTACCTACAGCACTTCAAGGAGGTGCTGAGTTGGGTCTGTGCTTTCCACAGTATTCGTGGCACTGCATCAGCACACACTGCCCAATTAGCCTGTTTCATTGTGAAGTAACGGTGAAAGAGACTTTTCATCTGCTCTTGCTGCTGCAGCTACCAGAAATGATGAGCAGCAGAAAATCTTTGTGACTGTTACACGTGAAATCCTGATCTTAAAACACAGGCAGTACAGGTCATGTCTTTAAGTTTGAGAGGATCTTACTCATCAACCAACAACACAACTGGTTCAGACAATCAGCTGTAGACTTGGTGAACATCATTCTACCTTTCTGACCATTCACAAAATTGCTGCTGGGCTTTAGTGCAGCTGTTAGTTGGGCTGCCAAGAGCACACACTGTAGGGACAGGGTGACCTTGGAGATGTGCAATGTTCTCTGCTTGTTACTCAAGAGGTGCTGCACACCAGGGGACAGGAAAATGAACACTCACAAGGGATTCCACCAGCACTACTGAACGCCTGAGGTAGAACTGAAAGACAGCCAGAGAAAGACAGAAGCCTTGTGGAAATGGATAGAGTTGTTGTGGTTTCCACACCACACAGGCACCATGCTGGTATGTCCTGCCCTTCCATACTTCCAAGTTTAGGCTAGAGGTGAAGGAGTATAGGGACAGGTCAGGGAGGAGAACGTGGCTCCAGGGTGTGAGACTGAACTGATATGACTCCCTGTGTAACCTGCAGCGGGGCAGAGAAGACATAATCCAGAACTCACAAGGCAACCAGAACTTTCCAGAGCCCAGAGACTTTCCTAGAGCTGTCCGCAGAGCCAAGATGGCGGCAGGAGCTGCGGCTCAGCAGCTGCCGGGTGTCCTGCCCAGCTCCAGCATGGGGATGCATTCTGTGCTGGACCAGCCCCCGACAGGGAGAAACAATCCCAGCTTTCTCAGGGAAACCAGGATCTGTCCCTGGTTGAGGCACGTCTTTCCATCAGATTCCTCCCTCAAACCTCTCTCTGACTTCATGAAATCACCCGCAGACTCTGTGGGACCTGGGCGTGGTGCTGCTGGCCAGAGTCACCTGGAACTTGCCTTCCTTTCAGGCTGCTAAGGGTTTCTGTGCCTGTCCTCTGTACTAAACTGCTAGGACTACATTGTAAGTCTGGTGCTGAATTTTCTAATTTTGTTTTGAAGCTGTGCTTACTTACCTCATTGGAATGGGTCCTGTTTTGGTGCTTGGCCCGGTCGGACGCATTGGAGAAAGCTTTGTTGCAGCCTTCATGTTCACACACATACGGTTTCTCTCCAGTGTGGGATCTCAAGTGCGTTTTCAAGTTTTCTAGTCTGGAGTAGGCCTTTGTACAACCTTCAAACTGCAGACACAAAGTAAGTCTGGATTAATTTTAAGCTTTGGACTTGCAGGAATGGTAAAAGCTGACCTATAAAATTTTAGAAACCTTCTAAGCCTTCGAAACATTTCCCAATGTAATTTTGTTCTGATTTCTTGGATTGTAATTTTACCTAGGCAAGCCCCATCACAGCTCAAGTTAAAATGCTTCCAGCATTATGCAAATCTTCTGTTACAGGAGAGCACAGCATTTGTGTACTTCACCTACAACAGAATTCCACTGCAAAGTCATTAGAAGGCTGGTGGCCAGCAGTTAATACCCAGCTCTGTAAGAGAAAAGTGCTTTTAAATAATTAAGCAAACCAAGCCCTAATTAATAATGCCTTCTGGGGCTTCTCTGCACTTTTAACTTGAGGAAGGGGGCCAAATTACCAAGTAAACCTCCTCTTCAGAAGCTCTTGTCATCTGGTTGAGTTGTATGAGGAAGCAGACATGGTAGTTAGTCTCTTATCCAACAACTGTCTGATGGACAAGAGATCAGGGAATGCAGCATTTGTGCCACTCTGTTCCCCAAACAACCTCATCTCCCCTGCCAAACCTGGACCTCAACCCCCTTTACTCACAGTGCATTTGTGTGGCTTTTCCCCTGTATGTCTCCTCATGTGGACCACCAGCATATACTGGGCTTTGAATGGTTTCTGCTCCCGGGAACAGTCCAGCCATCGGCACACAAACTCTTTCTTCTCACCGTGTATATGGTCATTGTTAATATGCTGTTCAGGTAAAAGAGAAATTACAGCTTAGCAGAAATTGAAGGTCATCATCAGCCTTACTGTAACTTTGCATCAGAATGGCACCAGAGGCTCAGGGGTGACCCAGGATCCTGTTGTACTAAAAGAGTAAGGAGATTGATTGTCTACGCTCCGAAGCGATCAAGTTCAAATTATAGAACTCACTGGAAGCCCACTACAGCCCATGAATTTGTTTCTACTGACATCAACAGGCTTTTGATAATTCCTCAGGGATATGGACTGTTAAATGGATTCTGGATAATCTCATGCACAGCACCACTTGCATGATTCACATTGAGCAATGCTTTCCTGGATCAGGGAAGCCTCACTTAAGCACCACTCAATGCAAATGAGGTTTACAAAATCAGACCTTTAAAAACAGGTCCTCCAACCTGAAAAAAACAACAGAACTGTTAAACTATGTTTCCACCACAACTTTTAACTCCCCACGCTTCCATTCTCTAAACATGTTGTGGCAGCAGACCCCACACCCTCCACACTGCAGTAACTAAAACCTCTGAGCACAGAAGCATCCATCAAGCCAGCTTTTGCCCTTGCCAAGCACAGCTCTGCCTGAATATCCCCAGGAGCAACACCTGCCCCAGGCCTGTTGCTGGCATCTCACTTTGGTCGGTGTAATCTGTGTAACTGCATCCAGAGACAGGCCAGGGCTGTGAACCCTTTTCATGCTCTTCCAGAAAAGTAACTTGCTCTGTTGCCTTCAGTAAGGTTCAGTTCAATAGAGCACTTAAGTATGGATTTAACTCTTGCTGATGGTGCCTCTGAGCAGAAAAGGGCAGATGAATCAGGGCCAACCTCAAGTCTGAACTGCTGGGTTTTTTTTATTTATTTATTTTCCCAAGGTTCAGCTATTTGAAGGTGTTTTTTTGCATAGCTTGAAAAAGCATCAAAACCACCCTACACTCGGACTTTGGAAGGCTTATGAGGGCTGGAATTAGAGCAGAGGCTACCTGCCTCATCCTCCCGGATCCCTGCCTCAGAGACTCGGCCTCTGGACTGCCTAGCACAGCTCTCAGGCTGTGCCACTAGATGGCTGCATTTCTCAGCAAATGCCGTTACTTCCACTGAGGTATGAGACCGACTCCTTCCCCAGTTAATGGGGATGAAATCGGTATCTGCTCTGCAAGTAGCTCACAGAAAAAGCCAGCCCTACAGAAACTCAAGTAGTTCATGCTGGAACACAAAGAAGACAACCCTATCTTTTCTAAAGCCCTGAAAACAGTCAGAAAAACCAAATAAAATCGCTTATGTTCACAATTACGCGGCATCACCATGGCAAACAGATGTGCGCGGCCTATAAAAGATGACTGCTCTTTTTCTCTTTCTGAAACTTTACTGCCATTTCTTAAAAGCTGTGATAGGGAGCAGAGCACATGAACGGAGCAGATGTGCTGGACAACGGACAACACGGAATCTGCGGGAGTTTATGCTTCCAGTGAGGATCTCTAGTCCACTCGCACCGTACAGGCCTGTACCAACAGAGCAGAGGTGCCTTGTGTTGTGAAATGGCTCTGGAAGAGTACAGAGAGGTTAATGTGCTCCCTTCTTTCCTGAAAGAGAAAGAAGCAACAGGACAAACCTCAGTGCATTCAAGTAATTATTGGCCCATTCTTTATGTAAATATTACAGACTGTGAGTTAGCTGGTTAAACCTACACAGGCCTTCCGTTTGATAGGAAGACATCAGGGATGGTCCAATCAGTTCACAACCACACTTCCCTTTACCACCCGTTGTGGGGACATCAGGCACCAAGGATGCTTCTTCAGAGAGATTCTCCTAAGGACACTGTTTCTCTCTGTCCCTGCAAATGAGCTTGTTTTTGTCCCAGGACCTCTTGCCTTTAACACCATGAGCATCCTCTGAATCTGGCCTTTCTCATGGGGATTAAAACTCCCTTCCTCACTCCTTTCCAGCTCAGGTTCGCTGGAGCAGCTGACAAGGCTTGCCCAGGATGGCAACTTGATCATTCACCTTTCTACATCACTCCTGGCACTATGCTCATCTGTCGAGATGTATCTTGTGATCAAGCTCAGGTCACTGCACAACTGTGTCCCTCCATACTTATCCTGTCACTCCTTTCCTACTCCCTCTGCATTTCCCACAATCAGCCTCCTCTTTGTGCTGTTCCTTCCCGGCCGCCCCTTTGCCCTGATGCTCCAAGTGGACTCAGAGATCACCTACAAAGACACCTCCTTCTCCTTCAACCCCTCTGAGGATCCTCAACTTCAGGTGAAGCCCAGCAGAAACTAGTCCACAGCATCATCTGCTAATCTGAGTAATTTCTTTAGCTCTCAGGTGAGCCACTTAATTGCTTTTTGCAGAGGGGCAGTATTTTAGCAGACCTATGAATGTGCCTGAATACTGGAAGGCTGGTGTGGAAGAAAACACCTGATAGACATTAAACCAGCATGAGTAAGAAGCCAACAGCAGAAACTGGCACTGCTCTCAGGTAAGGAGGTTCATGGCATTTGTAATCCTGAACATACAGGGTCAGATTCAAATGCCTCACATGCTCAAGTTATGATCTGAAAACTGATCAGTCATCTGCTCTGGACACATAGCCAGAACTATGCAAATATGGAATGGGAACTAAATCTACACTGGAATTTCTATCATTATCATCTGGCAGAAACGACGTGCCATTTTTACAACAGGTTGAAAGGAAGAAGGAGGTCTCACTGTGTAAATAGAGGCAATTAGAAAAGTTCAGAAGTTTGTGAACTCTGGCATTCAGGTTCTTTGACTTAGATAATTACCTTTGGATTTTGCACGGTGTTTTTGGCTCCCTGGTCTCTATTATGAGAGGGAATGAATAGTTTTGAGCTTGTAAAACAAAGAACAGTCAGGAATAAGAGTATTATGCAAAGCAGAAGCTTTGGTACAGTACAATAAGGATTTATAGGGTTTCAATTTATAATCTGTTTGTAACCTTATTACACCCATGAAATGTCACATTCCAGGGACTAGATCAGAAGGATTTTTTTTTCCTTGTGAAATTGAATTTTGATGCAGTTTCAGGATGTGAAAAGGCTTTCCTTTTAATTTTGTAGGCCCAAACCTGCAAGTTTTACTTACAGTGGTAATCCTTATTACAGTAAATAGGCACATGAAAGCCTATGATATTACTCCCCAGTGTCAGGTTTGCTAACATAAGACTCTGAGGCACCAGCTCTGTATTATTAAGAATTTCTGACCTGAAAAAAAGAAGCCCCCGTTAAAAGCTGGAATTCTACTAGCTATCTCCCATTGCACACAGCTCCAAAAAGCTTCTAAACAGGGGTCATTTGCAGAATATCAGTCACTTTCATGACACTTCAATGCTCATTTCCAAACCTCAGTCTGTCCTGGCTCGTTTTCTTTTCTTTAAAAAACGTTGCTATTATCACTTGGCTCCAAAATACCCTAAAATAAACAGGGAGCTGGCCTAAATAGTTATTTGGGTCTCAGAATGCCCTGGCTTTGAAGGAGGGAGCTCTGAGATGGATTTAAATTCCAGAGGACAAATAAAAAAAAGCCAGTAAATTCATTGAAATCAAGGCTGAAAGTTTGCTTGTCATCTCTAGTGGGAAAGCTTGAAAACCAGAGGTAACAGGGTGCACAACTTGCAGTGTCCTGGAAGCATAAATGCCTTGATGGCAAGAAATACTACTGGAAAAGGGAATGCCTTAGACCATCCATGTTCTTGTACAAGCAGTGTGCAACCTTATGTGCAACTCCATCTTGTAGCAGATGGTGTGAGGAGACACTGGAGGTAGGATCTGTGATAGTCTCAGTGCTCCACTTCCCTCCTCCACGTGTGTTTTAGAAGAAAGGAGTATCTGAGCACACCCCAGCTGAACGCTTGGTACCCATCAGCTATTCAATACACACAAGCAAAAGCCAAATGTGCTCTCACAGCAGTCAAACAGCAGGAGGAAAGCCTCTTCGTGCCAGTGGAATGAGGCAGAAGCACAGAAAAAGAGTGACTGTCACCTGCAAGTGACACTGCATCTGAAAGCAAAGTGTTATTTGGGGGATAAAGCAGAAAACGTTAGGAGAACCTCCCAATTCTGCTTTCTAAGTTGGCCACACTGCCCTAGCATATGCCAGGAGAGAACTGGGAAGAGACCATGTTGTACTGGCATAGTGTGTCAAGCTGGTGAGACGGAGGAAGGCATTGCCAAAACCTGGTTAAATTTCAATTATACACCATCAAACCCAGACTTTTATCTTCTCATGGTTATTCCCCTGTATTTTAAAAATGTTACAAGATGATGCCAAATAACTAAATCTCACCACCAACATCAAGCAGCATTTAAGCCACCTTCTAGCACAAATATCCCCCCGGACTGTACTGCCATGTGGAGACCCTCAGAACAGCAGAGCCATGGCATGTGCTGTGCAGGAGACCAAGTGGGAATGGCAAAGAGGTGCTGCAGTGGAAGAGCTGCTAAACAGCTCACCCCACAGCCACAAGACAGTGTCACGGAGCCCACAGGCTGGAGGGAAGACATGTGCCAGACTGTGTTTGGCATGAACAGTGGGGAGCTCCAGGGCTGGTTTGGAGCTGACCTGTAAATCCTGCAGGAGCTCTTAATTGCATAAGGGATGTACATTCATCCTTAAGCCCACATACAGTAAGGAAGAGTTCCTGGTCACCAGGTCCATCCCTTGCTGTGGCAAGCCCTGCTACACATAATCCCAGTCATGAACAGAGCAAGCTTCATCTTCTAAGGATGTTGGTGATCTGCTCCCTTGGCTCCCAGTGGGATGCTCTTCTAGGAACACACTCCTCTGCTGGTTAGCAACTAATTTCTAGCTTCGATTTATTCACAGCCAATTTATACTCATCTGTTCTTGTGCCAACACTATCCTTTAGCTTCAACAGCTCTGCTTCCCTGAACAGTGGGTTTTTTTCCTCTCCCTCACCCCAACTAACTGGCAGCACTCTCCCCTCCCGCCTTCATTTGCTAGATTAAACAGCTGATTCCTTCTGGTCTTCTCTAGCATGACCAAGTCCTCTTACCCTGCTTGGGCTTGAGGTGTGGAAGTCCTTGTCCCTCACAGCTTGTGAACATACCCCTCCTAACAACAAACCTTGGGAAACAGCATCTGCTGCTCTGGCCACCGTAGAGGCAGAGGCTTAAGGACCAGGGAAGGTAAAGTCCACATACACAGAAGCATTTAGGTCTCTGATTCCCACTGAAAGTAGTCACTTGTTCATGAGTAGTGTGTGTGCTTTTGAGGTTCTTGACCCACACAGCTTCCTGAGATATCTGAGTGATTGTAAAAAGAGTATCAGCATTCAGAAAGTGACAGGGCAGCACTTAAGCAAGTACCCATGCCTGCCTGCTCCCCAGGGATGCAATCCACAGCTCATCACTGCTCCTTGCTACCATTTTAGGTAGTCAGGCAACTAAGAGATGACATCAGGCAGGCCTCCCTACCATCTCATTAACATCTTGATAAAGATTAACTCCATGAGCCATGACAAGATGGACAGACAAAAGCTTTGTAGAGATTCAGGGTATAAAGGAGGTCCTGGAGAGGCAGGAAATGTCCTGTGACAATAGAAATCCCGCTGTGAGGAGGGAAAAACCTGCATCTCCGTGGAGAAAAATCCCCAGCAGACTTTTTGGACACATTCCAACCACTGCAGTCTCTCACTCACCTCCATGACTCTGTTAGAACAATGCACACATTTTAATTTCCTCTCATCTGCTGGAAAACAGGTATGGATCCCTTCTGTCCTTTCCCTACTGAAGATACACAACAGGCTAAACAAGCACAGGAGACTGATGTCTCCTCCCTGCTCCACAAGTCAAGAGTATGCTTTTGACCTCATGTCCTTAGGGTGGCATAAGCACTTAAGCCATTTTTAGTTCCTGAGATGGAAGAAGCACTTAAGCTGCTTTAAACCTTTATGGTGGCATAAACGCTTAAGCCGCTTGCCGCTCCTAGAGCCAAGTCAAAGCTATAGGTACACATGAAGAACACATGCCTGGGGAGGAGCTCCGATACCCATCTCCACTCCCGCTGCCTTTCCCCTGGATGCATGTATTGTTATTCCAGGATGGTTCTCCAGGCTGTCTTGCATACTTTATGGGAGATTTAAGGAACGCTATTGTGACAGACTCTCTGCTAACGCTGATTAGCAACGTGACAATTTATACAGTCCGCTGATCTGGCCCGAAGCAGGTCAGTGCCTCAACAGCCTTGACACCTTTGCTGAAACAGAAGACCCATGGTTAAAATCAGACGGCTCTTAAAAGCGCTGCGATTTCCTCTGCATATAATGAATTCACTAAATGCTCTGTCTGCACACTGCACTCCTCACCCTGCGGTGTTCCATCTTGTCATTCGACCACAACACCTAGTTTTCAAAGTTTTCCACTGCTAACAAAATGGAGTGTCCTCCCCCCTGCTCCCCCTGGGTTTGGTCAGGACTGTAAACCTACACGAGGACTAGGGGTGTACCACATTTCAATCACAGAATCATGGAATTGTTGAGGTTGGAAGAGACCTTTAAGATCATCCAGTCCAACCATTAACCTACCGCCACCAAGTCTACCCTTAGACCATGTCCTCAAGCACTGCATCTACCCGTCTGTTAAACCTCTCCAGGGATGGGGACTCAACCACCTCCCTGGGCAGCCTGTTCCAGTGCTTGAGGACTCTTTCAGTAAAGAAGTTTTTCCTAATATCCAACCTAAACCTGCCCTGGCGCAACTTGAGGCCATTTCCTCTAGTTCTGTCACCTGTTACTGAGGAGAAGAGACCAACCCCCACCTCACTGCAACCTCCTTTCAGGTAGTTGCAGATATAAAAAAATCAGACACGTGGGGGTTACATGTGAGAAAGAGGAGTGGGACCTTTTTAACAGCATTAACAAAATACGTACCACGAATGTGTGTAACTCCAGTGTGACTACAAAGGTTTTACTCATTAAGAAAGAAAATCGAATCACCGAATAAAGAAAGTTTTGGTCAAAAAGATGGTTGTTTCAGAAAGGGGTAAAGTTTGTGGAAAAGAGAAAATGTAACTTAGGCTGCCTTACAAAAAAAATATGAGCTCTGTGTACATGACTGTTAATACCTGCAAGAAAACAAACCAGACCTCAGTCGGCATTCCAGCTGAATGCATGCTTGAAGCTCATTTATTACTGTGCCGTTGTGGATTACCATCTTTGTCCCTTGAGCACTGGCACTAGCAGTCAATGAAAAAAGGGAGGGATCAAAATTAGAAGCCCAAGTCAACTGAAAAATAATGATGATTTATAACTTGAGACAGCCCACGGAAGTAGATGAGAGGGGATGACAGGCACAGCAGAAGGGCAGCACGGAAGCCAACGGCTGGAAGGGGGGATGGAAACAGTAAGAAAGGAGGAAAGTGGCGATGGGGGCTGTGGGAATCACGCTGGGTTCAGGCCACACTGACACTGGATGGTTCTGCCCTGCAAATGCTTGTCCCCTTTTCTCAGCAAGATGTTGCTGTACTTCTGACATCACTGCCCCAGTAGCTCAGAACCTGCTTATTCGCCTGCCTCGGTCTGAAGGGGTTGGTGTCATCGGGACATTCTGACCCCAGTGTCTGAGGGAGCATTCCCATGTGAAGGGCAGACTGAGTTGCCCCAAACCGTTGGGGTCAACAGCTGTCTTGGGCCAGCACAGCTGCCCCTGGGAGAAGACTGGGTTTACAGCCATATTTTAAAAAGGAATAAAGATCTGGGGTCAAGGGAACACATGGAAAGAGACTGCTCTTGTCTCATGGGGCACACACACGTGTGGAAGCAAGGCAAAGACTCAGAGCAGTCAATCTAATCATAATTAATGAACATTTGCACTTTGTGGCGTTTACTACAAGCCTGAGCAGGAGTCTTCTTTTTGCCCCAAAGGCTGTTTAACCAAGCCATGGTGAATTATTTTTATATATGGGCTTGGAGAAGTCCTGTTCTCTAAGTGATAGAACTGTATTATTAATAAACAGGAATATGCTAATTCAAAGGACACAACCCAGCAGGACCATTTTCTTCTCACCTCCCCACTTCAGCTGCAAAATATAGATGGTTTTTTTCATCTTCCTGCACTAACAGCAGCAATAAAAGTTTTCAATCCCCAAGTTAAAAAAAAAAAAAGCTGTTTTCTTTCTGCTTCTCCTTTTGTTCGCTTGCAATAAATTCTGTAGTTGTCTTTGTTGCCTATCAATAGGTTAAACATATCCAACTTGTATGTTTAAATGCTAAAGACAGAGAAGTCCCCAAGGAGACGTCAATCGTTGGCTCTCGTACAAAGCAAATACTGTATTTTGCTCAGAAGAGCTTTCTGTGGCAATTTAAACACAGTGAGACAGACACAATATCCTGGAGAGAGGAAAACCTGCCTTATTACATTCCTGACCCAAGAGAAAGGATCTGCCCTTAGGACATAAAGGGAATCAGTAGGGGGAAAAAAAAGAGCAAAGTTATCTAATCCTAAAAATAAAGACAGCAGTTCATAATACAGCATGACCTTCTTTTAATCTCTGATAGAGTAGTTATACAGTATGGATATGATATAATACCAACAGGGCAAACACAGCTTGCTCATCAGGACTCCCTCAGCCTTGTGTCTAAGATTCCAGGCTTTGGACAGCTTTTTGATAGGCTCTGGGATATTCTGTAAGGGAATGGAACCGAAGGGATATTGCAGGGATTCTTTCCCAGTAAGATCACATCTTGTTCTTGTTTCATTTAATAAATGTATATTCATGTATACAGTACAGTTAAGGCTGTTAGCAGCAAAATGCAGCTCCATCGAGGACAATACAGCTCTCCCTTGATTTGCTCTGGAAGAGCATGCAGCTATAAAGCAATGGGCAGAAACTCTATGTAAAGCTAAATATTTCATAAATGAGATTCCTCCAGAACATCAACATAAATGTTGTGGACATTAATCTTTCCACTTCTACAGTGGTAGGAGAGAGTCTTTGATGACTCTCAGCTTTGGTTCTTCTCTGATGTTCCCTTCCACAGCTCTGTCTAAAATCAAGGGCTAGCTCTTTCTCAAAGGTTGCATTCTTGTATTACTAGCTGGGAGGTTAATTGCTGAAGTTGGTATGCTACAGGAATTCCAGCTTGCTTTACTCTTTTATTTCTTCCAAATGTAAGGAAATAGTTTTTCAATGAATGCTGCTGTGCTAGCTGTGCTTTGCTTGTTCCTCCAGCACCGATGTTCTGACCTGCATTCGCCTTAGCTCAAGCAGGGTATCACAGCTTCCCTCTTTTCTGATGCTACTGAAAAAGTAGCATCCTAATTACACCCACAGTTTACCTGTCTTCTGTGTAGAGGTCACATGAGAAAAATCTGGGTCATTTGGTGCCTGAAGCATAAATGAAGAGACCCAAGATCTAGGGTCATTTGGTGAAGCATAAATGAAGAGACCCAGGACAGTCTATTAGCAAGGAGAAAAGCAGAGGGAGAAGCCAGGTGAAGTGTTTCACTGGTGGTTTCTTCCCTAATCCTACACTCTAGCCATGCACTGATGACCTTCAACCAGCTCTGCCTGCTCTCTTTCCCTCTTTCTCCATCACACATGCACACCAGGTCTCCCCATATGCTTTCTGAGAGCTGGCTGCAGGCAGGAACAGTACAGCTTGACTTGCAGGAAGGATTCCTGCCCTCAGGAAATAGCTTGCCTGTGTGACTGCAAGGAGGTGCAATGCCTGCTCCTGCCATAAGCTCACAAGAGAGGAGCTCCTCATTGCAAGGAGTTCCCACATTCCCAGCAAATCTGTCATGCATTCCTCTCTCAACCTACTCAGAACAACAGTGGGCAAACAAGGGCAGAGGTTTTCCTACATTTGGATGGAGAAGAGGATAAAGGCTGGCCTGAAACCAAACATCTGCCCTTCACCAGGTCTGAGACTACCAGTGCATGTTGCTGAGGAAATACACTGCCTGACACACTCTAGGAGTGACTGAGTATGGAAGGAGAGAAAACCACCTGAGGCTCAACTTCAAAATTTTCTGCTTCATGATCTTTGCATTTAGGGATAAAAATTGATTTTACGTGCAACTGCCACAGAATTTCCAGGAAAACCAAGTTAAAACCCGTTAAAACTCCCTCAGAGGCAGTACCCAACACGAGCAATGGCTGGCTTCCATCTTTACAGATATGAACTCACACACAGCTGGGTACAACCTTTAACAAAAACATTAAAAAAAACACTGAAAAACAGGCCCTGCCTTAAAAACAAAACAAAACAAAAAAACCACAAAAAACCCCACCCCAAAACCCAGCACCAAAACAGGCTGGCACTCAGAAGTTAGTGTAACACTTTTAGAAGAATACATTCTATTTCTACATTTTTCTGTCAAAAAAAAAAAAAAAGACTGCAGAGGACTCTTGCCAGAATACCGGAGAAGAAAGTCATTATAAAGGGGCACTTCAATAAAGTATTTAATCTTATTTGCAAACAGGATGAAGAATGAAAATACCACAATGATTCTGTAAGAAACACACCAGCACACATGGGGCAGAAGAACTAAATACTTTGGATGTTTTCCCACATTTCTGCAGAAGACAAAAATCTATAGGCCTCCTTCCTGCCACCATAACTCATCCAACTTCAATGGATATCAGACCTGCTGTACATATTAAACCTGAAATTAACTATTCTCCCCCCATATTGTTTGGCTTTGATAAATTCCAGCCACTGCTCCTAGATGAGATCTGGGGATCTCGATTCTGCTTGCTGCCTGGCTTGCGTGGGCTCTCACGGCAGCTCGGAGCCTGTGAAATTTGATAGGGTCCAAACACAGGAGAGGGGCTTTAGCAGCTCTTACAGTTAGTTATTGAGCTGTGGGTTCAAACCATGCTCACAGTAGTATTATTTTCCTTTAAAATAGGACATAATCACAAGAAGATAAAATGGGAAGAGATTTCTCATCTTTACACACCACAACGCAGACCAGACTGGAGGAGCCAAGAAGTAAATGCTCAACAGTAAAGATGTCTTGAGCAGAAGAACATGGAGGAGGTGCCCAGCAAAATACCCCAATAAGTATGGTGTGCCAAACAATTATGCAAAGCCAGAGCTGTTTTATAAAATTCCTATGGTTTTAATGACTAAAACCTGTTAACATTCACTCTGCCTTTCAGTGCGTGAGTTTGGAAACACACTGCAGGCAGGTTAGCACCAACAGGCTCTCAGAGTTAAAATGTGACAGTGAACCACAGCAGCTTTACATCATTTTCTATTAGCAGAGACAAACCACTTAATCCCATGAGCCAACCTGTAACTCTGAAAAGCTACAGCAAGGTAGAACGAGGTTTTAAATAAGATTCTCAAGCCTTCCACACTTCCAACTGGCACGATGGGTCATCTATCTACACAGAAGGATTAGCAAAGCACTTGATCCCTTATAAAAAAGTTAAACCAATGCCTCCTTTTACTGGAAATCCTATGCCCCTAATGGGGCAAGACTGCAAGGTAGCTGTCACACAATTAAATGCTCTTCAGAGCGTATTAAACATATGGATGGTAACACCAAGCACGTAGACAGGATCTGCTGAACAATATGCACCTTGTTTAACTCAACCTTGGACCAGATTTGGTAAAACCACTCATTTACTTCTGCTTTTAGTATGTTTTTAATGATGACAGTACTGGTAACCCTAACACACTTAAAATGAGAGAGATTCCCTCAGCAGGATCTTCCTGTGCAAATCAATCAGTAAGGCTTTTTAAATTTTTTTTAAGGAGGGTCTTATGCTTACCACATGGACACATCCAAATTGCCTGGATGATGGAAATACCAATTCTTGGTCTGCAGAAAGAGACTGATGAATATAAGGAATTTTTTTTAAATAAATGCACTTATTGTCTCCTTGTACTTAATCTATGAAAGCTGCAGCTCAGACTAGGAGATAATGTCTGATCCACCTTTAACAGCACAACACCCCCCAAGAAAGTCAGGAATGTAGTGTCTTGAAAACATACAGCAGTTTTTGCAGAAACTACAAAGAAAAATGATGGCAGTGATACACACTACCAAAATCTTTACCAGACCATGTGTATTTTAACGTTTGTTTAACCACAGAGGAGATCCCAGTAGAATTAATACAACACCAGTGGGTTGCACTGGTGGGAAGCAGTGGTGTGTTGAAGCCATGACATCAGGACTGAACGGGGGAAGATATTTTGGGCACTTCCTTCCCATCACCTCTAAGAAACATTTCCAACAAGTTTCAGCATGTGCAACAGTTTATGGCTCCTCTGAGACCTCCCTTGTTTTTTTTCCCACTGGACATGCATTTAGAATTTATCTTTCACATCTGCACTAGGCTTGGTCATCCCAACCATACCCTAGAGCAAAGGCAGGGTTAGCAAAAGTCTGTCACATGTTAGAAGTTAGTCACCCTTGTAGCTCCAGACAGCAGCAGTTGAGATGATACCTTCTTTCACCTCTCTCTTGACACAGGATAGCATTTCCTATTCTCTAGTACATACCACAGGAAGTCTTGTGTTGTAGCTGACTACTGGTGTATGTTAGAGCTGTTGGAAGGAAAACAGTACAGGATCTCTTAATAGAACATGGGAGTATCACCTAATGCACTTAGAAAGGAGCCAAGGCCAGCGGGCCAATGTTTTTTCTGCCCTGCATTCCATGCATTAACTTTTGACTTGCAGTGAACTTACAGGTGCTTCTGGTAACTAAAAACCAACCCTAAACAGTCTGGTTTAACTCAAAGCTTCACCTCTTCCCCCAGGCACTGTTGTGGCACTGTGTGGATGGCACAGACTCGTGGGGTCAGTCAGCCCCAGAGGGTAAACCCAAGGGCAGCCCTGTACCTCTGTAACGCTCCTTCAGCCAGAACCATCAGCGCTGGAGGCTGGCGCCTACAGAATATGATATAAAACACACTCCTTTGTTCAGGCTTTTGTACTAACCCTTAGTGTTGGAATCCCCTTGGCAATTAATTTCCTGGCTGGTAATCCCTTGGCTCTGATCCACCCAGAGTAAGTGGCAGCAGAGGAGGGAGGTGTGTGAGGCACATGCTCCAGCTTTGCAAAATGAAGTAGTCTCTTGATTTAAATGACAGTGGCCAAGTCTGAGAACTTCTATTTGCCCTGCATAATGAAGTAAGCTGTGCTCCCTGTTAAGCACTCTTTAAGCTGAATTTAATGTGGCAAACAGTCAAATACTGCAGGTAGGGTTTGCTTGACTATCTGTGATAAAATTTGGAATGGTTTAGGTGGAAGAAAGATATGCAAAAAAAATTCCCCAGCAGTGGCAACACACAGCTATATATACTGTATGATAATTGGGACCGAAAACACCTTAAATGATAAAACCTAAATTTTACTAACTTTAAGAAAAATTAGACTAACAACAACAAAAAACAAGTAACCACAGTGTGTTAAGCTTCTGTGCTCTCAGCTCTCTGCACAGAGTTCCAAACTTTTTAATAATCCTGCCTATTGCTGGCCACTGGAAAAACAATGTACAGCCCAGAGCTGCAGGAATGCTCCTACCTAACTCCCAGGCCAGGTGGGCTTGACAAGCTCTGATGTATATATTGTTTAAATCTTCTGAGACAAAAGGACAGAGAAGCTATGGGGGCATAACTCCTCTAAGTGCCCAAACTCTGGAAGATGTTTTGACTAAATTTCACTTAGTTTTAGACAAAGGCTGTCTCAGGAGAAAGAAAGTTGGCCCGGTGTTCACACGTGCTGTGAAGAGAACAGTGAGATACTATCTTTTTAATTAGCTCAACCTAAAGTGAAGCATTCTGAAGTGAAGCACTCCAATCCTAGTTTCCTCAAATTGGGAAGCATCAGAACTAAATAAATACAGGAAACCCACTTGCCCTTCCTGCATCAGAATGCTGGAAATACTCCCCAAAACCATACTGGATCTCCCTTTCCATGTCATCCTGACATGGAGGATCACAGGCATCCCTTAAACACTGATCATAAATAAAACCAGAGCCAAGGGAAGAACAGAAGGAAAAAAGGACAGTAGCAACTCTAGGTATGAATACTCATGCAGCAATCTCTTGCCCTTGCTGAAAACACTCTGAGAAAGGTCCTTGAATTCAAGGGGTGCTGCAGAAATCACTGCAGGGGTAAGGTGCTAACTAGAAGCAAAGCTGTGCTGTGCTTCCCTCTGAAAATTTAGTGAGTTCCTACCTGCCACTATGCTGCTGCTGTTCTTCCTTTTAGTGCTTTCTTGACACATGTAGGAGAGGATAAAAGCCTAATGGGTGCGAGTGTCAGCACAATATAAATTACTGCAAGGGAAAACTTGATGCATGGCTTGGGATCTGAAAGAGGAATGTCCACCATTGTTTGTGATTATGGATCACATCACAATCTAATAGCAATTTTTATTTAATCAATAATTTCCATGCTGAACAGACAGCCCTGTTACAGAGAATCGACAAGCAGGTACTGATAGCGACAAGGCTTGTTATTAATCTTTACCCTGCCAAGATATCAACCAAACTACTGTAAAAAAGCACCACCAAGATGGATTTAGAGTAGGTCTTCCAATTTCTTTCTTTTCTGTCTTTCTTTTGCATTCTCTTCCATTCTCCCTCCCTCTGCCTTTCTTTTCTTTTTAGCCACACAGCCCCATTACCCTTTTCCTTTTCCAGGTATGTAATGTTTCATGCACTTTATATTCTAAGTTTATTTGAAAAACCTGGGGCTTGAATTACACAAAAAGGCAATTCATATTAAGCAATTTCACAAATCAGTGGGACCTAGCCCAGTGCTCAGTGTTAGCCATTATAGGCTAATAAATCATACTTTCTCTTTGAGATGTCAATCGCCAAAGTGCTTTGTAAAAATGTTGGCATCTGTAATTCAGCGAAGCCTTTTCATCTTGAAATAAGATGCTCCAGACTGATAACAAGAATAATCCTCTCTTGATCAAAAAAAAAATCTGCATTTTACCAATTAAAGCTGCTGCCAGAAGCCAAACGGAGCAGCACTGAGACTCCACTGTAGTTTATCTCTGCTAAACACAAGGAGGGATACAGTTAGAGCTTTGTTTCATTTTCAGCTTGACTACTTTATCTCACGGAGAACTGCAGCATCTCAGCCCTGTGATACACGTAAGAATGGTATATGCAGACCTCATACCTGCAGTGCAAGCCACCAGAGGACCCACTCCTGACAAAACCACCACCCATTCATTTTATAGATTAGGCACCTGACACCTCAAAGAAAAGTCACACTCATACAAAAGTTTAAGCACTGGAAAACACCAAATTTGTTTCACCACGATTAAAAGGCTCATCTGCTTCTCCTTTTCTTTCTATTAAGAGGTTACACAAACCAGAGAGACTGAAAAACTGGTTCCACGCAGCCCAGCCCTCTCAAAAGCAAATGCAGAAGCTGCACCTGTGCCTGTATTTAGCTTGCCTGCCCCTTGCCTCTGTTCGTGCAGGCAGATCTGCCACTTCTGTTGGAGAAAAAGCACTTCCACGTGCAATAGATGGGTCAGCACTCACCCATTTCTCTTCTTCCAGGCTCCAGGTTCCTATGGGTGTACCTTTTGGGTACGAGGGAGAATGTGGCACTTGTGACAAAGACAGGAAGATGGGCCGCATTATGGATAAAATCTTACTCATTGGGAGGTGACAAAAGCAGTGCAGAGACACTCCACAGTGAACAGGGGACTCTAGTAGGTTTGAGGTAGATCTTCCACTGGTTCACCATAAAAACACAGGCTACATAACAGCAAATCACTTAGTTGGCAGTAGCAAGGCAGGAAAAAGCTGCACAGAAACCACAGCTTTGTCCAGGCAAATCCGCTTTGTCCCAGAAAAAGCTGCAAGCAGGGACTTTCCCGTGGTTTCTGCTCCATGATATGCCTACCAGAGTCAAAGAGCCAACTCGCCCTGCAACTCTATCTTGCCTGGGCATTTACCACTCAGCATGGACTCCCCTGGGACATGGCTGTAACATGTACATGACATGTACATTTCACCCCAAAACTGCAAGTCACCGGTAAAACTCCACTAACCTGGAAGAGTTCACTAGCTGAACTGGCAGGCAAAATAAACACCTCAAAGAAAGCCATATACCCACAAACCACCTGAGCAGTGCTTTGTGATTAGAAGCCCTCCCAGAGGCCAACCCCTGCCATGCACAGCCCTTTCCAGTCAAGTGTCCCCTTGTTTTGGTCTCCATCTAAACAGCAAGGGTAACTTCTTGGGGGCACAGGAGGAGCGCTGCTCACACCTACCCACTGCAGTGCTTTTGGAATGATATGCCATAGTTTAGCAACCTCTTTCAGGGACACCAATTCAAAGACAATGACTTTGGCAACTGCTATGGACAGCAGCCATAGCAGCATCAGACTAACAACAAGTTTTCCTAATGCTGTGAAAGAGATGCTAATTACAGTGGAATTAAAATTAAAAAATGATTACATTTCTCTCTCTAAATCCCCTCTTAATACTGCACAGATTAGGGTGGATTTATTTTTTCTTGTAAACCATTCTCTATGAAAAAAAAATAAAACCTCACTTTTTTTTACTTTTTTTTTCCCTTTCCTTTCCCCATTCTCCTTTGTGATTGTTCCACAGCCAGACTCCAGGTAAAGGGAACTGCTGCTGTGCCTACATGGCCAAGTGCTGGAGAGGACCTGAGCCAAAGCACAGCCAGTCTTTGGGTCAAAGCACTGACTTCTAACGCTGTTGGAAGGCAGAGGGCATCGGGGTGGCTGGCTCTGAGTGAGGATGTGCTGGGAAGTCAAACAAGGTCTGTGCCAAACCCTGAGGGCTACTGAGGCAGCAGTGAGGCCTGTCTGTGGTTATTTAACCTTAACACCTGACTGCACTTAGCACAGCAAAGCTGGTAAGGAGCTTGGTGCCCCGTGCGTGTGTCCCTGCGCTGTGCCAGGCAGTGTACTGCTGGCCTACAAATGATGCCACCAGGCTAAAACTGTGGGCTCAGCTGCCTGTCATCCAGCATGGTAATGTGGTGCCATAATTATAACTCAGCCTTTAAACAGGCAGCAAGGAGGAGAATTCAAAATCTAAAAACTTCTGGACAGACATTTCTTGTGATCATTTGCTATAACCTCTCGTTCCTCTTGTTCTATCACAGCCAAAAATGATCCATGTTGTCCCAAGCCCTGGGCTTCCTTCACCTGAAGAATGATTTCTTTTTTTGTCCACAGTGTTGCTTCTCCAAATATATATGAGTCCAGCCACCACCCAGTAAAAAATAAAATAAGATGAAACAGAATAAACCCACCAACAACTCCCCGCCCCCCGCTTTGCTGTTGTACGTAAAACATTCTCCTTCTGTCAGGAAAAAAAAATGATTACTATAATGGATTTCATGTCCTTATCTATTCCCTCCTCTTTTCAATTTAAAGGAAGCATTTCTGAACCTTTCAGGGCAGTGGCTGTCACTGCCACCACGCACAATGAGCCTGTGAGCAGGCAGCTGTGCGTAAGGTCCTCCTTTTGGGGGAAGATGCCTGCTGTGAGCAGCATGGCTCCTGCAAGGGGCAGGGCAGTGAGCAGCTCTCGTGGTCATTTGCAGCTCTACCACTGCAGCTGTTAGGGGAACATCTCTCGCCTTGTTCTCCTACTGCAGCTGGATCTCTTGGAGAAGAGAGGTGGATCTCCCTCCGGTCCTTACCTAGCACTCTCCTACAGGAGAGGAGCTGAGGATGAAGCTGCAGGTGAAGGGCAGCATGGTAGCACAGGGAATGAGTCATAGAATGNCTGTTCCAGTGCTCCACAACTCTCACAGGAAAGAGCTTTTTTCTAATATCCAATCTAAATCTCCCTCCCTCTATTTTGAAACCATCACCCCTTGTCCTGTCACAACAGGCCCTACTGAACAGCCTCTCCCCATCTTTCTTGTAGGCCCACTTGAGGTACTGGCAGAGCGCTAGAAGGTCTCCCTGGAGCCTCCTCTTCTCCAGGCTGAACAGCTCCAACTCTCTCAGCCTGTCCTCGTAGGAAAGGTGCTCCAGCCCCTTTATCATCTTTGTGGCCTCCTCTGGACCCTCTCCAACTGGTCCATGTCCTCCTTATGTTGGGGGTTCCAGAACTGGACACAGTACTCCAGGTGAGACACAGTGAGACACAGGTGAGTCTTTCAAAGGTCTATTGACTTAGGACTGTCCGTATTTCTGGGCATCCAAAATGACCCACTCCAAAGAAGTCTAGTCCTCCAGAGAGTGGTGTGCTCCTCACCTCCTGATCAGCTATGTTTTGAGGTGCACAGCTTTGCAAACAGGCAGGAAGACCTCTGCAAATGAAATCCTGAACATGAGGCACTGCTGCTGCCAGTTTAGGGCTTTTTGATCTCATCTAATCAAATGTAGCAACAATGAGGGAATTTTATTGCTATACAATTAAGGAGAAAACACTAACAAAAAAACAGCTCTACAATTCTTCAAGCATGTTTTTGAATAAAAAAGAATTATCATCAAGGCTACACAGCAAGGGGGATGAGAAATAGGCAGCGCTGTGTTTTTATGATTGCCATTGTATTAATATTTAACAATGACTTCAGTCATTTCCTTGAAGGATAATTTTCTTAAACAAACTTTTATCTTTAGTGTCTAACCCTTTTGCGGTATTTTATTCTTAAACTGATTTCTGGGGGAAGAAAAAAAAAAAAGAGACAAACTGCAACAAAAAGCAGATTTATAAAAATATACAATATCTTATTAGCTCCTGGGCGCTCAAGTGCATTTATCACATATTTAAAACAAACTTGAGCTCAGCTAAGCCCAATTATAATATCTCACTGGGCAAAGAAATTAATTAAACAGCTGAACGATAAAGACCCCAGCAGCAAACTGAGGCTTTAAAATAAATAAGATTTTTTTTTCTTTTCTATTTTAAGAAGAAGAAACCTACATACACATGCTCAAGCAGTAACACAAGCAATCTTTCAGGAGTGCCACTAAGAGCACCTGGCAGGCGAAGGCAGCGGTGGCTCTAGCTCAGGTCTCCAACTCCGTGATTTGCTAATGTGTAACACACTCCCCCCCTTTTGTACCAAGTTCAAATAACCCTGGGATCCCAGCAGTGCAGCTCAGTGACTGAACCACAACAAGGGCAGAACTTGTCAGGATTTAAGAGCTTTCAGCAAAACCCTTCAATTGCAGCCAGTACCCTATTCCATAGAAGGATATCAATTATAGATAGTGACTTGCTTTAGCAGGGTAGTCGGTACTGTCAGACGCTAGATAGACAACCATGAAGAATCATGAATCTTTCTATTAACTGTAGGGGGCTGGGGGTGGGGTGGGGAGGAAGGATGGATAGGTGCTATAAATAAGACAGAGTGTCGGAATAGTTTACACCATGAAAATTTAACCATGCTGAATTCTAAGTGGCACGCATCGCTCGAAAGTAAGAGCCCCGCACCAAAATCACTGCAGTGTCAAACCCTTCTGGGTGGGTCAATAACGACTCTTTTATGTAGCTTTTTAGTTATTTATTCATAGCCAGCCCGGGTTCTGCTCATAAATTCAGTAAGAAAACAGTCTCCAGGGCCCCTAGAGCCCACACTGGTAAGAGGATGACTTTGCCACAGAAAGCAGTGCAGAAAAGCGCCATCAGATGCTGCCTATTCTGCCCAAACCTGCAATTTCTGCTCTAAAGCTGTATCGTGCACTCAGACACGGATACACTTGTATTTATCACATCAGATATTCTGCATTACCCATGGGATGCAGATATTGCCACTATCTGATTTACTTACTGTTGATTTCAAAGTCAATCGGGTCCCATCATTCCCAAAAAGATAATAAAGCTATCCTCATTCAATAGAAAGGCCAGAAGAGACACAAATTCATATTTTCCTCTTCTGAAACATGTGTGTGTATGCTTGTGTATGCACCCTATGCATTCTGCATCACGGAGAGGCTCTTCCGAGCTCAGCTCAACCCAGTGTGACTGAAATTCAAGCTGAGGACACTAGCCCTTTAGAAAACAAAACAAACAGGAGAAATAACCTTAAATTTTTTCCCTAAACAAGGTGTTCCCTCCAAAATTCCAGTGCTTGGATAACAATGTGTTCTGTGCCATTGGATAAGAACTGCTGCTAGCCTGCACAGATCCTGAACATTTAGCCTTCTTAGGATGCACAAGAATGATTTTTTAGGCCTTTTTTCTGAAACTCTACATTTTACAAATTTCCTCTTCCCAGCTGAACGTCCAGCATCCAAGGAGCTGGCTTAGAGAGGTGAAAGAATAGTCCAAACACTTCTAAGTCAAATATTCAAATGCTCGTTTTTTCCATTCTACTGAATGACACGCACTCAATAGTGGGTGACAGGGAAGGGGTTTCTTGAAATCCTTTCTGAGTGTCTACATAAGAACACTCCTAGTTTCACCACACACTTCACTTGACTACCCATAGCATGAGCATGCAGATCTATGTACAAAATATGATGTAGTGCCAGCCACATGCAGATACCCACCCTACTCCTGATCATGTGACCAATCATCCCTTCTGAGTGTCTGGGAATACAGGGATGCCGACACATGTTATCTGGATGAGTCTTGCTTGGGCAATTTAAGCCTTTATCACCTTTATCTATGCTGGTTTCCCCTGCCTTGGTGATTATTAGTCTGCAGTAAAGTCAGAAAAACAGGATGGTTATCTATACTTTTGATGTCCCAGGTGGCAGCCCAGCACCTTACTTCAAACCCCACTTCAAGCTCAGCTGGAGCAACTGAGGCTCTGCTGAGGCTGCCAGCGGGTTGGGAGTCACCCACAGAGCAGCCGCGTGTGCAGTCAGAAGAGGCATCATGGCAGAGCTCTGCTGCAGTATCTGAAGGCTAATCTCTTATCCTCCAAGGCCTTGACCCTGCTGGGAAACACAGCATGATCCAAGCTACATGCCTACCTGTATACCACCTAGCTCAGGTGCTTTCATACAGCACCAAATAGCCTGAGGTACGTGGCTTCAGAGTCACAGGGTGAAGACCTCATGGCCTTATGAGGACTATTCCTCCTCTTGATCTGAGCAGCATCTAACACCACAGGACTCTGGGCTTGACATGGCCCCTAGTTACTACTGCATTGTAAATATTCCTGAGTGAAGAACACACAAGACACATGCTCTCACTGTGCCTTGTGTGTGTGCACACACTAAGTCAGGGACTCTCCAGTGCAAGGACACTAAGGTGAGCGCAATTCTGCCCATCTCTACTCAGATTTACCCCTGAATGTCTGGGTAGGAGGCAGACACGAGCCACATCCCTGGGGAGGTTTTCCAGAGCCAATCTGCTGCTCACTGACCTAAGGCTTTCTGATGGAACTGCACACCTCAGCAAAACCAGGACTGCCCTCCTGTGAAGCCTCACTGAGACCTGGACTTCATTCCCCTAGTTGCTGCAGGGGCACATCAGGTGGCTGAGGCAATCAAAGGCAGACAACATAGGAGAGACACACCGGAGTGAAGAGCTGGAGTTTTAGAGTTAGATGTCTAAAGTCCACTGCAATTCTGGACAAAAATAACTCACTCAGGTCCTCACAGCAGGGCTCTGTATCAGCAGCAAAAAATCACAAACCAGGGCCCCACGACTGAGTCTCTTACAGTGTGATTTGTGCTGCTTGAATGTGATGGTTGCGATGATGATGAGGGTTTTATTGCCTTTGGGGTATCGCGTCAGGACTTGCACCTCATAATCTTAAACGTCATCATAACCTATCTAAATCTGGAGCCCTGCCATCAAGAACTCCTTCTATCACAGGCACATTTTTAATCTCCCTTTTTTATGTCTAGAGAAACCCATTTCAGATGTTGCCATCATGCAGAAACATAAGAAATACACTTTTTTTCAGAGGATTTTTGCCGTCGACCTATATAACACAGTCAGACTTGCAATAAAAATCACACTAGAAACACCAAATGCATTTAAAAAAAAACCCAAAACAACAAAACTATCAGACTGTCAATTTAATCCACCTTAAACTACAAAACATTAGTGATTAGCTAAGAGGCACAGGGGAATTCAATTAAATTTTATGTCTTGAACTTAAAAAAAAGCCCTCTTCCTCTTTTTCATTACTAAAGGCACCTCTACTCTGAATGTCTTCTTTAGTTCATATATTTTTGCTGAAATTATTTATTGTTATCACTGGGATCATTTCTGAATATTGAAAAAGGTTTGCCAGGCATCATAAAGCCTCAGCCTTACAATTATTAGCAGATATAAAGACTGTGCCTGTGCAGAGGCCCAGATTATTATTATTAAACTTCAGATTATTATTTCCTTCCCTCTCTGGAAGGAAAGGAGAGACGTGGTTGCTCAGGATACGGAGATGGCTGAGGTACTCAGTGACTTTCTTGCCTCAGTCTTCACTAGCAAGTCCATGGGACCTGATGAGATCCATCTGTGGGTCCTGAGGGAACTGGTGGATGAAGTTGCTAAGCCACTTTCCATCATACTTTAGAAGTCCTGGCAGTCCAGACTGGAAAAAGGGAAACATAACCTCGATTTTTACAAAGGGAAAAAAGGAAGACCCAGGGAACTACAGGCTGATCTATCTCACCTCTGTGCTCAGCAAGAACACGAAGCAGATCCTCCTGGAAAATATGCTAAAGAACATGGAAAATAATGAGGTGAATGATGACAGCCAAAAAAGGCTTCACTAAGGGCAAATCCTGCCTAACAAATTTGGTGGCATCCTGTGATGGGGTTACAGCACTGGTGGGTAAGGGAAGAGCAACTGATGCCATCTTCCCGGAATTGTGCAGAGCACATTGTGAAATCCTTGTCTCTAAATTGGAGAGGCGTGGATCTGATGGATAGACCACTCAAGTGGAGAAAGAATTGGCTGAATGGTGACAGTCTAAGAGTTGTGGTCAATGGTTTGATGTCCAAGGGGAGGTAGCAAGTGCTGCTTGTCAAAGCTTGGTATTGAGAATAGCACTGTTCAACACCTTTGCTGATGACATGGACAGTGGGATCGAGTGCACCCTCAGCAAGTTTGCTGATGTCACCAAGCTGTGTGGTACAGCTGACATGCTGGAAGGAATGGATGCCATCAGAGGGACCTTGACAGGCCTGAGAGGTATGCCTATGCAAACTGCATGAAGTTCAAGGCCAAGTGCAAGGTCCTGCACATGGATCAGCACAAGCACAGCTACAGGCTGTGCAGAGAAAGGATTGAGAGCAGCCCTCAAGAGAAGGACTTGGGGGTGCTCAACATGATCCAGCAATGCGTGCTCACAGTCCAGAAAACCAACTGTGACCTGGGCTGCATCCAAACCACTGTGACTGGCAGATGGAGGGCAGTGATTCTGTCCCTCTGCTCTGTTCTTGTGGGACCCCTCCTGGAGTACTGTGTCCAGCTCTGGGGTCCCCAGTATGAGAAAGACAATGAGCTCTTGGTGCAGGTCCTGGGGAGGGCTGAAGCACCTGTCCTCTGAATCCAGGCTGAGAGAGTTGGGATAGTTCAGCCTGGAGAAGAGAAGGCTCTAAGACTTTCAAGTAGCCTTCCAGTACCAAAAGGGGGCCCACAGGACAGACTGAAAGGGATTGTTTATCAGGGAGTGCAATGATTGGATGGGCCATAATGGGCTTAAACTACAAGAGGGTAGATTTAGATTATATATAAATCTAAGGTGTCCCTGACCACGGCAGGAGGGTTGGAATTAGGTGGCCTTTGAGGTTTCCTCTAAACAACCTTTTTATGATTCTACAATTATGTCAGTCAATCTGTTTGCATGGAACCAATTCCAAGACCAACACTTGATCTTTTTAATGTGCCCAAACCTTTGCAACATATGTTTGTATGGCATTTCTTCCCATAAAGGTATTATGTATCTCTCCTCACATTTCATCTTGGATTATTAAAATGTTAGGGAATTTTTGTGCAAAATGGTCTTTAAAGATTGTGCAAAAAGATTCTTTAAAAATGTCACATTTTTGTCATTATTTTAGTTCATAATAGGCTTTCATTTTTGTTACTGTTATGACTACTACCTAATAATAATGAGAAACAGAAAATACATCTGGATGAATAACTGCCCACCAAGAGGCTCCCATGCTCCAGAAAGTAAAAGCTGACATTGCTTTACTACAGTCATCTTGCAGGACCAGTTTACATAGTGTTTGGAAATATATACTGGGTTTGGGTTTTTTTTTTTCATTTCCTTTTGGTGGAAAAATACAATTCTTAACAACCTATTTCAGTTCTATCAGCTGCATTATGGAATAGATTTTGCATGATCTTCAGGAAAACTATTAAACTGTTTCCTACAATAAATACAATACAGATACAGTGTTCATATGCTGAAGGTGTTCCTCTCTAATCTGTACTAGGATTTCCTTTTTTTTCTAGAGTATTTAGAGATGTTCTATGATGCTGGTAATTAGGAGAGGCACTGCTAGCTAAGGAGCTTGGAAAAGGAGCCAGGTGGTGGAGAGGAGGGGGAGTGGGATTGTACTTGCCAGGTTATATTCTAGATCTTGGTCATGCATTTTCATGTAACAAGATTAGTAAAAAATAATTTCTTTTGGAAAAGCGGCAGAGAGGAAGAAAAAAAAAGGCAGATATGACTAATAATTGGCATAGCATAAAACCAATAAGCTCACTTTTGCTAAAAAGGCTGAAATAACTCAGTTACCATGTACTTAGCCAAATAACCACTTCAGTTTACACACAACAGTAAATTGGTATCAAAAACCTGCTGAGGGAAGGGGATGAACTCCCCTCGCCCATTTCTATTGTTACAGTCCCTTTCAGGAGAGAAAAATCAAACCTGGCTAAAGGTTAGTAATAATTCATGTCCAGCTTACTATTACTCAATAACTATCAAAGTCTCTAACTCAAAATAGCATTTGCTGGCTTACAGGATCAGAGCCATTACAATCTCTATTGAAGACTTTATTGAATTTTACACTAAGCTTTAGCTGACTGCACAGGTCAAGCACTGTGGCTCCGAGTTTTCTTTATTCTCAGAAACTCATAAACCCCTCTCCAGTTTGCCTGGGTGTTAGTAAGAAACTTGACTCGGCACAGGGTCAGAGAACCTGACCCCCATGAAAAAGGTCACGGAGCTTTAAAACCCAGTTCCTGAATGCCATTAACTTACATGCACTAGCTGTTCCTGCGTGTCAAACTCCCGGGAACAGCCTTCCCAGTGGCAGTTTGTCTCGTAGACCACTTCAGGCTCCTGTTTGCTTTCATCTTTGTCCCCTTCCTCTTTTACCAGGGTCATTCCTTCTGGCTGTTCCTGGAGAGAGGAAGAAAACTGGGGTGAGGAGAAGAGAGAGAAAATTCTAAAAATGAGGAGGAAGAAAAGTGCATTACTTCAGTGTTAAAAGAAAGATGATGGGGGTGTTTAGGGGGGATTATTTTACTCTCAGTTCACTCTGTTACTCTGTTCTACAAAATACAGAAGCCCAAAACTAGCCTGGTAAGCCAGAGGCGATTTGCAGGCTGCACATGTAAAATAAATTTCTCCTTCCCAAAAGTACTTGCTGCAGACTTTCTAAAAAAAAAACCCAAAGCATAAAACAACAAAAAATCCCTTTACACTTCAATTAAACCAAATCTTAAAGGCTTGGCTTTCCTCTCCCCATATTTAGGCAGCAATTTATTTGTGCACTTGCTCCTAGTGGCATCACTAGTGAAAAAGGCACTATTAATGTGGTGAACTATATTAATTTATTTAATCATTAATATATTAACATAATTGGAATTTCACTGCAGTACTATGATTAGACACAAACTGGATCACTAAACGATCAAAACTGTGTTTTCATTGTTAATCCAATGGCAGTTTTCCACACAAAAACCTCTCCAAAAGCACACTCATAATTTTCAGGCTGTTTGTCAGTCTGTTCTCTTGCTTGTGATGTGTGCATGAAAGGGTCAAACACGGGAAGAGAGTATTCAATTCTGGATTTTGACTTTCCATCTTCAGTTCCTCAAGGCACCTCATCTCCCTGGCTTGTTATGGGTTCAGGGTAGGTGTCAGATGTTAGCATAAAAATTTGGTTCAGATTATGCAGTCCTGCTGTTTTTCCATTTCAACCCTGCTGAAGGATTTAGAGAGACTTCTGCTTTGCTTTCAGGGATTCACTCACAAGACCAAGGCTCTGATTCTGATCTCCCCCAAGTCACTGTAAATCAGGAGTCACTCTACTAAAAACAGCGGCATTAAACGGTATAGAAAGTATCACAACCAGGCCGGAGCCGGGCACTGAGGCCTCAGTGCAGTACAGACCTGGCAGAAGCCTTCTGCTGAACAGAGAACACCTGGTGAACAGAGACCTGAATGTCTTTGCTTTGCTCTTCCACAGCAGACAGAGGGTTGAGCGTGCTGTGATCATAAGCAGTGATCAGAGGCAACCCTCCATCGGCCTCCTTCCTCTCCACCCTCATTCTGCAACAGACCCTATGCCCCAGGAGCCCCTCACTGCTCATCTTTCACCTACTGCGAGCCCAAGCTGTGTGCACGAGACGAAGGGTTGTATGAGAGCAGGAGTTATGAAGACACCTGCTACAGGCAAGGTGCATTTGCCCCCCAGCAGTGAGATGAAAGGCTTAGGACTGTCACCTGTCCATCATACCTGCACGCTTCCTGCACCCGGGCTGGGGAGGTCCTCATCGGGCTTTATCTTGGAGCGCTTGTTGTGCATTGGATCCCCAGTGCTGCTCACTGCAGATTCACTTGTGGGTTTGTTCTGCTGCAGGCAGGGTTGGGGTTGGATTTTTTTTTTCCCCAAAAAAGAAGACAAATTAGACTGTGATAAATACGTAGCTCCAAACAAAAGTATACAGCATCTGCTCAGCAACTTTATTTGGAGAAGCTACACTGTTAATTATATTGGATATGCAATTACATTGTGCTTCAATTACATAGCATTAACTTGTGGAAGAGCTGTACCATTCAACCTTGTAATGCAGCAGGGAGGAACAGGAAGGAGGGCATTTGATGTAATTCCTTATTACAAACCAATGCTGGTTTTGTCAGGCCAGGGAGGAGTAGGAAGAACTCAATTTACCATGTAATAATGACTTCAGAAAGGCAACTCCAAAACACAAAATCATTGTGCACTAGTTGGAATCAACGTGAAAAAAAGATGGATTATTTTCACACTTGGAGGAAAGGTCTTGCACTTCACATCTGCACACAGGCTCTCATCTCTTTCGCTGTGTTTCCCACTATAATGGTGGGTGGAAGAAAAGCTGAGCACTAGTGTGAGACTCTCAGCTGAAAAATCCTAGATGAAGGTCTGGATGCTCCCAAGTCAATAGCAAAACTGCTGCTGACACAGACAGGCCAGAATCTTGTTTTTTCTTTTGCTGTGCTAGACTGAACACCATTATCTCCACTGCAAATGGATCTTGTAGGAATCCTGAGATCTTTTAGAGATATCTGAACTTGCATGGACCCCACAAAAAATCAATATGCTTCCTACAGCAGTATGTTCTGCTTCTGCGTTTGTAAAAGCTAGCCAGCAGATAAACAGCTCCCAGACTGATAAATAACCTATCCCAGGTCATCTGGAAACAAACAGCACTATTAATAACGGGCAAATCACAATAAACTCCACATTATGGGCCTGATTCACTGCTGGGTATCTCCAGCTTTTGAGAATACACCTTGTTTTATTGAAATGAGGTTAATTCCAAACCTTCAAACTTCTGCACTATCTTGGAGAGTTACTCTCACCTGTGTTAGGAGGACAGAATACTATCCTGTGTATGTTACAGTCAACCTGACTTGGAGGTAAAGCTGCTAACATTTAAAATGTTAGTGTTCTGATGTGGTTTTCCTCTTTTTCTTACTCTCCACCTCTACCAAGTTCCTGTGTGAGATCCAGGAGAGACAGTTTGGAATGAGAAGCTGCTGCACCATACTGAAATATTTATGAGGACTAAAAAGCATGCTACCAATCAGGAACCAGACATTCACTCCCATGATACATAATAAAAAGGACTGCAAATCCTGTAGCTGCAAGAAAACTGTTATCAAAGATTCTTGGTGACAGTGGTGATTAATTGCCATCAAGACAATGTAATTTGTTTCATTTATTTAATTTTAAAATTAATGGGGCGCAAGGGTTTCTTTTGGTGTCTCTTACCTGTGTAGATTCAGAAGGTCCAGAGCTGACCTGGACAGGGTTCAGGACACTGGGGATGCCGGGAATAGGTCTCTGGGTAGGAAAAGTTGGAGCAGGATGGATGAGTGGAGGGCTGTGTCCAAATGCTGAGCCTAGGGTTTGCTGACGACTGATAATTTGCTGATGCATTTGCTGAAGGGATACCGGGGTAGGAGGGTATGTGAAACTCAGAGCAGGGCTGAATTTTGGAGAAAAAACAAGGAAGAAGGAGGAAAAAGATGAGGGTCATTACAGTGTGGAACCATACAGATCCATCCTTCAAAATACATCTGATATGTTTACATTAATTGAAGACAGGTCTATTCCCTCCCCCTCATCTCTTTCTTCATGCCCTAAAGGATGACAAATCCTGGTTTTAAATCCAGAGTTGGCCCGGATTTACTAGGGAACACGAAAAAGATACCGTAACTAAACATCACATTTTTTCCTAACATTTACCAGGAAACCACGGAAAGCCAACTGAAATAAAATTCAGAAAAACTGAAATAAAAGGCAAGCAGTTCAATAACAGCTATTTATTGCAATAACAAACTTTATATAAAGAAAAAGAATGGGTGCCTGCATGCTTTACAGTACTTTTATTGATAATGCAGTTCCCCTATGTTCGCGTGTACGAAGCAGTTCCTTTAATCTTGGCTCACGCTACGCTCTTTCATATGTCTCTAGATCTTATTACAAGAGGAGAGAAAATCAATTGGTTAAATGTGTTCTGAACACCATGCTTGTCATATCACTCATTTGTTTGCAAAGATGGAAAGCTCAGTTCATCCAGAATGTCACCTAAAGAATTTCCATCAGTGCCGTTTGGTTACAGAAACTGATGGATTAACCTTTCCCCTCTGAAATTGGTGATCAATGAGTTTCAATGTAGAAATATTCCAATGGGAAAGCACTTCTCCTTCTTCCAGTTAAACAACATTAAATGTCTATTAAAGCCCATTATGCATGTTAATACCTGTCATCACTTCATTACTTCACCGTATTTCCCAGACTACAGTGACTTGGGAGGAAATTACACTGCCATCTAAGGACCTATTCCGTGGGTAGCGCCAAAGCATTCTTTGTGTCACACTCGAGAAATAAATGGTGCGGAACTAAATCTTCACACACAGCAATATGAGATTCTCCTGTAAACATCTGCCAATAACTTATAATCATAGAAGGGAAAAAAAAAAAAAAGATGTTGGGTTTTTTTTCCTTAAAAAATCCACCAAACCACAGTTCAAAAGAGCCATTAAAATAAAGGGGTTCAAGCATAATACCTTTTTAAGAATCAAGGCTTCTTCTAATGTCAAAAGAGTGTATTTAATCCAAATTTACAGTCTGTAGTCTTAATTGCTGTTGCTGTTAAGTGCATTAACTGAAAATACCGTAATACAAAAAGAGCTAAAATAATTTCAACCGTTTTAAGTAATAATTCTACATAAATTCTGTGTTCATTAATCTGACTATACATTTTGTCTGTTTGACTACAATCCATAAAGAGACAGCTTCAATGTGATTACATTGCTATTATTCCTGGTGAGAACTCTGCATTACAATAGTTTGCCCATTTAGGACAGAATATCATTAAGAATACCCTGGGAGAATTTTACTGGTCTTCGAGGAACTCTCTTTTCATTTTGCATTGTATTCTTTTTAATAAAGGAAGGCAGAAACGTTGTGAAAACAGTAATTGTTCACAGCAAGAGTTAGGGAGAAATCAGTAATAATATTCAGTTATTGCAGCTCTATAGTCCCTGCTAGTGTTCCTGTAAGCAACCATGAATGATTACAGCACGACTAAGCTAAGGTAGCCACTATGGATGATTGATAGGACATTAATCAAAAGATGCATATCAGGCTCAGAATTTGTTCACAAGCTTTCTTCTAATAGCTGATTTCATGTTCACTGAGCTCTATGCCAGTTTGTTCAATTTATTCTTCAGTGTACAAGCCATTCATCAAAGAACACAATGATTTAACACCCCTTCCTCTTTAGTGAACAAACATTACCAAGTGTAACTAGTCCGGTCTGTTCATTAAAAAACATACAATTATAGTGTCACACACGAGGCTAAAACAACACCTCCTACTATACCCTGGCAATTTTTTCTTATATATATCCATATATAGATATTCATATATCTATATATGTGGGTTCATGTCATGTACTTCAAACACTGGATGGCACCATCCTGAAGATGCTATCAAATTCACCAAGATCAGCAAATGCAACATACAGTCTGGATGAAGTATTTTATTTCTCTCTGAGTGGTGGTTAATGTCTAGCACAACCTCACCCACCAGCTGAACTGGTTTAAAAGGAAAAAAAAAAACAGTGGACTGATTTCACTGGCACCTCCAAATACCATGAAAATACAGTGTGGTTGGATTTTTTTTCCTTCCTAGGAGTCTATGCATGCACAACAATACACTTTGCAAGTGCAGGTTCAAAACTTTAGCAGTATTCTGATTCCACATGGCAAAATGACAAACTTATGATTCTGTCCTAAGACATGACTGACTTCAGACCTCAGCTCAGAGATGTAGATCTTGCCCATCACTGCTCTGTGACTACCATTACACAAGCACCTGCTTCTAACAATAATTTTTCACCTACTCCAAGCAAGAGCACCAAAGGGAGATCCCTCCCAAGCAGTGCAGGAGGGGCATGAGGGAACTGTTGTGATCAGAATATATTTGTACCTCAGAAGGAGGCTGTTAAGGTGGAAATGACTGGAGGCTCAGGAAGCTGGATGCTGAAGAGAAACCTCTGGCCTCCAGTAGATGTGTATGTACACCCTGCACTTAACACAGCTCACTTATGTTTCCTGGACTCCAGCAATATTCCTCACTCAGACCCTCCAACGATGGGAAAAGGCTGCTGTGTTGATAGTGTAATTTTTGGTCAAGTGTCCCTCCTTCACACTCTTAACCTCATGCAGAGCAACAGAAAGTGGTGCTTTGTCACTCCCCAGTGACAAAAACACCTTTCTAACTCAAGGTCAGAAGCAAATACAGAAGCTAGCTTCACTGGCCTGCAGCGATGAGCCTCACACCAGTTCAAGGGCTTAAAAGCTATGTGTACTTGCTATTCCCCTGCCTATAAAATGGCTTCTATCAAAAGGAGTCATTTTACCTCACAGAGGCATCCTCTTTACCTACATCTGCTCTAAGGCCCCGTGAGCCTCCTGAAGAGGATGCTAAGCCATGTGTTGCCAACTTCTGTCCGACTTGCCAGTGTGCAAACTTGCAGGGTACAGCAGAGGAGACAAGACATCATCTCAGTCAGGAGATGATGTCTGTCTCCTCTCAGGAGAACAACACCACCAGGAGCAGATGCATTAAGACATGCATTAAGCTGGACAGATGTACTAAGGAAAGGAGGAATCCTTATTTCTTTGGGATCTTTCTTTTGCCCCATGCTCAGCAGCAAGGGTTGAGTCTGAGGCACTACAATTTTCCTACAGAGCCTAGCAACCTGCACTTCATTCCCTCCAAACTTCAAATATCTCAGACTGAAATGCAAAGGAGATGGTGGGGGAGCAGAGGAATAGCCAGCACAGCTAAGGGGAGTACTCAGAAATGGTGACAACGGTTCAGCTACCAGGGTGATTTCTTAAATAGCTCAAATAGCTGCCTTCAAATGATTCTCTCCAGCTGTTCCTGGAGAGCTCTTCAGAAGGCAAGATGACCTGGCTGGGCTTAACGTCACTCGTATGCACGATGCTGTCACAGGGCAGCCTGGATGATTTTTCTGATCTGAAAAGATCAGAAGGATCTGAAGAGAACAGCAGGTGGCAGGCCTTTCTCTGCCTTTCAGAAACCATTCAGGCTGCTCAGCAATAAAGTTGCATGTTGTGGGCCAAAAGGAAGAAAAAGAAATCAAAGCTCACAATGTTGCTAACATGGAACACTCTGCTGGGAAGGGGAGACCTGGATTCCTGCCCTCCTTCCCAAAGTTTTTAATGCACTTTGTCTGTTAATTCTTGAATATAGAATACATGAAGAATCTCCATAGCTCAGAGTCCCCTCAGATCCCACGGGATCCCTCTGCCTTGACCAGCAAGCCACATGCCTGCTTGCTGGCCCCACCAAGCTCACGTTGCTTTCTAGCCAGGAGGCCAGCATGAGCAGGAAGGGTGGGCATAAGCCCTGCCCAGCTGATCCAGTCATGTCTGCTTAGAAATGTGCACCAAGGTGGTACCGGTGTTGCTCAGTAACAGTCTAAAGTTCATGCCCAGAGGTGGTAAACAAGACCCAAAAGTAAACATTTTGAGAATCCACAACCACTAAAACCAACAAGCATTTTTTTCAAAAGCAGTGATGGGTTTCAGAGGCCTCAAAGTGTGTCGTATTTCTTTTAAGATTCCTTGAAGGGGCTGCATTTCAGACAAAGTGTACTCAACACTTCCGAAATCCAGATGCCAGAACAATGAAAGATACCTGCCCTAATCATTCACATTTTCCAAACTCCAGTCACTTCCAAAAAAACTTGGATTCACAGAAGTGTAAGTGAACTATGAATCTTTTTCTAGCCTATTGAGAAATGAAAATCTACATGACTGAAGGGGATCTGATTCATATTTCTGTTTCAGACTTTGGTTTTTTTTAGACAGTAGAAAAGGGAAAAAAGAAGAAGATGAATGCACCTAAGACCACTAATAAACTACATGCAGGTTATCTTTTTAGTTTTGAGTTTTATGGGGGATAAAGGTTAAAAAAAACCATGTAATACTTCTGCTTAAGCATTCAATAACTCATATACACTGACACAAAAGCCCATCAGTGATATCATTTATTTTTCCATACTCTGGGCTTCTGTGTCTGTCTGTCTGTCAGTCTCTCTTCTCCTCCTCTGCAAAATCTCAAACTCCCTTCATCGGAGGTAAAGCAGGGCAGTGAACTACATTGCTATTACATGAGCACATCAAATTTTAAGGAACAGACTTCAAGAAGAAGAAAAACAGACATTCTAATCAAAACCAAACGTTGTGGCTACTTTGTGGCTGTCCTACTAACAAGGTCATCCAGTTTCTGGTCACAGCTGTGGAATTTACCGCAAAACAGCTGTGAACTCCAGTCAGGAAAAATTCCTTCCTTCCTATACATTGCATAGGTGTGCCTAAGGAGACAGGCTGACACAAAAATGCTGAGACCCTGATTGTGTGAATACTGTGAAGACTGTTTTGTTATATCATGACAGGTTTCCTCACAAAAACTGTGAAGGTACCTTCCTTGTATCACAAAACACAGGCAGTTTTGTCAGAGCTAATGCATGTTGGTCTTGCAAAAGTAACAGTGCTTTTCCCCTTTCTGATTTTGCTTTTCAAGGTTTCAGGAAAAAAGGCTTTTTCAAGTATGTAAACTAGGGGGCATTCAATGAACAACTTGGAAAGAGATTAAAAAACCCACACACTGGTGGACTTCTAGGACAGCTGCCACAGGAGGCAGAGAGCACCAGCAGGTTCATGTGGGAATAGACAAGTCCAAAGGCAACAGGTCCTTTATATAAAGAAGATTTGGGATTGCTAATCTAATCATTATTGATGCTGTGAGAGCATGGAGAGACCAAAAGTCAGAAAGCAGGCAGGTTTGTGTGCTTCTTAAAGAGCATCCACTGCCTCCAACACCACAGACAGACTGTGTGACTAGACAGATACTATCTAATACCTCTAATTTAACCCTGTGGGACACTTCTATGTTTTAAAATTTCTTTTTCTTTTTTAAATTTCAAAAGGATAGATTTGTTTTGAGGTATCTTTGATTATTCATACAGAACCATATTATGTTTACCATATTAAAGTTTTCTTTCCTATCATCTACTCTAAATCTTTCCTGCAGTAATTAAAGACCAGTACTTTCTCATTCTGCCCAGCACTTATCACTCACCTTCACCTTCAGCCTGTTCCTTTCTTTCCCCTTTTTCATATCTGAAATTATCACTATCACCTCTTCTTGCCCAGTCTTCTCATCTTGAATCAAGACAAACTAGGTCAAACTCGTTGGTGTAATTTTTCAGATCTCTGATCAGTCTCCCTGCTCTTCCTTGTAGTCCTTACACACACACACACACACACCCCACCCACAGCAACTGTCTAACATCTTTCCTGAAACAAAATGTACAGAAACGGTCACAGTACAGGAACGTGTCACAGGGAGACCCACTGACTCCATCTATATCACCATGTAGGAGAACACTTCAGGCCCTTTGGCTTGAAGGGTATTTGATGTCCAGACAACGCATTCACAGCCCCAGAGTTCCCTCCATGAGGGAGGTCACACACTGCACTGCAAGGGGGCACACAGACCCTTCCCACCTTGTGGATAAAGCCTTAGCATTCCCAGATAGCCTCCATCCTTTGTTCTTACCATTAGCAACTGACACAAGGCAGACAAAGTGATCTGAGTCCCTCCAAAATGGACCCCAGTTGATGGAGAGGTAATTTATAGGTGGACTGGCTTTATGTTCAAAAAAGCTGATCATCAGTTATGAAGATAACAACATGTCTGCTTCCAGCTCATGCTCAAGTAAGTACAGATGTCACTACTTTGTCTTACTCTCCATTAAGAGTTACATGAAGCCTGTGGGCAAGCGAAACTGAAAAACCAGGGTGCAGAAAAACACAAATGTTGGATGAATACCTGGACTCACTGAATTCAATGCAGTTTTTATCCTTTCCTTACACTAGGTCACCTTTAGCATTTTATTTTGGTTTTCAAAAGTCCTTATTTATTGCTTAGGCATATTGATAAAGGGCAGGCAAGTATCTTTCCCATTTTACAAATGTACCCAGCTACTCTTCAGGAAAGCACCCTAATAATTCTCCTTTTGAAGAGTCAAGTCCTTAAGCACTATCCTAAAATCTGGGCTCTACAGACACTGCAATTTTAACTGAATTAAGTCATAATACAAATATTAATTAACAGTGATCAAACACTGCTTTTCACATGCTCTTTTTATAAGAAGCAGTATCAGGAACAGCTTCACTTGTCCCATGGCAGAAAAACAGGTATGAGCCACTGTCCAAACCATGGGGTGTAAGTAAGGGTGGCTGGGATTTCAGCAGTGGGTGTCTGTATAAGCTGGCTTCACACATGAAACCTTATGTATATATTTTGATGAAATATACATATATATATATACTTATATATATATATATACATAAACTATGTATACATGTAATATATAGCCAGGAACACTTTATAGTCAGGCATAGAAAGCTGTGGACAGTCAGCAAGACAGACTGGTGGTCTGATCCCAACAGAGATGCAGAAAAGAGAAATCCAATGAGCTGTCCCAGGACAGGTCCTGGAAGAGAAGAAGCAGCCAGCAACATATTAATACATCCTCCTCTTGTTTAAGTTTGCAGAAACAGGAATTTGTGTATGTTCTTTGTAAACAAACAGCAGTTAATGAAAAGAAGTTTCCAACTCTTGTCATCTGTTTCTCCTCCTGATGGAAACAACCTGCAAGAGTGACTACTGACAAATTGCTCAGGTCACGGGAGTGACAATGCACTCAGCAGCCTCGCAGCCCTGAAGAGATCTGTGAAATTCTTACTGCTTTGAGTATCTTAGATGCAAAATGAAAGCCAAATGGCACCACAGGAAGACAGACTACAAAAACACACTACTGATTGGAGTGTTTGACCCACAATATATGTAAAATTTTTAGTAATACAACAGTTTTGCTTTAAATCCTATTCTTTTCCCTCTACTTTCTGACAACCTCTGAGCTTTGAGCAGACAATGCTGACAAGTCATCAGCTGCTTTTACGGCTTGTCACTTAAGTACAGGGGAAAACAATGTGAAACTGTGACTATGAAACCAGACATGTGGTCTGATCTTAAAGGCAGGTACGAGACTTGAAATCCTTTGAAATAATTTTTCAAGACCGACTAGGTTTTATGACTATCCCTCTGCATTTGTAATGTTGACACGTTTCATTAAAAAGCACTAACTTATAGACAAGTCATCTAACTGAATTCATAAGAAGATGTATCCTGCATCTAATAAAGTATAGCATATATTACAGTATTTTTTTCCAGTTTTCATCGGGCAATAGTCATCATTTTACAATTGTGTTTAACTCACATGTGTCTTTGCCTCTTTTTTCACTTTTCTATTACCAGTTTAAAATTAACAGTCTGCAGTTTGTACCTTCTCTCCAGCTTACCATATTATCTATTCTGTTTTATCTGCTAAGCTAGGTGAAATTTTTCATCATGAATACATTGCCATATGCTGGAGTAAAATGGAATAGTTTCACTGAGAGCAAGGGAGCCACACTGATTAACCTTATGTGCTCAGACAGCAATGACAGCTTTGTCCTTCTCACTGGGATATTCCTCTTCAGGAAGCCCTAGTGCCCTAACTGGGCTTTGTACTAACAGTGCTGTGTGTAATTCACCTGGGTTGCCTCCATGCAAGAATATCGTTCTGAAATAAATTCACAGATAAGCATTTTGGGGATTAAAAAAAATGGTATCATTAATTACATAGAAAGTGCAAATTAATATTTGCTTTCAGGATCTGAAAATGAAGTAAAGAAGTCTTAAATTCCAGCACACTTCTCTTAGCTCCAGAACTTTCCAGCAATTAATAATCCACTGGGTCCAATGACTTCAAATGACACTGGACCAGTCTGGAGCAAGTTGCTTCAAACTGTCTTTTAATTACAAGATCTAAGACTCACAAAAAATGCATTTACAGGCATCACCACATTTGTATAAATGTGTATCTGTAAATGTGCATGAAACATGCACCTGCATAGTTTACATTCTTTATGTGGCCTAACTTCTTCCACAATACACTGTCTGAAGCCAGAAATCTTGCAATTCATGTCTATTTTTGGGCAAAGCTATCCACCACTTTCTAGTGCAAGATGCAGGTGATACCCAAACTAAACTCCTGGAATGTCACTACCCTGTGAGCTATATGAGCTTTCTATAGGAGGCTAGCTGCAGAATTACTTTTCAACAGAGCCTGCATTAGATGCAACTTTCTGTAATACTGGCAAATTTCATTTCTACTCACTTTGTAGCACTTCTCTGCCATTCACACTTCTTGGAAGAAGGTACAAAATGAAGCTATTATGGCATGATAGAGCATTATGTTCCCTTCTTTAGATTAACCATACACACTACAAGACCACAGAGAAGAAAACCCTGCGCTGCACATACATGTGTCCAGTTTTAAAATGGGCTCAGTGGTCTGAATTTGACTCAGCCTGAACTGCAATTAAGGCTTCATTTACACNTCTTTGCCTCTTTTTTCACTTTTCTATTACCAGTTTAAAATTAACAGTCTGCAGTTTGTACCTTCTCTCCAGCTTACCATATTATCTATTCTGTTTTATCTGCTAAGCTAGGTGAAATTTTTCATCATGAATACATTGCCATATGCTGGAGTAAAATGGAATAGTTTCACTGAGAGCAAGGGAGCCACACTGATTAACCTTATGTGCTCAGACAGCAATGACAGCTTTGTCCTTCTCACTGGGATATTCCTCTTCAGGAAGCCCTAGTGCCCTAACTGGAATTTGTACTAACAGTGCTGTGTGTAATTCACCTGGGTTCCCTCCATGCAAGCTCAGGACATTTCTGACAAATATCGTTCTGAATTAAATTCACAGATAAGCATTTTGGGGATTAAAAAAAATGGTATCATTAATTACATAGAAAGTGCAAATTAATATTTGCTTTTAGGATCTGAAAATGAAGTAAAGAAGTCTTAAATTCCAGCACACTTCTCTTAGCTCCAGAACTTTCCAGCAATTAATAATGCACTGGGTCCAATGACTTCAAATGACACTGGACCAGTCTGGAGCAAGTTGCTTCAAACTGTCTTTTAATTACAAGATCTAAGACTCACAAAAAATGCATTTACAGGCATCACCACATTTGTATAAATGTGTATCTGTAAATGTGCATGAAACATGCACCTGCATAGTTTACATTCTTTATGTGGCCTAACTTCTTCCACAATACACTGTCTGAAGGCAGAAATCTTGCAATTCATGTCTATTTTTGGGCAAAGCTATCCACCACTTTCTAGTGCAAGATGCAGGTGATACCCAAACTAAACTCCTGGAATGTCACTACCCTGTGAGCTATATGAGCTTTCTATAGGAGGCTAGCTGCAGAATTACTTTTCAACAGAGCCTGCATTAGATGCAACTTTCTGTAATACTGGCAAATTTCATTTCTACTCACTTTGTAGCACTTCTCTGCCATTCACACTTCTTGGAAGAAGGTACAAAATGAAGCTATTATGGCATGATAGAGCATTATGTTCCCTTCTTTAGATTAACCATACACACTACAAGACCACAGAGAAGAAAACCCTGCGCTGCACATACATGTGTCCAGTTTTAAAATGGGCTCAGTGGTCTGAATTTGACTCAGCCTGAACTGCAATTAAGGCTTCATTTACACCATATTGTATGCAATTAGAGACCTTTTAGAATCATAGAATGATTAGAGTTGGAAGGGACTCCCAGAGGTCTAGTCCAACCCCCCCTGCAAGAAGCAGGGACACCCGCAACTAGATCAGCTTGCTCAGGGCCTCATCCAACCTGGCCTTGAATGTCTTTTTTTAATGCCACAAAAGCTCTCAAAGTCAGCTTTGCTTCCCACTTAGACAGATCCCAGTAAGAATGCCAGCAAAGCACCTGTAATGCTCACATAATTAAGGCACCTTTATCCTGTACATCTTATCATAAGGAGCTCCTTGGAAAACACTGCTGAATATACTGTGTTCTACCTGTTCTACTCTAAATATGTCCTTCTTCAACAGTCCTTTCACTAAGCAACATTTGAACACGTCCTTTTACACAAATTACATAAATACATAAACTTAAATCTCACAATTTAAAGCAGACATCAAAGGGAAGACTTGGTTTTTAGCAAAAGTTAGAAACAAATTCTCAGGCGGGGGTCTGCTGGATTTCAGTGCAATTGTCAGCAACCTGGGCACAGAGTCAAAGAATGAGCAAAGGAAATCTGCATATATGACAGAATTATTTTGAGCAGCATAGTGAAGAGCTAAGAGGTTATCTTCAGAGCCAAGTATGCTAGTGGAATGAGCAATACTGATAGCAAGATAGATGTCGATACTGAAAGGGAGTCTGAACTCCTCAGAGCTGAGGCAACTCAGGAGAAGCGCTTGTTTGTCTCAAAGAGGAGTCCAGCGGAGGAATGGAAATGTGATGAGTGTGAAGCTCTGACAAAATGTGTTAAGACACAGGGAACTGGAACCAGAGCACAGAAAAACCATGGTGCATCTGAAGTGCTGAAGGGGGACAGATTCAGACAGTACCAGCAGAAATGACAATGTCAGAGCTGGCTAAAGAGCAGACTGAAAACAACCATTTGCCTCAGAAAGATGACAAATAAGAGGAGACATAAGAAGAATATATAAAATATTGAATAAAGAAGGAAGACCGAGAACATGAGGGCTCCCTGTCTGATAACTGTGAGACATTCTGTTAAATTCAAAACCTGGATAATTTAAGCCTGATAAAAGGATACTCTTTGGTTGTTTTAAACAATGCATAATTAGACTGTTGGGCTCTCTGCTGGAGATACTTTCATTTTCTCTGTGACAACATTACACTTTCCTGTGTATATCTTAACTCTGGTTTTATTTTTCTCTTTGCTTTTCTCTCTGTTTGCCAAGGGAAACTGGAGAAATTAAAACTCGGTCACCTGTCTCTAGATACAAAGCATTTCAGAGAGGAGGGCACTGACTGTGCAACAAACACTCTATACCAGGAGCTTACATGAGATGAGGAAATCACTGAGGATCCAATACCTGTTTGCAGAGCACTGACTGATGCTGAAGCTCACCCTACATACCTGGCTGTCTTTTCCTAGCACTCTTTGTCAAAGTATCCTCACCACCACTCCCTCATGCTCAGCATCAGATCAGCCCAGAGCAAACTGATGTGAGCCAGAACAGCCAGGATCTGTCTGTAATTAACCACACTATGTTAACTGCTCCTTCCTGTTCTGATGACATTAGGGGAAGCAAGGGCAGAGCCTGGGGGAAAAAAAAAAGCCCGCTGTGCTTTCTCAGTTTCTTTCAAATCCTGGAAGAGTTCCCAAAGGGCTCCCACACTCACATGAAACTGAATTTTAACACGCTGTGAGATGGCTAAGGTGTATTCTCAGTTACATCTGCCTAGAACCAAAGCAAGCCTCTTGTAGTAGATGGAACTACTCCTGACTTAAACACTGTGTAGCTGACAGGGAATTAGGCTCATTTCCTGAAAACTGACTTTGTAAATTTGGTACTATAGGACTGCTAAGGGACTAGAATAACACAGAAGCTCTGAATTTCAGATAACATAGAATATGAAGTCCCAACCTCCTGTGTTTATTAAATACCAGGTAATCTTTTGTAAAGGTTTTGAATTGCTACTCTTAATACCATGGGAAGTGATTACCCACTCTATACTCACTCTAGGCCATGCTGCCTCTCAAAAAGAAGTGCTAGTGAAGTGCAAAGTCTAATAATTGTCACAGGTAGAAGATATAACATTAAGTACATCCTGACAAAAGATTAATAGCAGGGGTGCTGCACTGCAGGACTGAGGCAGGTAACCAAATGAGTAAATGTCAAATGAAGGATTATCCTCATTTGATGCTATTTCATACGCCTCCTTTCTGCATAATCTCTCCCAGCTGAAACCTAAACCAGGTGTTTTCAAATGCACAAAGTAGCAGCTCTACCTGGTGTGCTAAAGGAGATCCACTATTAGCTGTCAGCAGGAGAGACATCTTCTTTTCAAGTATTCAGCCAGTACTCAGGCTACAGCATTACGCTGCCAGCTGACAATGACAAAGCGCCCGCCAAGTCAAGCCCTATCTGGATTGTGCTAAACTACTATTATTTATTATTCAAACTGCAGTAGTACTCATGTTCAAGGACCAGAGCCCTTCTGTGCTCAGCCCTGTAAAAACAGAACCTGCAACGTGGGGCTCTTTTCATTTGATTTAATTCCCCACATCCCACGGTGCTCATATAGAGGCTCCTATACAGGAAAGCTGTGTGAAACATGGGATGTAATCTTTCAGCCAGAGGATGTATGGTTTTTAGCCAATGCAAAGACCAGCCAGGTCAGGGAGACACTTCTTTAACACTAGCAGCACCTTTACAAAAATGGGTTAAAAGAGCTTTGAGCCTACAAAATCAAATGTGCCAGAACTCAAACTGTCTCTACCCTCGTGAGCTCACCCATTAGCCTTTAACTGTATGACCATGCACCCCTTTTCTACCCTGCAGGGTTTATATCTCATTCAGACAATAGTCTTCAGTGAGACACTGTTGGTTTTTTTCTTCCTCTTGCCTCAAATATTGCCCACAGGCCTTCCTGCCACTGGATAGAACCCTTCAGGGAATACATAATTACTGATACCCTTCTGAGCTTCTCTACTCTGCTCATCACTGTGCAGTCTAAGTGCTTTAATGCTTTCAACCTCCCTCTGAGGTGAAGAGGAAGGACTCCTGTTTTGCATAGGCATGAAAATTAAAGACAAAAGCTAAAAAGTGCCACTCATTGCAGTTGCCCACATTGTGGTTGCCCAGTTTCAGACATGGAGACCTGATCTCCCAGGTTAGTTAACATGACACAGCACATGAAATGTTTAAAACATCTGCCAGAAGCTTTGAGCCATGGCTCTGAGTAATCAGGCCTCTCTGAAGAATTAAGAGTGGTAGGCTGGGTGTCCAGAAGAGAAACTGCATGAGCCTGGTAGTCACTTCTGACTAGTTTGCCCAGCATGAGGCTAGGATTGCACTGCAAGAGCAAAGTCTGCCCTGCAAGTGGCAAACAACCAGGGAAGGGGCTCTCTCCTCCTCTACAGCTGCTTGGGTCAGGAAAGGCAGGGTCCTGTGGCTCTCACTCATCCAGAGATGCTGTTCAGCAACCAAGGGACCTGAGTAAAACTACTGTGCAACCCTGAAATTAAAGATGGTATCAAAGCAAAATCACAAGGGGGCAGTACCTTCATTCTCCTTAAGGACCACTTTATGCATGCTTGGTTTTGCAGCTGCTTCTCTTTGCTAGAGAAACCTTACTGAGCTATGTATGAACATTTTGTCCCTGCTTGCTTAACCTGTACAGCCTCTGGTCTGACTCCTGTCTCATCTGAAGACTTTCTTTTTCAAAGGGCTGTTATGGCTGGAAGGACATCTTGGCCTCCACAGTTTCCCGAAGAGGTACCAGGTTAACCAGTTTCAGCTGCAGGGTAAGGTCCTCCTTCCTCTCTGGGTCCTGGACTGGAACAGACTGAATGCTCAGTCTATTTAACACATGCTAATAAAAACCTCTTAAGGGCTTATCACTTGGCTGAATGGGGCAACTTCTCAACCTCAGCAAAGATGGTATCTATAGCATCCAGGCAATATCCCTTGCAAATTTCTGCTTCTCACTGAAAAGGTAGCAAGAGGTCTTTTAGCATGTGCAGGAAAGTCTCTTCTTCCCTAACTTCATTCTGACAAATCAGTAACTTTACTGATGCTTTTCAGAAATGCTCCACAGTACACAGGTATCTGCCATGAAAAATGCTGCCACGTGTGACCTGTTTGGGTGAAGTTAAAAGTTACTGGAAGCCAGATGTAAAAGCAGAGGGATTGTGTAACATTAACTACAGTTAACGCAACTGGCATTGCCTAAAATATGAATCCTTTCTGTCTTGCAATTCCATCTACCTGCCTGCTGAACTGCACCGTTTTCTTGCAGCAACTCCTAAGGGGTTTACCTGCAGGTTTCCAGCACCTGGGTTATACACTAGGAAAAGTTTTTTTCCTACACTCTGATCGCTGTTGCAGACAGGATATTAAATGGGATGAGCCTACAGTTTGATTCATTACAGAAGTTCTTGTGCTGAATGCATTATTTACAAGACAGTGAGTTGCAATAAGTTAAGTTTTACTGATAGTCTTGTTGCTGTTTAACCTTGCAATTTATTAAAGCAATGAAATGTGGCTTGGGTTTAATACCTCACATCACTGTTTATTTTGGTGCAACTCTTCTATAGACAAGTTCACATGTGAGAAGTAAAAGAGCATCGACAAAGGTGTGGTGCAAAGCTGAAAAAGGAGCCAGCTCTCTCCCCTTCCCTCCTTTCCACTGGGAAGAATGGAGAGGTATGCTTCCAACTTTTCATGCTGACCAGGCATGCTCTTATCAAAAAGAAAAAATAAATAATTCAGAATGTTGTGAAATTTTGGACTATGCATGCCTGCAAAGTATGATCAGGAAAAACTGACAGCTTAGGTCAGCCACAGGCTCAATCACACGAGCCTTGCTTCCTTCACTGACACCAGTTCACAAGGGTCACTGTTCTACTCCTCAGCATCCTTGTTCAGTCTCTGCCCCTAACCCACTCCAGTTACACACCTCACTCTACCCTGACTCCAGCTTTGCAGGGATGGTCCACAGGTTTGTGATTCTATCTGTCAAAAACATCCCCCAACCATTTCCAGCTGTGGAGGAAGAGGAAGGAAGACTTACTCCACTGTAGAGATTATGCCAAATTTCATGCTGTATTTGCTTTACCTGAGTTACAAGCAATGGAAAAGGAGATTAGTAATTAAAGTGTCATCTCATCTTAATGACAGTGGGGATAGTACACCTCCACACAGTATATGTATTTAACAGATGTGGTCTAAGACTGCTGCCAGCTATTGAGATAAATCATATTCCACATTGTGGAGCTTTGTAAGTGGGTCTGTGGTGTCACAGATCACAGGGTTGTGTTGCAGAGCTATGATATCATACCTGTGAAATAACATACAGCTGTTCAAGTGTTCAGAGCTGCGAAGCACGACTGGTTAAAAGAGATGCTTAAGAAAACCCAACAGCACTTACAAGAATACCAAATATTTACAGTGCTGTCACTTTGAAAGCGTGTCAGGCTCATGCTCTCTAACAAACCAGTTGTTCACACACCCCCTTTTCTCCAAAAGTGCAACCCCCCACACCTGGGTTTTGAAGCTCTAAGTGTGTCATTCCACATGTTTGAGGCTTGCCAAAAATGGGTCTTTTAGATCTTAAGAAATTGCTGTGGGGACTTGTTCCTTTGCTTGGTTGCAAACTGAAGGTGGAGGCTGCTTTTAGCTCAGGGACCAGCAGCACTCTTTGATTGCCATAAAAGCAAACCTAAGATTTTCTGAGACTTTGGAAGGATGGGTGATTTTTTATGGAATACTAAAAGAGCTTTTTCCTGGTTAGCATATAGCAATGTCACAAACACAAGAATGTTCTTCAGTTTCATTTCCATTTTTTCCTGCTGCTTCGCCTCATTTTTTCCCAATTCCTTTTTCCTGCCAGTCTTGCTTTTGTTTCCCCTCCCTGTGTCCTGTCTGCTTCCCTTTCCTGTACAACTTCTGCCCATCTCTCCCCTTGCTACTCTGCTCTTCTGCCTCCAGAACCAACCATTTTTTGCTCTTTTCTTGCATGTGCAAGTGAAGCAGCCAAGTGAAAACCACAGCATTTCTAGTGATACTGAGTGATAACAGTACTTCCTTGGTATGAAAAAAAAAGGAAAAAAAAAAGAAAATTTAGCCACAAAATGTCTAATCTTTCAATAAGCGAACTAAAATATATGAAAGAAGTACTTAGGAGATGGAAGACCAAGAAGTTCTAGCCAAACATTTTAAGTGAACAGCACCCTGCATATGTGCTGTAGTCCCTGATGATTGTACTGTAGGAACACTTCCCTGTCCATTATATCTCTAGGCAGAAGAACCCAAGTGACTTAAGTCACAAAACTATCCCAGAGCTCCCTCTCTGAAAAGAGCTTCTTGAACCCACCTACACACAGCCTCACTGCTCCTCAGAGGGAGTGCTACCTTCACTGGCCAGGAAGGAATATGCAAAGAAGTCCCTTGTGGTTACCTCTCTGAGCAAAGCCACATAAGTATATCAAACTTTAAATTAAACTGCAGTGAACCTCCAGTGCAGAAACTGCAAAATACACACACTCACAGCACAAACCAAAGGTGTGAGTACACACTCACATTTACACACGTGTGGCACAGAAATGAGAGTACACAACCCAGGCAGAACATGTGATCCTTACCTTATTGCACTTGCAGATAAGTGGCCGTAAGAACCACTGGCTGAGGAGCTGCTGCGGGAATTGTTGAGGATTGTGACCAAGGAATTTGGAGATGTCCTTATCATGGTCTGGAGGTCGAAGCTGTGATCAGACAGGGGGGAGATGGACAACGTCCGCTTTCGGCTTGGTCTGGCCGACAACCGCGGACTCGGAAACCTGGCGCCTGGTATGGAAACAGAAGTAATTATCCACTACAGTACTTAATAGCATTTATTTGTTATCAGTGATGGGTAGAGGGAGTCACAAGACACCAACACACTGTGACAAGCCCACTCTCTCCACTTGTGATCTACTGGCTATGATTGAGGAAAATTAGGAAGAAAAATCTATCTTCCTGTGGCTTACCTCAGGGGAGCTCTGTTTATTAATGTGCAAGCAAAATGATAAATTGCTAAACAAAAGGAAAAGACTTTTATGAGTTATCCCTCTCATTTCTGGTGATTTATGAATCTGATGGCTTCTTAGACATTCACATCATTAATTCAACCATGAGCAATGAGACAGTGGTTGAGATCTGGGCTACCAGCAAACCCAAACCTGCATCACTTCGATACATATAGCCAAAGCTAAATTTGTAAAACACAGCATAGAAAGAAAGAGTCAGCTTTTCCTTTGTTTCATTGATACTTGACGCAAAACCAAAAATTAGGATGAAAAACCCACTATAAAGGCCAGGTCTATCAGCAAATGTCAAATTGACATTCACAGCATTAGACTGAGCAACAGTAGGCTTTATTTGAATTTGTCCAGGATCCCATGACATTCTTGTGCTGGGGTGTACAGGGGCCTCTGATTACTAAATTTCTTTAAAAATAGAGATTAGGCTTTTCAAAGCAATAAAGAGAAGACAAACATAGCATTTAAATAAATACATATTACAATTCTAAGTCTTCTATGCTGCTCTGAAAATTGCCAACTCTTCTGGACTATTCCAGTATGCCATCCCAACTCCCTGCAGTCCTGATGGACGATACACCACCTTATATTATTTATTTCCTTTAACAGCATTGTTGCTTCTACCTTTTTTATCCCTTTAACCTATAGTAAAGGGCTGAGCCCTAATGATCCTGACAGCCATAGTCACATAGGTCTTGGATTTAATGTCTACTTTACAGCTGCTTCTCTCAGAGTCCCTGACATTCTCTGCAACTTGCTAATAATTCACAAGCCTCCAGCATAAGCCTGTCTTTCCTAATTCTTGTGCATGCCATGGTGCCCAGTACCATTTTTCAGCAGGGTGTTTAAGTTTCCACAGCTAACATTAACCAGGAGGAGAGTCCAACTGACTCAATTAGACTCGCCTCAAGGACAGAACTGGATGAGAGACTGCCATTACGCTACCCCTTCTTTCTGTGCATGCTATCCAAGATTTTCATCTGGCATTGAAAGTTGCCATTTTATTGCTGCCTTGACTGTGTGATCAGATCTCCATCTACAGCCCTCTTCCTAATCTGTGCTTAGATCTGCCTCTACTAGCCAACATGGGTGTCGATCCTCTTCGGCATCTGATTAAAAGAGAGGGGGTTTTTCCTTCATGCTCAGTCCCTGCAATAGGCCTTAGCTCATACTGCTTCAGTCTTTCAATGAATATTCATGCTTTTGATTCATCATTTAAATCTTAGTCACAGCCATTTATTCATTTATTTCTTCCTAAAAGCTACTACACATTATTTTATGTAATCTGTTTTATCTCCTTTCTACGAGCTTACTATTGTACCGTGTCTAGTTGATATTTTATTAGTGCTGTGCTTCATGTCTTTCACAGGCACAGATCTTTTATTTGTGCTAAAATAAACCCCAACAACGATCAGTGGCTGTAAGAAGTTGCAAATGATTTAATAAGGAAATACAAGATACATGTCAAGGCAAAACAGAAATAGTAATAATAACACTCTGCACACACATCTCCCCATCCACAACTCCCCTCTTCTGCCTGCTCAGCCAGCACGAATGTGAGCAAGGCCTCTCGAGGCAGCACTGGAAACCTAATTACCTCGGCCAAGGATGTCATTCAAGTGCTTTATAGGTGAATAAACTCTGGTATCGTGGTTTTATGAGGGGGTAGCCAAGTACAGGTGTTCCTGGTTAAACAGCAAGTGAAGGGGACAAGGAAGTTTGCAGGTTGAAGGAGGTGTTCAGCCTTGAGGAGACTGAGAGAGGATCTGATCAATGTTTATCAATATCTGAAGTGTGGGCAACAAAAGGAACTGGCCAACCTCTTTCCAGTGGCCTACGTGGACAGGACAAGGGGCAGTGGTCACAAGTTGGACCACTGAAGGTTCTGCACTGGTATGAGAAAGAACCTCTTCATGGTGAGGGTGATAGAGCACTGGAACAGGCTGCCCAGGAGGGTTGTGGAGTCTCCTTCTCTGGAGATACTCAAGACCCTTCTGAACACATTCCTTGTGCAACCTCCTCTAAGGAACCTGCTTTGGCAAGAGGGGTGGACTCAATGACCTCTCGAGGTCCCTTCCAATCCCTACAGTTCTGTGATTCTGTCAAGTTAGACATAGGCTGACCAGCAAAATGAGGTATTACTCAAGCACTGCTACCACAGTATCATGTGGGACTGGAAGCCAACCTAATGCTGTGCTGTATGACAGCAACAGCTTGCAGTCATGTGAACATAATTATGAACTCTGTTTCCTCAAAACCAGGGCACAGACCTCGTCATGAGAGCAAGAAGGCAGCAGACATGCTCAGTGGAAACAAGCACTGCTCCCTCACTTCTGATAAACAGGTGTTTTGTCTTTGCATGGTAAGGTTTTGGTAGCTTGGTGGCTGCAGGGGTGGTTTCTGTGGGAAGCTGCTAGAAGCTTCCCCTAGGTCTGACAGAGATAATACCAGCTGGCTCCAAGACAGACCTGCTGCTGTCCAAAGCTGAGTCAATCAGCAAGGTAGCAGTGCCTCTGGGATAACACAGGTAAGAAGGAAATAAATAAAAGCAGCTTTTGCAACTAGAGAGGAATGAGACGTGAGAAACAATCCTACAGACAACAAGGTCAATGAAGAAAAAGCGAGAGGATGAGGAGAAGGTACTGCAGAGATTCCTCTGCAGCTCCTAGAGAAGACCACAGTGAGGCAGGCTGTCTCCCTTTAGCTCATTCAGAAGACGGGTGCAAAGATCCTACCTGCAGCCTGTGGAGAACCCTGCACGGGAGCAGGTGGAGGCACCTGAAGGAGGCTGTGACCCGACCCTGGGTGAAATCTGAGCTAAAGCAAGCTGCTGGCAGGACCTGTGGTACAATGGAGCAAGGAGCTCATGCTGAAGCAGGTTTGCTGGCAGAACTTGTGACCCTGGGGGGGACCTGTGCTGAAGCAGTCTGGTCCTGAAGATCTGCACCCCACAGAAGGGACCCACGCTGGAGTAGTTAATGAAGGACTGTAGCCCATGGCAGGGACTCAAAGTTGGAGATGGTAGAGAAGAGGGGAGTAGGTAGAGAAATCAGAAAGAAGGGCAAGGTGGGGGGAATGGAGGAAGGTTTTTAAGATTTAGGTTTATTTCTCATTATCCTACTCAGCTTTCACTGGGTAATGAATGAAATCAATGTTATTCCTGAGCCTGTTTTGCCTGTGATTGTAATTGCATAATGATCCCTCCCTGTCCTTACATGACTCACAACGCTTTCCTAGTATTTTCTCCCCTGTCCAGCTGAAGAGAGGGAGTGATAGAGCAGCTTTGGTGGGCATCCGGCCTCCAGGACTGGATAACTCATCACAGCAAGACCTAGTTAAATTTCTGTATTTACAACTGAAAGTCACTGTGCACTACTGATGGCCACGTACGAAGAGTTTCAAATACGATTTCCAGGAGAAACAGTGTTGAAATATTACTTCTTATGGATTTGAAGTCCAGTTTTGAACCTGTACAACTACAAAGAGACTGCCACTTATTTGAGAAATTCATTACAAGCCTGCTAAACATGGACTGATGGCTACTGATGATAACTAGAGAGGGAGCATGTAGTTTTGATCAAAAAGGTGGAGCTGTTTTAAAAATACTAGCAACTGAGCATCTCTGAAGCCAGGCTGGGCAACAACAGCGGGAGATGAAAGTTGTGGTTTGCTGCTTCTGCCATCAGACACCATTTATTTTCTGTGACACAGCTGCCCAAACAGACTTGTCAATACTCTGCCCCACACCTCAGGGAGGACTGAACAAGTACTCTCAACTGCTGGAAGCTCTTCCAGTCTTGGAGAGCAGCATGGTCGTCTTAACAAATCACACAGGAGGGCAATTTATACTCCCTGTGGTGCCATGATCATTCTCACCAGAACTTCCTTCCCCTTCCTCCTTGCCCTTTCTGCTTTGAGCCCAAGTCACACCAAGACTCTTGTAAGAGGCCCCTCTCCACAGAACACCTATTAATCCCCTGCCTGCCAGCTGCTGCCAGGACACCCGGTCTTTGCTCTGCAGGGGACACACCAGATCTGTGGCTGGGAACAGACAAACCTGTTCCATCTGCGAGGGGCACAGACTGGGCTTCAGCCACACCACAAAGTTGTCTTGAACTTACTACTCTCCTCCAGCAGTGCCTGTTTCTGGCCCCACATGTATCTGGGAATTCAGCAGTCCCCTCCATCGACCTGGGATAGGCACAACTTCCTAAGGACCAACAGTCTCCTGCACAAATGGGATACTCCTGCTTCACAGCCGGAGCAGATGGCTGAGGCCGGCAAGAGCTCTACAGAGTGACCACAGGAGAGGGGGACTCACTTCAAGGGAGGCCATGACTTTCAAACCGAAAATACAATTAAAGGGAATTACTGTTTTTTCAGATCTTTGTGGTTTAATTAGGTTTCACATGCCTGAAGTCTTAAGCATGAGCAGACCACTCGTTACGCTGCAGGCCGGTTGCTAAACCGTTCATTTGGCTTAACATCAGTCTTAGTTAGCATGTAACTATGAAGAGGAATAGGTCACAATTTGTCAGTGCCTTTAAATACTAACCCAAACTTTTCAGCCTTACCCAGGCATTTGTTTTAAACACAAAAACTTCTATATTTATGTAGCAATTTGAGAAGTTCATCAACTCACAGTATTCTCACACCATTCACTGCGTTCCCCATTTGACGCTTTAAAACCCCCAAAAGCAGGAGTGTCTCACTAAAACCCCACTCACCTCTCTGCACAGGTGCTGAAAAACCCCACCAGCTTTGGCAAAGCATGCAAATGGAAGCTGACAGTGAAGATTTGTTCAGGAATGTCACTTTTTTGGAATAAACATTACAGTAATAAAGTCAGTGGTTGAGAGTGAAGACTTGAGTGTGCCAACAAAAAAATCCAGCAAGTGTCAGAAGAAAAGATCTTGTTCGTGGGGTGGAGATCAATTCTAAAATAACAGATATCTATCTCCATCATAAATTTCAAAAATGGAATATGCCATCCAGCAAATTTGCCCATGAATTTGATTTCTGAGTTGAAGTTTTTAGCATTGCTTAATCATTTATAAGGCAATCTTCAGACATATATCATTTATTCCACCCCTTTAAATCAAACTTGTTTCATCCTGTCTCGGGCACCAGTTTTTGCTGAAGGCTGTGAACATGGGAAGTTTGACACCTTTTAAAATTAAAGCTCCTTCCTTCCTTACTTCCTTCCTCCCATCCTTCCTGCCATCCTTTCTCCCTTTCTCTTTCTGGTTTCTGCTCACACATGTAAACTTTGTTTTCAGTTCATGAAAGTTTGTAATAAATTTTGCCTTAGTTTTCAAAATGGTAAGTCTTGTCACTGGCATGAGGAAAAGGAAAGGCTTTGTTCTTCCACCCTCGTTCTCCGACTGTGTATGAAAATCAGCAATCAATCCCAGTCCAAAGCTTCTCACACTGGTTCACCTCTATAGTCTGGCCGAATTCCTTACAACTTGGTTGCTATCAGCATCTATTCTGCTGAAAGGGGTAGCTCAAAAGCTAAAAGGCTTTGAGTTTATTGAATTATTTAAGTGTCTGTAAGTCAGTTTTGGTATACAGTATCTTTACAGCCACAACAAGGAATTTTGGTTGTTGCTTTGTGGACTGTCAATATCTCTCCCACCTACTTCCCATCTACTTCCATCCTAGTTACTTTGATGCTATACTTCAAAGTTATACTTACACCTGACCCTTTGAGGTCAAGCAGGAGGGAGAAGCTTGGTCAGGGATTCTGGCCACCAAAACTGTAGACAAGCTTTCTGGTTCACTTTCCATGCCAAGCAGGACAAGATGAGGAATTTGAGAAGTTCAAATTGAGAAATTTTTTTTTTTTTAAAACCATCTTGGCCACCTTCTTTTGCACTTTATCAGGCAATTCACAGACGGTGAAGTTCAGAGACTCAAGGAGTCTACTGATCTTTAGGCATGATTTAACTTTCTGATTAATGCTTCTCCTACTCATATCACCCCCATTTTGAAATCAGTTTTTTAGCACCACAGTGCAAAACAAAAGGCCCCGAACTGCACAAACTGTATGTAAGATGCTTTTGGGCTTGCTTTCTGCATGCTGGTGTCTGAATTTTTATTTGTATTCCAGGGAAGGGCAGAGATGCCAAATTACTGTGCTAGATGCTGCATAAACACACAATTAAGAGACAGACTTGCTTCACAAAAGAAAAACAATGTCTTGCTTGTATCTATTTGGTCGTTGTGTGGAATAAATGAGCAGCCTTTGAGGGAACTGACTCAACTCTCTCAGAATTTGATAGCAGATAATGAGGGAAGCTACCAATCTCTATTCTGTTTCCTTTGACAAGACTGGGCAAAGGCGAAAGAGTACTTTTAAGATCACCATATATGCCTTAAGAAGAAAGATCCAAACAATCAGCATTGCTTTGCATTGATCACTGTACATTATTATTACATGCAAACATGGGCATTCTTATTGTTGGTTGGTTTTTGTTTTTTTTTTTTAAAACCATCTTAATATCATCTTCCTGCTAATTGTTTTGTTCTCGTTTCTAATCTAAAATTCTGACAAAGAAGAAAGGGGTTTTCTTTAGCATGATGAATGATAGGACATTCAGACTCCTACTTAATGACAATTAATTTACTGTATACCCATGCAAGTTGAGATAGTTTTAATTAGTTTTTACAAAGTAAAAGGGTAACTTCATACTCTATTTAGATAAAAGCAGCTATTGCCTGACTAAACACATTCTCATCAAATACAGAAGGTGATATGAGTAACCTTACTAGGATTCGCTCTTATTTTAATTCTCTATTTACTGTCTAAAAATAACCCATTTGCATAATTCTGCTACACATTTTTTCTCTTTAACTCTGAAATAATCCCTAATTGAAAAGTTGCCACCATAATGAATCTCAAATGTGTGATCTTAATTTTTAAAAACAAATGCAAAACAAGTTAAAGAGTGTGTTTCAAATACATCATGGCTAAAGCTGGTGACAGCAAATATCCTTATTAGCGACAATGTTTTTGGTACCTTTTATGAATGGGCTGAAGTTCTGGGCAAAGGTCAAAACATTTTTCCCTAGAGAAGAAGTGGTAACATTCTTGGGATGCAAAAGCTGTAACTCTATGTAGAACACACACAACCTCTACTCACACATGAAGGTCTTTTGTGTGCAATGCCATTATTTGTATTGAGTATTGTAATGTCTTCTGTCTTTCTTATGTTTTCTAGCATATATCTGGGTATTTGTCTTCCTACAGGCTTAACAGACTCAGACAGTTGAGCCTGCATCTAAATACACAGCTTGCAACTGCTATCTATAGACATTCAGAAATTCTTTCCTAATAGGAACCAAAACCACTGAAAATATGAAATATCCCTTTATGTCAAGGAAGTCATGTCCACTCATTCAAGCTGGGATTTGTCCTTGCAACTGGAACACAGCAACAGATTTACATTATCTGAACCATGAATAACAGATTCCTTTCTGCAAGGTATTATTAATATGCATCATATGCACTATCACAGCATACCTCGTCTCTCCCTATCCCTCCCAAAATCCAAATCAGCAAGTATACTCTTAAGCTTTCAAGCATTGAAGCCTGCTCATTTTTTTCTGGTTTAAGTCCAGACTACTTGTGTGGGTTTATTATGTTTCTCAAGTGGGTTCAAGGTATGTTACATTACTGTAAAATCACTATACATGCTAGCAGTGCAGTAAGAGTCTGGTAACAGAAACTGAATTTAAAAATCCATGCCTATCAAGGTAAAAGAATGCAAAGAGTTTCCCTGTTCAGTTCCAGAAGGATCTGTCTTGCCTGATTCTTGTAAAAGTTGTTGGTCAATCAACTACTTCACACTCCCAGGCATGTATTCTGCAGGGGTAGCTATCTATATTCCTGTGTGTTCCAGAGGTAAACCTCCCAACTCCCACACTCCTTGGAAGCAGCAGCTATGGCATGCAGCCAACAGTGGGCAAGAAGAAACTACTTGCTAACAAAGGTTTGGAAAAACTGCCTTTTCTTGTCACCACTGTTTACTTCCCTTGTTGGAAGGAACAGAGTACACTGCAGAAACCAAGTAAGCACCTTATGAGTAGAGGAGAGTGCTCTGCATAATCCCTTCTGGCTGATCAAAAGCAGTGGCAGTGAGTAGTCTGGAATGGGGTGCTCTCTTTTCCCCCATCACCAGAGAAAGGGAGACAGATTAGAGATCTAAAAGATGCTGAAGTGGATAAAGGCTGCTCTTCATATTCCGAAAAACTAAGTCATGATTCCTGAGAATTCAGCAAACATCTTCACCTTAGAAGTGGTCTCAATGTCTACCAGTCTACGATACACTAACTTGTAAGCATAGCTATCCCACTCTAAAAAGGTGAGGAACACACATAATGCAAAAGCAGATGTAAACCTTTCATTAACAGAAAGTTCATCAAGAAATATTCACCCTAACAATGAAAGTGAGTTACTGATTGTGAACAGAAAAGGATATTATCAAAAGCACTCAAGCCCTACTAGAAATAAAATTTATCACTTGTTTTCAAGGAGCATTCCTGTTCCTCTCCCTGCTCACTTTCAGACCTGACGTAACCCTTGTCCGTTTGTCAATCAAAGCTCTGGCCCTCACTTAGAATCATAGACTGGCTGGAGTTGGAAGGGACTCACAGAGGTCATCTAGTCCAACACCCCTGCAAGAAGCAGGGACACCCCCAACTAGATCAGCTTGCTCAGGGCCTCATCCAACCTGGCCTTGAATGTCTCCAGGGATGGGGCATCCACCACCTCCCTGGGCAACCTGTTCCAGTGCTCCACCACTCTCACAGGAAAGAACTTTCTTCTAATATCCAATCTAAATCTCCCTCTATTTTAAACCATCACCCCTTGTCCTGTCATAACAGGCCCTACTGAACAGCCTCTCCCCATCTTTCTTGGAGGCCCCCTTGAGGTACTGGCAGACCGCTAGAAGGTCTCCCCGGAGCCTCCTCTTCTCCAGGCTGAACAGCCCCAACTCTCTCAGCCTGTCCTCGTAGGAAAGGTGCTCCAGCCCCTTTATCATCTTTGTGGCCTCCTCTGGACCCTCTCCAACTGGTCCATGTCCTCCTTATGTTGGGGGTTCCAGAACTGGACACAGTTCTCCAGGTGAGGCCTCATGAGGAGGCTTTGGTTAGGGTTAGGAAGAGTCCCACTTCTCTGCCCGTGTGGAGGCCCTTAGGGTCACCCCAGGAATAACCCACATAGTTCCCTTCGTGGGGCTGTCTCTGTTTCTAGAGAAGTCACTTACTATCCATGGCGTGAAGGTACTCCATGTGAAGGGCGCCGGCTCCAGCAGTGGCAGCTGAAGGAATGATGTCTGCATACGGGCTGCGCTGGCCTGCCAACAGAGCCATCTGATGGTAATACTCAGCTGGACTGACGCCAGCATGGGGGGCTGAAAACACAACACAAAAAGGACCGTCAATGACGTAAGATAAATGAGAAGGAAAGTTTTATCCCACTGCTGGGTTCTCTGGCTATTAAAACAGCTTGTTTATTTTTTAATGTAATGCAACATCTGCAGTATGCCCCCACTGGTCAATATAATTCAACCAATGATACTGCAAAGACACCATTCAAAAAACAGCAAGGCATAAAATATTAATGAGCTCAGTGATCTCATTTTTTTTTATATTTATTAGCAAACGACTCAAACAGCGACAGGCTAACAGCAGTGGAAACCCCTATGATTTATATAGTGACATAAAAAGGCAGGAAAACCTTTCTGGAGCTTTATTCCCATTTCCCTCAGCCCTGGCCCAAAGGACTACATCTCTAAGGTAACATCACAGCTGAACTTCCATAAGCACTCAAGTTTCTACAGTCTCTGCTTAGAGGACCAGATGATTTTCACTCACAATGTCAGTTCGTGTGTAAGTTTTGGAGTAATAAAGGACAAAGCATGAACAACACGGTCAATTTTTTGGAGGACAGATTGAATTAAATGAAAATGGCCAATCCATCCTTCAAAATTCCTATCTAAGTGTACTTGACATACTCTGTTTTCAGAGTCAAAACCGTAGACTGGATAGGCTCTATGTCCTGTCAGCGAGTTTATGAGTGATGCAGTCCTCTGATAATGACTTATATTAGCCTTACTCTCCTGTATAAGTAACATGCAAACTTTCTCTTCCTCTGAGGCCATCAGCAAATGGGCAACTTGGGACAAACACGAAAATACACATAATTTTAGTATCGTCTCATCAGGCTTCAAATGCTACAGTAAGCAGAAGGTCATTACAGGGGCTCGTGTGAGATGTAGTCATAAAATAAGCTGAGCTCCATCTCCTTGATCTTTACTTTCATATGCTGTGTGACCTGAGGTGAGCAGCCTTCATCTCTGCTCTCTCTTTGTCCCACTTGCAAAATAGTTAAAATTTCCTTATACTCTCTTCACTAGAAGATAGTACATAAGTTTGAGTAAGTTAAGTTCCTTAGATTAATGGGTTACATTCTAATAAATTATTTTTATATTCTTTTATGTTAATTATAGTTTTCTTTGATCTCAGCAACTGAATCTTGAATGGAAGCCAAACTTTAAGCTGGAATTCTTTGAATCACCAACTTAACCTGAACGTCACTGATTGCACAGAATTACGAGAAGGATTATTTGTTTACATTAGAGAATCCAATCCTAAATGCAAACCTTATAAGCCAAGAATCAGCATTTCCACTAAAAGGAGAAAGTTTATTCATCAACAACATTTCTAATGTGGGGTTTTAATCTTTCTTTTTTTACTAAAGACAATGGATACTGCAAAGTTAAATGAAAACAATTTCAGGAAATATTCAGAAAAACCTAAGTAAGCCAAATGGGAACAGGAATGGCAGAGAAACTGAGCTGAGATTAATCACAGGTTGTTGGTAACCTTTCCAAATTAAAATGTGATTTCTCGGTTAAATACAATCTACTTCAGCAACCACCTCTTTCTGTGAAACGGCAAGAAAAATATTCAGACTACATTTTAAAAGGGGAGTTAACTCACACTGAATCATTGATTTAAAAAGTTTTATAGTAGTAGGCAACCACTGTATCTTTCCAGACACACTTAAAATACTTCCTGAGCCTTCTGACATAAGCGTCTGGGTTAACTAACAATAACATTGGCTGCAAAGTTTAAAATGAACTGCTGCAGAAAACACAGTGAGCACATAATTGCATTACTAAATGTTCCATATGCTGAGAAATGCCCTGGTGCTCTTTAAAGATCATTCCTTACTACCTTCTTCAAACATAAAAAATTAGCCTACTAAATGATGTATTGCACTGAAGGGTAAATGAAGGGTAAATGGGAAGACCCACAGCCCTGAATTTTCTCCTGCTTGCTCCTGGGTAGCTTCAGCTTTGCTCCTGCTTTTTTTACAAGGGGAGGCACTTGTTTCAGTACTGTGGGTGTTGCTGGTTATCGTTTGAACACTCTGCACTACACACACCTCCAACCCAGTCCTTATCCCTGTCCTGAGTCCTCTGTGTTACGGAGAGATCCCCGGCCACACCCTGCCCACTGGTTCTGCTGGGTAAGGTGAGGTGACAAGACATAAGACACCCCACCATTACTGCTGCTGTGGCAGTCATTAATTACAGCTGGCAAGACTTGTGAACATGTAACTGCTCTTCGTTATGCTCCAGACTGTTTTGGCTCCTGGCCATCCCCAGATCTGTGAGGCGACAGGCTCAGCCCAGTAGTACACTGACCTAATTATCTAACTGGCCTAAAGCAATTAGGGTAGCGAGAGAAATCTCACTGTAACGTTCAGAAGAACAGCAACAACTTATACATTTTCATAGTTCTCATGCTATATGACTTAAGCCACAGCATCCATTATGCTATTAGTACACTATGTGCATGTAGCCCTTTAAATCATAGGGCATTTGTTTGTGTGCTACTAGTGCCTGAGTTGTGTCTTGGACTATCCAGGAACCTCCACCTGAAAAAAGCATTTAGCTGTATACCTGATTGATCACACAACAAACTCTGAACTCCAGAGGACAAACTTAAAGTCTTTTCAATAAGCATGTTGTTTTCCTGAAATGCCTCCAATGCCTCAATCGAGTTCCTGTATTTTCATGGGGCGCTGCACAACACCTGGGCTGTGGTAACTGAGCTGAGGTGAGTGGTGAGCCTAGCAGAAACATAAACTAAGATGCATTTGTTTAAAACCCACAGAAAAAAGCTTAAGCTAGTAAATTTATCTTGTATTTAGGTTGTGTATACAGACCAAAGTTCAGAGGATGAGCATTAAGACAGAGCATACTCAACTGTGTTGCCTACACTTGAATGTCTCATGCCATCTGAAAACCTGTGGGTATTCAAGGCTGGCAGTATGAGTCAGGCTTTAGAGGAGAATACTGCCTTTCCGAGGTGGCAACTGGAGTTCACAGACATGAAATTAGACCAATCACCTTTGCTGTAGATAAACCTTAAATCTAAAAAACTACTTGTGGTAGTTATGATGGACCTCCAGACTCAGGTGGTAACTTGCTGTTACCAACTGAGTCTGGATTAAGTTAAGTGTCTGGATTTGGGTGAACAGAGTAGTTCTATAAGGCTCCAGTGACTGCACTACCTAGAGATCACTGGACTACAATGACAAAGCAGCACTCCAAGGTCACAGACACACTTCTATACTGCAGAGACCAAATTTAGGTGCCAGGATCTGGAACTAAATTCTACCCTGAGACAACACCACTGGCCTGGCGAATATGGCAAAGCATGTCTAGGAGATCTCTGCCCCCACTTCTGGGGTGTCAGCTGGGTGCCAGGTAAGATACCCCAGTGTATCTCAGTGTATCTCCCTATGTGCCTAGTGAATTCAGCACTGCGTACTTGAGACTAGGAACATACTTAGATTAATGTCAGATGATTGTGTGATAGGTGGCTTCCTTCCTTCCTACCTTTGCATGTGCAACTGGAGTATATCATAAAGCATAAATGAAATTCTCCAGGAACGTGATCTGAAGACTATTGAAGGGAAGATAGTAGTGCTCTGCATGTTAGCTTTTGTGAAAAGCAAGAACACACACTGCAACATTTTTTTCCAATTTATGCCATTAGATTATAGCTATATCATGTTTTTCCTGTATCAAAAGCTCCAAAGCATTTCTGAGCATTCAAACGCTTCCTTCAAATTATATGTGTGTTTTTAATATTTGTTAAAAATAGAAAGGGTAGAATTAACAAGGGTTTATACAATATCAAAAGTGCTGCTAGGGAAGCCTTATGTGCATGCCATACACCTTGACTGACAACAGGTCATTAAAATTTATTCTCATAAGAATATGTGCCTATAACTAATGGATTAACTGTAAAGGTATATGTTCTTATAAGCAAGGATTAATTAGCTATCCGTTTGGATAGGGTGCACAGCTCATTTTTCAAATTCAGCTACAGGCAGTTTAACTCTGGTGAGTTTCTGCACATGCTGGGAAGATCTTTCTCCAGCTAATAGTTTAGTTCACTACATACGTGTTTGTGAGTATATTGGATTTTAGCTCTCTTCAGCAAATGTTACAATTTGGAAATGTCAAACTCCTTTATTACTGAAAAACAAAACTGAGCCTTTTTGCAACTCTATTCATTGCTCGCTTCAGCAAAATTTCCATTGAAATGAATAGGAAATGTGCCAGAGAAATGACAAGAGTCATCACAGGAGATCACTTCAACCCAAGTAATGTGAAAGTAATAACCATGGTCACACCAAGACCTAAAGCATCGATATTTCAAATAGACTGCACACCATTTACACTGAACGGGCCAGTCCTGATCATCAGCCACTTCGACATCAGCTTCATTTTGTTTAGCCAAACTACTGGCTAAGGTAAACTGAAATAATTCTTCATAAGTTTAATAGAACTACTGACCAAATGTAACAAGTCAGTGCATGCTTTATATGACTGAAAAATATTTCAATTAACAAGCCTTTCGCACCTAAAGAACTCTACGGCAATACATTCCCTTCAGTGTAAATACAGCAGCTCTCTTGGAAGAGCAGAATCACACACTGGGTCAGCTCCACAAACAAAAGGTATCATAAGACATACACCACCCTTCCAGCTTAAATTTTGAATGAGGCAGGGTTTTTTTTTCCTTTTTTTTTTTTTCCCTTCTCCATGAAGTTTCAACATTTGTGAGACGTACAAATGAGCCGTGATCGGCTGATGAAGTATTGAAACATTTATGACATAATGAATATGTCTGACAAACCTGCTTTGAACGAGGGGGAAAAAATGTTGACAAGATTAATATAACTGAAGTTGCTACAATGACAGAAAACAGGAAGCCTGTCTTAACCCACCGTCCGTTGGGCTGAGTCCGCGGGCTGCCGAGATCATGGAGAGGGACGGGCTGCTGTGCAGGGACCTGATGTAGTCCATGTAAGGGTTAATGTAGGGGTGAGGGGTGCTGAAGGGAGACTCTGATGTTGCAGCTGGATTTCGGTGCGGGGATATTCTAAGGAACGGAAGCTCAGTGTATGTCGGGCTGCTAGATAAGGCAGAAGGCCTAGGAAGCAAAAAGAAAGAAAACCAAAGAAAAAAGAGCTAGGTTATCTGTATGATAAACTACTGTAAAGGTAATACATGAGTTTCTGAAAGAATAACAACTGGGTTGCACATCTAATAACTTCTGCTAAAGTCAACTGCCTGGAAAGAAAAAGGATAGAAAATTAGTTCTCTCTGCCCACTCTCAGCAATGTAAATCCAAGTGATTTTAGCACGAGTTTGTGTTTAATCTTTACATCCTTCAATACCCTTTCCCCATGGAGTTCAGCAGAAAATCACTTTAACTAGTATGAAATAAATATATACCACATATTAATTACTGCTGCAATACAGAAAACATACTGTGATGCTGAATCATTTACATCTTCAGAAACCACCTGGCTATTGGATCAAGAGTTCTGAGAGATGCACTGTGCCCATTCCCTTCCGTGGACAGCTCGCTCTTGCTGAAAGTGCAAGACTGCAGGTTTACACAGAAGTCATTTCACAAGACCCAAACTTTGTAAACCATCAAGACAGCTGTGTCCTTTGGAGCATTTCATTATTGATTTCCCTTCCCATGAAAGATGCAGAAAACTTGGTGGCAAAGGAAGAAAGATAGCTGCGTGTGTTTGTTTTTAGCGTGTCACCAGAGCCTTCAACGAGGCCTCATTAATTAACCACCTCACTCTCGCGAAGGGAGAGCTGTGGTGCCTACATGTATGAAGCTGTGACAAACCGAGGCTGAAAGCTGAGTTTACAGCTGACAAAAGATAAATAACCTTCCATCACTCGCCCCATCATCCTGCCTTGTTGATACGACAGCGCCTGGGCTCTGTGTGGAGACCCTGCTCTCACAGCACCCTGCCTCCAAAGGCACTGGAAAAATCACACATTTCAGCAGAGGTGGTAGGAGTGCTTGCCCTTCCCAACCTGCTCTTTGGCAAAAGACAATGATTAAGGTTGTCATGCATTTGCTGTAGTCCAACTGGATGACCCGAACTAAATGCCTTTTTGTCCCTGTTTTTCCAATTAATTTAGCGCATATACAGCACAGACACAGGCAGCAGCAGAGAGCAGCGAGGGCAGCCTGTTCCTTTGATGCTGACTGCTTATAAAGAATAATAAAACAAAAAATGCATTTTTTTTTCTTTTAACATACATGTACTGCGATCAATGGAGATAGCTGTCATCACCTAGGAGAATTCTGCCTGGCCATCAGCTCAGAAATGCTGCTGTGTCGAGAGGGACAAAGATCAAAGTTACAGATTCCTAACACGATGTCAGCTTCCCTGCCAGAACATTCAGGAGGGCTCCCAAAATTTTGGGAACAAAGATTTGTCCTGTTATGCTTTTCCTCCTCTTTTCCTTTCCTTTCATTTGGCTTTTAACTGTTTCTTGCCCTCCTACAGCCTTCTGCAAGTTAAACCTGTTTAGCCTTCCTGTATGAAATCACCTCCTCGCTCTGAAGTTCGTTTGAGAGCTGCATTCACATCCCAGCAGCGGGTACCAGCAGTGCAAACGCTCCTTTGTCACCAGAGCCAGTGACCCAGGTGAAGCCCAGCCACTGGTACACCCTCACCACATTTATGTTGCACAAAGAACCTGAAACCAGACACTGTTTTCCACCACCTTGCCAAGCAGGCATGTCCCTCCTCAGAGAACTTTTTCTCTGCGTGGTTCTGAAGCACCTTTGTTATATGGAGGAAATGCAGCTTGGCTTTGGTTGGTCCTGTGAAACCCGACCAGCCGTGAAGCAATCACTCCCTGTCAGGCTGAGGGTGGAAGGCAGGAGCCTTAAAATCCACAGCAGTGTATGAAGCAAAAAATACCACAGCTGGATATCACATTTCAGAGTGAATTTCCCATCCTGGCAATGAGGAAAATACAGTAGTATAACAAATTTAATACAAGAGTGAGAAAGGTACAAAGTTTCAATGTCATTTTACAACTCATTTTGGCTAATGTGATTTCAACTCAGAAAGAGTTAGAAACCCCAACAGCATGCAGGCAAGCAAGAGCCCTGGCCTTATCTGGTGCATATCGAAGAGAAAACTGTTTCAAAGCTTTTGCAAGAAGGCTGGAAGTCTGTATCAGCCTCAGTGATTCACTCTCCAGCTGGCCAACAGCCAAACGCGAGAGCAAGATTAAGAGCCAGGCTGTCAGCTTCTCCCTCCAGATCCAATGGGAGCCATTCAAGGACACAGGGACCTCACCGCTTCTCCTCAGCCCTTCCTCTTCCTCTCTCCATTCCTCTGAGCTGCTCAGCATCCCAAGGATGTTAGGGAAAGGGCACTGACCCGGGTAAAGCAGGCGTATCAACCATAATGTCAGAGGCAGAAATAAGGACTCGTCAGATTCCACATAAAATTTCCAGCTCTGGACTCTGATGTTTACTAATCTCCCTCCAACATCAGATCTTCAGGAGCTGCTGCTAACTCCTCTGCTCACCTCCAGCCTGTACTCCTCTCACTCTTCCATGTTTCTGGACCCACCTTTCCCTACAGTTCCATCTTCCCTCCCGCCTCCATCTGTTCCCTCAGCTCCCACTGTCTGAGCCCTTCTGATTTATTCCGATAGATGCCACATACTCTTCCATTCCTTCCCCTCCACGACAGACTTCAATAATCCCTCCTTCACTTTCAGACAGGGTACAGCCAAACACACTACTAGCTGTTGCTTTCCAGTACTGCATCTCATCTTATCCTGCAACCTCTTTGCACACCAATGAAGAACAACTTTGTCCCATGTACTCGACAAACACCACAGCCCAAGAACAGCCCTGCAGATGGTCTGAAGTTCAGTGACAAGAAAATCAACTCTTCAGATGTGGGTGACAGTCTCCCCATCACCTTTACTTCACATATACTTTGTCCCCAACCTTGGCAAATGGTGTGCTGGCCCAGGTTTGAGGCTACTTTGTAGGACACTGAGGCTTCAGTAGGAAAAACAAGGCATGGCCATTTTCAGTGATAGTATTTGAAATTTAATCCTATGATTCTACATGGGGTTTTCCTGTTCAATGATGTACTCAGAGTACTAAAGCTTCCTTCAGAGAGAGGGAGCAAAGCAGATGCACGCTCTTTTTACTCAGGACCTTTCTGTCCATCAGAGATCCTGCAAACAACTCAAATTTGATACAAAGCTTCTCATACTTTCAATACTTACTTGGAGGTTGGAGGTCTCCAAGTTTGGGAATAAAAGAGATTCTATGGCTGTGTTTCATCACTGCAATTTTTGTCCTGGCACAGGCTGATTTAGTATTTTCTTAATAACCTTCATTGCATCTACACCCCTGGCCAAAAAGAGAAGCAGCAAAGGGGGGCAACTCCAAAGACATATCCCTTCTGTCCAGGCTGCCTTCCCACTCACTGCTAAGGTGCCTTCTAAGACACAGGTCTTCCTACTCCCCACGTATCTCCATCCTGCCAACTTCTCCCTGCCAGCTGCCCTGGAGAATCTCAACTACTCCTCAGGAGAATGGTGCACACGTGCCGAGGAAGCGAGCCAGGGCAAGCAGGTGTAGTTTTGCCTATTAGTCATGACCCTTTTTTTTTTTTTTGACAAATATGGCAGAGGTGTCTGCAGAGTCTTAAAAACATCTGAAGCCCTC
>VXBZ01005800.1:652826-667384 GCA_013399135.1 Heliornis fulica
ATAATAAGTGAGTATCTCTCCTACTGCACTTGCTACCTGAATTTGGTTGTGAGCAGAACTTTTGACTAAAATTCTAACTTTAAAGGACTACAATGCTGATAGAAACAGTGGTGTGAAAACTCAGCATTAATCATTTTTGTTATGGCATGGTTGGATTTGTTTTGCATCTCTGTACTAACACAAGCAGACAGTCCAAAATTGATATTCTCAAGGATTAGTGATTATTACTGAACAGAGAGATTACCAGCCAGAATTTCTCACTTGAACACCACTTGCAGCAGGAAAAAAAAAAAAATCATACAGATGGACAGAAATTTCTGTAAAAATTTTCTCTGTGTGCATTTCATATGCAAATTATTTTCTAGAATGCCTCCTTCCCACCACCCTAAACCAAATCCATAATCTGTGGAAGAAAAGCCGCTTTTAAACTGCACCTCCGTGACGGTGCCAGGTGTATGGCCCGCATGTACGCTGTCCCCAGGACTGCAAATCAAGGAGTGACAACTGCTTCTGAACTTCTCCCATCCTCCAAGCACCACTGCAAACAACAGGAGAGCCATGGATCAGCACCAACACCCACGAAGGCAGCAGTATTCACAGCTATATGATGCAGAACTTACATCAAATGTGGATGCTGCTAGACCTAAGTCAGGAGGGCCAAGAAAGAGACTCTGCTAATAGCCAGCTTTGGTATTTTCTCTGCCAGTTTCAAAGGGGAAGGTGTGGGAACTGGCTGGACTGCAACCAAATCAGAGTGGGAAAACTCAGTTCTCATGTTGGGCTAAGAAGTTTTGTCTCAGCCAGCCCAGCTTCTTTATTTGATGCTGCAGGCTCTGAAAGCCATTGTGGTACTGCGTAATCCACACAAGTCAGTTCTCACGAATGGTGAATATATAATGGCTGGTACACCACAGCCATCAGAAGAAACCAGAGATAAAGGCTTCACACTCCTGGTCCTGCTTTATTTGTGTCCAAAACTGGAGTTAAAAATGCATTTCTTGAGCAAAGCTCTTTGAGCAGCCTCAAGAATCAGAAATGGGTGGGAACACCACTTCTAACGTGGCAATGGGGGGGAAATGTGAAAAACAAGCACTACATGTGAAGTAAATGAATGTTCTGGTTTCAAATTTTTAGAGAAGTATTAAATTCAAGTCTGAAGCTTTTGAAGTAAAGGCACAATCAAAATTTTGGGAACATTAGTTACCTAAACAAAATAGGTAGCTGTAAGTGCGAGTGAAAACCATGAAAGGGAACAAACTGGGCAACTTCGGAGACACCTGCACCAACAGGACAGCCTACACATCTGCAACCTCAGCACCTCTGCAATTCAATCTAATCACAGGAAGAGAAACACAGTACCCACAAAAGATGTCAGGATGGAAGCCTGATGTCCAAAGGCTGAGTACAGCTAACCAAGACAGAGGCTGCTACCCCAGCCTTCTTAGTACTGTCTTGATGATGTACACAGATAGTGATCTTCCAGGGTGAAGCAGAGAACACCAGACTGCCCCTGGTCATTCAGCTCCTGCCTTCCCCACCAAATCTGTCTACAATATTGTTAAATGGGGCTATTTGCATTGGTGGCCTCTATAAACTGGAATAGACTATTAATCTTTTCTTCCACAGGCCAGTGGAAAAGGCATGATAAATCTAGTCTGAATCTCATCAGAGGACACGGCACTGGAAGATGTGTATCTCTGAAGAGATAGCCACTTAAATCCGATATGTTTAGAAATTCTCCCTCATGTGAGATACTCCCTAATTTTCTGTTGATCTTTAACACCAGTGGTCACTTCACCTCGTAAATATTGCTTTCAAGAAGACAACAGGTCCCTCGGAAGCTTCCTGTTCCTGGCTCATGACCTTCAGGATGTTTTGTCTCTGCATCTAATCTTTGTGGGGGTCTCCAGAAAATTACTGACACCCCTAGACAGTTAGCTATAAATACAATCATAATCTATTGTAGGATCAGAGCTACACAGCCAGTGCTGGAAGGGACTAAGCAATACATTCTTCCTGTTCTTTAATAGCAACTTCACACAGCCCAGCTTCAATAAAAAGCTTCTTCTAAAATCAGGTCCAAAATCCTTCTTTGGTCATGTACAGCACCCTGAGAGCAAAAATCAAACAGCATAACATTTTTCTTTAAATCATTTCCTCTATTAATCAATAGCATGAGTCACAAATGTTGGCCCAGCCTACCCTGAGGCACACAGATAAAACACCCATTGAGCACATTCCTCTGGGTGGTATTAGAGTCTTGTCTTTTTTTCTTCTGGCATCACATAATAGAGAGTATGCAAGGGACAACTAGTCTCCTGCATCTCAGAAGCACAGTCCACACCAGCTCAAGAGCCTGTTTTCTCTCACAAACAGGCCAACAAATGTAGATAAATACATAGATACACAGAGACACATATGCATATAAAAATATGTGGTGAGTTGGGAAAGGGGTGACACAAAAGAGAAACAAGGTGTTATTTTACTCCTGTTTTTTCTTCTTTGGGAAGAAAGCACCAAACTAAATTCAATCTATATTCCAAGATTATAGGACACGATGCCTTTGTGGGGGAGAAGAGAGTCTAAATCGGGGAAAGATTATGTGAGAGTATGATGAAGATGCTCTGTGCTCCTACATTGCAGATGTACTCACTGCTCACATTTCATCCAGTTTATACCTACTCCCACTTTAGGGACTTCCAATTCACAATACAGAACTCTCACCAGTACCCTTTAAAAAAAGGAGCGCAAGAAAAGAGAAGGAAAGAAAGAACGCTAAGACTGTAACATTTCAGCTCTCTTTGAAGCAAGATTTAACATGAGTGGAAGAATTGTACTGAAAAAAAAGGAGTCTGTCACAGTCCAGTACCTCACAGGCCACTGCAACAAGTTTGACAGCAGCCTCTATAGAGTTGGCTTGCTTCTGGTTCACTGCACGTGAATACCACAGTCAATATCTGCTCACTCGACTAATACTGCTGACTACAGCACAAAGAACACAGGAATTTTGTCCAAGAAACCACAGGCTCAGAGCCTCTGAATGTGTGCTATATTTAGAGCATGCATTCTTTGCAGTTGATAACAGAACGAGATATCAGAAATTTCAAGCAGCAGAAGGCTGGTGTTGCTGCTATTCTGTGCATTTTCTAGTTAAATGTTAATGATCCCCATGTTCTCAATGTTTCTGTGCATGAATTCTTCCTACTTGTTTTTGTTGGTGTTTTCCCTCCAATTTTTCATCTTTCTCAGACTCTCTAGATCCCTGCAACAGTTTTAACGGTGAAGATCTAGAATTACTGGGTCTGTGATAAAAGCGAGGAGTCACCCTGTGATATAAAGAGGACACTTGCACACACACACACTCACAGCCACACTTGAACACATCCACAACCAGGGAGCACTCCAAAAGCTGAGAATCTCACCTCTCTACTTCTCAGCCCACAGAAAACCATTACACACAAGAAGGTGTCCTGAGCCATGACTTGGCTGGCCATCCTCTCTTTAATTCACTGGTCTGAAAGCCCGCCTTAGGCAACCACTTCTCACTGGCAGCCAAGAATTTGACTGCCCAGCTGGGGTAAGCCAGCTGAGTGGTGACACTGTCCTGCTGATAAACCAAGGGGGTATTTCTCTGCAAAAACGTATGCCAAACCTCTCCAGGAATGCCCTGAAGAGCTCCAGCCTCACCACACAAACCTGTATCAGTCACCCTGCCTCTCAAGGTGGGGCTCAGGCAACTCATTCCCTTTAGAGCAGCAGAGGAGCTTGCCTGAGGGCCACCGGGGGCTTCCTCCTCTTCTTCCTCACCCTGTGTCACCCTGGGAAGTTGCCCCATGAGTTGAAACTGGTACCCAGTGACCATATCGTGAGAGGTGGTCGGCCAGCAGCCCGCTGGTGAAAGCATTCCTTTCTCATGAAGGCTGGGGGCTGCTGCCCTTGAGCGCTTGACAATCACACACACACACACAAAAAAAAAGCATGGAAGATTTGGAGCAAGTTTTTCCAAAGGATTTTTGATGAAACAAGACGTTGCTTTTTTCCAAGCTTTTCCTTCTACACTAAAAACCTCACCAAAATTTTTCTCCTATTCCAACTGCTGCAAATCCTCCAACCATACCAAAGATCAAGCTGGCTGTGGAGAACAAAGGGCTTCTGTTAACGCAATATTTATCTGCTGCTATTGTTTCTCCTTTATAAATCTGTAGTTCCTTGGCATTACAATTAGCTACTCCAGAGAAAATGATTATGTCACAAAGTATTATCCGCCACAGAAACAGATGAATGATGTGAACCAAATGTAATCTGGTGTGCTTAGAGGCAATTCTGTTGACTTCCATGTAAATGTGCTTGCTAAAACTGGGGATGGTTTTTAGCAATGAATCCTTTATGATAGAGAATTTATTTGCCAGCAGAAATGAACTTTTAAATAAGATACACTTTTCTCAGTACTGTCTTTTTCCTAGTATGCAGGGAACAAATCGTTGAGAAATACAAGAGCTTTGAGTGTGCAGAAACTTTATAGACTTCAGCTTGCCTAAACAAACCAAAATAATTAAACCTATGTAAAACAACTACATTGAAAAATATTTACCTATTTTTAACTGACATTTTTTCTTCAAGTGTCTCAATCATTTGAGGGAATCATATATATCCTTTTCTTCCTGCAGTTTGATATGTGCCACAAACAGTTTGCCTTCCAAACTTCTCCCAGTTAAAGACAGTTTTTAAAAACAGACTGTTTCTGAAGCTACTCTGCCAGTGTGTTTGCAATGGAGAATTTACTCTCTGCAAGTCTTAAGGTAAATATTAGTAACCAAGTAATATTACTAACTTGTATTCACAGCTAAAGGGAACACTCATTCACTATTTTAAATATGATGCAACAGTTTATACTGAGAGATCAGTTTGGGTCTAGACTCAGACTTTATCTCCCCCTCTTTGTATAAGGCACTGAAAGAAAACTATCTGCGGAAGTTAACGTGCGAGCATCTGGCCTTGCTATTTTACTTCTGTGAATTACTATCACCACACTGCTCTCTCACTAAGAGGCATACATGTTGCTTGCAGAGGCTGCAACATGGTATAAACCAACCTGGATAACCTCAATGAGCCACCTGACTGTGCTGCCGCCTTCTCAGAGATCCACTGTAAAAATTCTTCACGCTAATTCTTGACGCTGCACCTCTCCACTTCCAGGGACAGGTTTCTTAGGGTGCTTCCTACTTGATAGAGGATTTCTCCCTGCTTACAGAAAATACTTTCATGGGTGATTTTGGAAAGCTGTAACTACAGTCATCTTTTCATGCCCCGAGAGCTTTCCAGTCTTTCTTCTTCTATGGCTCCTGGCTAAACCGTGAAACCTGTTCCAAGTCTTAAAGTAATTAAAGCCAATTCAAGGAGTGATGTTTTTCACACTGGGTGGGGCTCCCCTTCCCACTGTGAAAGGATCAAGGAACGCTCTGACAAGCTGAGGGACTCCTTGCCAAGTCTCCAGCTTAGAGGTAAAGCAGCAGGTAAAAGATTTAAGGGGTTTAAGCACTAAGAATTTTAAAAGAAATAAGAGCTCAGGAATGAAAGCACAAAGGAAAAATCAAAATGTCACTGATGGGGCTGGGAAAACCTAAACGTCCTATCAAACGTATGGCAAGCAGCTTCTCTCATAATCAAGGATGTGTTGCAGAGCCAGTGCTTTCATCTTCTTGCATTTGGACATCCCCCATTGTGCTGCCTGGTCCAAAACCAGAGGCTGATGAAAGCTGAACGTCTGGACCTGCCTTTCCTTTCCACCCTTGTGTAACTGATATCTGACTGAATTACGTATGAAACAACATATCCAAGAATCAAACTCTCTTTTCATCAACTTGAAGCTGCCTGCAAGCAAAACACACGCCTTGCCTCACTACCAGTGCCTTCACAGAGCTCAAATTATCTGCTCAGGGCACTCGTGCTCGGCACGTGCATCCAGACTGCCAAACTCAGATGCCCCCAGCCTCCAGCAGCAGTTAGGAAAAAGGGAGCGTGCGGTATCGTTGACTTTAGGGAGCCACGAGACAGTAGATTTACGTCGCACCTTCCTCCTCGGAAGGGCAACCTCCCCTGGCTGTAAGCACGTGGGGTAACCCACATAAAATGGGATGGAAATGGAAAAAAGAGATGGAGAGTAAATGGATGAATGTTTTGGAACATGCATGGTGTATCTTGTACATTCAGCCCTGAAACTTCAGCTTTCTACTAGCCTCCTACAAGATGCCCGTTAACCACTCTGAGATGTACACAGACCCTGGAGACATTCCTAATAATGCTATCCGGCAGTTGTCCCCTGATCCACATCTGTATGCCCTTCCCAGTCAATTTAAATTGATAAATAAAACTTTCATCCAAGTTAGCTCAGAATTTAAAAGCTTTTACAAGTGCACTGTCATAAAAATAGTCAAGATGCCCTTATTCTTCCACTGCTCACACTAACAACTCTCACTCCAACAAAGCCAATGTCAACAAAGGCATCAGGCAACTGGAAGAGTTAGCCAATAATAAAATTTATGATTTTACTCTTGAGAAATAAAAAAAATAGCATGTTCAAAATGTTAATTTATGTTCAAATAAACAGCCTCAGCAGCAGCATGAGTTTGGATCACTGCACACCGAGCAGAGAAGGCATCACACTACTGGATGGTCCAGCAAATGTCATGGACCAAAACACAATTTTGCTTCAGTCTCTGCCTTAGTACCTGTCTTTGTAAATAAATTTTAAAAGTTAAGAAAGAGCTAAACAAAAAACATCCACAAAGAAAAACAAATCAGGAATTGGAATTACTGCAGCCATAGTTTTGGTATGTTTTAATCTTACGATGCTTAGCAACTAATTTAACATTAGTTCAGTGAAAAAGTAGCAAACTGAACTACGCTTTACTCAAATCCCTTTTAAAACTCAGATTCACGCCTTGATTTTGGGAAAAAAAAAATAACAAGGGAAAACACAGCTCCAGGTCCGACTACACTGTTCATATGTTGCTACTTAAGTTTCATACATCCTCCCTGAAATATAAACTGAAGATGTACTGTAAAATTTCAGGCTAACTACCCATTCCTAACAAACAGGTTGAGGTAACACAAAGTGACACATTTCAGTACATATTCATAAGGGTTGGGGGTTATTATTGGGCTGTAATTGCAGTTGTTCTAACACCTAATAAGCCATGGCTGGAAAAACAAAGGCAGGTTAATTTGTGATTTCCTCTACTCATTCAGAGGCAAATTAAGTGTCAAACAGCTAATACAGAACATATTTCATTTTATGAGATTTTAATTTAATTCTGCACCATATCATTGATGCCTTAATGTAGGGTGGTTTATCTAAGAGGAAGAGCAATTTATAAACCTCTTTCAATTGAAATCTTTAATGATAGAATACGATAGCATAATTACAGCAATGCCTGCTAGTTCTACTATACATAAGTATCTGTCAAACAATTCCATCATAAACATAAACCCTTATTTTAGGCGTTTATAACTCCAGTTACAAAATCTGGCTCCAGGCTGAAATTTGGGATCAGTTCTGCCCACCAGCAATTAAACTGCAAAAATTATACATGTAAATACATATACATCATTAGAGCTGCAATTAAGAGCCCTGCATCACCTTCAAAATGCCTCCTTTTTATTCCTTTTTCTTTTTCTTTGACCATTGTTTGAAATTTAATGCACATGATGCAGGTATCATGTGGACAAGGTCCTCTCCACATTTTTTGTGCACCTCTACTATGCCTAAACTAACTCCACAAAGGCTTCACTGGTTCTGGAACACATTTCTAGGAGCTTGGATAACTGGAATGATGCTGATTTTCTCTCATTTTTAAAAAATTTATATGCCCTGCCCCACCTCACATTTGAGAGCATTATGAAGCTGAAGAGAACACCATTCATACAATGAACTCATTGATGAAGCTGTGGGTAAATGTTTGTATCCTGACTGGTGTTCTTGCCATTTTTTTCTCAGAATTCTCAAATTAACTTCTCAGACTTCTTTCTCACCACCCCTCCCCAGATGGTGTTAGGACAGCAGCTCAAGTAATGGTTCCCAACAATCCCCAATCTAACATTCCTAAGTGATACTCACACCAAGCCCTGAAAAAGCTTGCAAGAAATCTATGTCATACATACATAAAGACAAATTCCTGACAACTGCCCAAGCACAACAGACCTTAACATCTACAAAGAAGCTGTTTGAGTCCAACAGATGTTTTTTTAACGCTGATTAATTAATATTTACATGTAATCACACTGCCCACAATGGCTCCAAGGGTACACTATACAGCTCATCACACCAATAGCAACACAAACCAAAGGAACGAAGGAATCAGCACAAGTTAATGGAAAAATAAATGGCTGGTATCAAGGAAATCCGAGTTTAAAGCTTGGGCAGGTATCAGGGTGCACTTCTAAAGCAGCTGCCTGCAGTCCCATCACATCACACTAAGATCTCCTCGTCTCTAACGAGGCACCGCAGGGTCTGGCTGAATTACTGCCACAACGCAGGGTGCAGCAGGGAGCGGGGGCAGCCTGCACCTTTCCCTGGAAAGGGCACTGATTGTGGTGTCAAAGAGGACTGATGCCAAACACCAACATCTTTTTCAACATCTTTTGGAGCTCTTACAGAAATCCTGGCTTTTGCAGAGAAGTGTAGGGTTGCTAGTCCCCAAGGACCAGGCAGGGTCCCACATGGCACGAGATCCTGAAGCCTCAGAGAAGGCTCTCAGGTGATACCCAAGTTTTGGACAACGGCTGTCCGCTGATATGGGTTAAAATACTTCTGGGGCTCTCAACCCCCCATCTGCTTCACACCAAAGTCTGGTGCAAATTCCTCACTAGCTTCTGAAGGCACAGGATCCTCCCCAAAAAATCATACAGTAAGATTATTCACCGCACTCCAAAACCTAGGATATCCAGGTAACCACTCTGAGCCTGCCACCTTCAGTTTACAATGGCTTTGAGCAGCAAATCCAAGCATGTATTTGAGTCTATTTTACGATGCAGTTAACTGTGGTGTAAATACTGATGCATCAGAGGAACTCTGAGGAATAAATCACAAGTTTCTGTACTCTCTTTCTATAAATACCCACTTTTCTTCTAATGCCCAAGATGACTGCAACACAGATTTATTACTTACCTCCAGGCAAATTTGCTCTGAAATTACAATCCGGTAATAGAAGACTAACCCAAAAAACCTGTTAGTAAAATATTGTGTGTGTACTTGGGCATGTAGTTAGGATTGTTAATATCAATTAATTCTGCTCACAGAGGAGGACTTGTTTTAAAACAACTTCATTTTTCTTCTGCATATATGTAATTACACAGCTGTAACTAATAGCCATAGCAAAGCAATCTGCCATCTAAACAACTAGCATTATTCTTCAAAGTATTACTTGTGCTTTTCTTCTTGTATTTTCTCAGTATGAGAGGTGATTAGGAGATATGATTAAACGTATATATCAAGCCTTTTAGCAAAGTACCAAGCCCTGCTTTCCAGCTCCATTTTTAATGGTATATAGCAGGCTTTCTGGACACAACTGTTTTATTCCACAATACTGATATCAGTCTCACTGTATAGAATAAGATAATATTTATTTCTACAGGATTTCACCACTACCACCCTTTTCTAATGCACGTTATCAGTGGTATTCATTTCTTTTATCTTTGTGTAAACCATGTGCTCTATCACATTTGCCATTTTGTTTGGCTGACATTCCCATCAATCAACCGATTGCCTCTGTGTGCATACAACAGGGACTATGAAAATTTACCAAAAATTTCATTATGCTTCAGAGCAGTCACTGGGAAAAAAAAAAACCTCACACACAAACACACACAAAAATCTTTGGCACAAGATGAAATTTTAGCTGTGAAGAATCCAAAGCCTAATACTGACAAAAGACATGTTTTGTCTGGCTGTATTTCACATGGTTCAGCACTTTTTCATTTGGTATTTATAGAATGACAGCACACAGAACAAATGTCAGCAAAACATATAGGTAACACTTGCCAGCCACCTACTCTAACAGGAATTCCTCAGGCACCAGCCTGGGGTTTGCTTCACGAACAGATACCCGTGATGCTTTCCGAGAGCAAATCCCGCTCTCCGGCAAGACTGGCAAAGCACTCCAGGTGCACAGCCTGAAGCATGGTGAAGGTTTCTATACTTGCCTGTTCTTCCAGGCAGCTGAAGGCAAGAGAAATACTGAATACTCACACGTGCAGAGGAGGAATGGGAGATGGTTCATAATGGTAGCGTCCCTCATGATGTCTCGCATCAATTGGTACAGGAGGGTGGAATGCTGGGAAGAGGTGAGGCGGATCTGAAAAAACAAGCAAGGTTCCCAGGTCTGAGTATCTCCAGTGACTCTTGCAAAACAACATTCACAAAGACAGAGCAAATACTGAAAAGCACACGTCAACAGCACTATGACTTCCAGGTCTTGTTCTCCTTCCCTGCTGCCTCAGTCAGGTCTGCCTGAGAGAAGAGTTTGGCCCACAGTGTTGGCATGAATATGTATTTGCTAATTTTAATATTCTCTTTTCATAGCTTAAATGGAAAGGACGTAAAGAAGTCTTTAATAAATAATTATGTGGCCATATGTGAAGCATCAGATCAAAAGGACCATCAAGCCTTTCATAAGCATTCCTGGTTTATTTATTTTTTATTAAAACAAGAACAAAAATCATCCCAGGAAGAAAAGCCTAAGCAGGGAATACAATGCAATAAAAAAAAGTATATCCTCAGAGATGTACACACAGTGCTGCAACGGAAAGCAAAACTGAACCAGAGTGCTGAGAGATGACTCTGGAATAAATCAGGCAACGGACTTAAAAGGGAGACACAACTGGGAAGGGCCGTGCTGGAGATGCTTCACTGCATCACGCTGATGGCCACATCCGGAGGAATGTGCCTGAGGACAAGGCGACTCATTTCATACACTCTTAAAAACGAAGGGCGTTTTCTTTGTCCCCACAGCTGGAGACCTGAAGACCCACAGCTGCAGTCCGCTCCCTGCCCCATCGCCAAGGCTTCTGCAGGACAGGGGGTTTGCAGCTGCCAGGGCTCCCCATTCCCTGCTGTTCCCAGAGAGCCTCGACGACAAGGCTAACAAAAGGGGGAATGCGCCTCCGCCACCCCCCACGGGCTCTACACGGAGGGGCCAAGTGCAGCCAGCCCCACAGCTCCCCACTGCCTCTGCAGCAGGATCACTGGGATGTGGTCCACATACATTGAGTTTCTGCTGAAACTCAATGTATGTGGACCACAACTCTCTGCAGCGGCACACTGGTGCAATTCCCGTGCCAAAAGGAGGTTGTTGTTGGCCATGCTGCCCACTGCTCCCAAACGCTCAAAACTCAAAGGAGATGCTGAGCATCTCCGGCGGCATGACACAAACCAGTTGTGCCCAATTATTATCCTTTACCACTTTGGATGAAGTCATGTGTTTATCTGACACCAAAAGCTGGAAAGTACAGACATTAGGTCATGTCATGGATTTACTGAAATGCTTCTAGGAAGAAAAAAAACCCAACCTTGAATTATGCCCTGGCAGTAAAACTAAGCCTAGTTTGGTTTTGCCTTCTGACTCTTCAAGGTATCTTCGCTTTGTACTTCCTGCCCTTCCTACTCAGCAAAATGTAATCCTCCTCTTAGATTATTTTATCCATGAAAGCAGTTCCCTCACACCAACTGGAGACAGCTTAAAAAAAAAGAAAAAAATTCCCCCAATGTTTGCAAAAGGTTGGGCTCATTTATTATTATGTTATGAAGCAGGGTAAAGAACTAGAGGAACAAACCTCATGGCCCAGAGGGAGTAAACAGAGGGGATGAAGGAGAAATCGTGAATTCTGAGCAAATACTCCCAGTATTTTAGGAAAAGCTGGAAACATCTGACAGGGCCTGTCCAGTTTCATGGCTTGTTTTTGTGACACATCCCCATCATGCAATCAGCCACAGCATATTTCTGCCATTTACTGACTTGGGGCCTAAGCACCACAAATGAAATCTAAATGTGGCTCAATACTGTGAGCCCAAACTTGCAGTAGCTTTAATCCTGGTTCTGCTGCACCGACTGGACTGGATCTCTACTGGAGCAGGCAATGTGTTACAAGCTTTATTTCCAATGCTGAGCAATCGTGGGTTTCAGCAGGAGTAAAGGTACGTCACCAATGACCAGGTACACTCATGAGCAGAACATGGTCACCATCCGAGCAGAGGCCGCCTGCTGCCACCTCCTGACACACATTCTTCACCAGCTGCCAAAGTGCATCTCCCTGCCCACCCAGTAACCCACTTTGCTACAGCAGCATAAGCCAAAGGGAGGAAGTTTTAAAGCAGATGTCTGGCATTTTACCATGAAAACACCACTGCCCTATTTTCAGGGAAGGAAGAAGTCACTCGTCCTTGTAGAGGCACAGGCGAGTCCTTCTGTGCTCTGGGGAGCACAGGTGACACCACGGAGATTTTGTCACCCTTACTCATGTCAGATAGGATGGGCTCCACCTGGTAAGCAATTCCAGGCAGGACACTGAGCCTCCTCACTGCCTACCCCTCCCTTGAGAGGCAGTCCTAGTAGTTCCACAGTGAAACACCATTTAACCCTTGTGAATGCAATCACCTGCCTTTCCCTATGAATGGAAGAGAGCTAAATGACCCACAAGGGGCATTCCCCTACGTGGGGTCTATGCAGCACAGAGCACTAACAAGCTGTACTTAACACACGGGACAAAAACCTCCAAGAACACCTTTTTGAGCCCTCTCACATTAAGCTCCTTTGTGTATCTTGGTTGCATCTTGTCTGCAGTTTCCATCTGGGAAACAGCCATACTCCATCACAGCACCAGGAGCTGTCTCCGTCAGCGCCGCACCGACCGCAGCAGAGCTGCATATCAAAACGCAGCGTAATTATCCATCTCCCAGTTTATTATTTACACATGAGCAATGCAGCTGGTGAACATCATAACTCAAGTGTATGTGCAATAAGTTACTACACTGTAGGCATCTCCTGTTGCAACCCTAAAGAAAAAAAACCCACACGATGACTTTTCCAAGTCAGGCTAAAACTGCTGAAACAGAATAAAGTGCCACTAAACCTGGCTACCTCCTATTTATCATATAATTTCCTGACTGATGGTTCCACAAACCAGCTGCTAAGTGCTGTGTACTCCACTGTCAGCAGACTAACATGGCAGACGGGGAGAATAATGTGCTGAACTAGGGGAGTCAATTTTATGGGGGGAATTAAGATTCTACTGTATTTGGGCCAGCCCTCAGCGCAGAGGTAAGCCATAAATTGTACCTGCTTGGGGGTCCAAACCCACTCCACTTTGAGGACTGTTTAATATTTATATGGAAAAAGTCTTCGATCAAACAGAGACCTGCCAAAGCACCCAACATTCAGGGCTTCACTTGGGATTCACTTGGAACTCCATAAAAATGTAAGCAGCTGACATGTACTTATATGGAAATACAAAGTTAAGAGGTTTGTGAAGCCGTAACTCAGGCTGTAGCCAGGGTCCCATTGCTTTTCATATCCCACCCAGCAACTATTTTGTTAAAGGCACCATCAGAATATTATGGGCACACTCTGTCACTATTATCTATGTTGCAGGTGAGTAAAGAACAAGTAAGAATACTCACATGCCAGAATTTATTATGGACCTTACTCGACTCTTGGCTGGTTGGGAGAGATGCTCTCTGCCTGTCTCAAAAAAACCAGGGGCCAACTTACTGCAAAAATGGCACCTCCTCTGATTTTAATGACATTTTCAGTTTTCCCATTTAAAGAGTGAGGATAAACCTCTTAGCACACTGTATCTGCCCACCAAAACAAACTCACAAAACCCAACTTCCTATTCTTCCAAGTAAATGACTGCCATTTGCAGCTTCTCAAAAATTCTGGCTGAGATGCAAACTACCACAGCGTATGCCAGGTGACTTTCTTACAGACATCCAAAGGCAACTGTGAAATCCTGGACCAATCCTTTAACAAACCCTACATCCTCATAGAGACTCCATGATGTAAGAGGGACAGATGCTGCCCATATAGTATTTGGAGCCCTCAGCTCTGTTTCAGAAGTATCTCATTCTCTGCTTACATCCCACTATTTGCAAGAACTTGTAACTACATGCCAAGGCACTGGAAATACATTTAAACACATACCTTGTGCACTGCTGAATTTGGTAGCTGCTGCCTTCTGAATTTCCTGCTGCCTTCTGAGTTTCCTGCTGCCTGCTACTACAAGCTTCCCTTGGATGCTCTTCTGCCTCCTCCATAGCTAACAGGGTCTCCTCAAAACTACATGGGAGATACACCTGTCTAAAATGCTACAAGCTTATCAATTTTAGCACTGTGAGATTTTTTGGAAAATATGTCAATTTATGCTGACTTTTTGTTGTGCAAAACGTGCCTTTTTCTCTCTTCTTCAAGAATCTTCCTTGCCTTCTTAAAGAAAGTGAATAGGATCATCTCTAATTACAATCACTCCCACACAGGGAAAAAAAAAAAAAAAAAAAAAAAAACCTA
>VXBZ01005800.1:669323-711511 GCA_013399135.1 Heliornis fulica
TGCCTTACACTAGGCACTTGAATGAGGGAGAAGACTGACAGATAGGTTGTCCCATCCAAAAGCTGAGTGCTCAGTCTAAGGTGGTTTCTTCTATGCTGACAGAGAAGGCAGCAAGTAGAAACCGAAGTACACACAAGATCAATTTACTCCAACTTAATGAAGGTGTCTATGTGCCATGGGCTGCTCTGGACACCTCAACCCTCACCACTGGCTAATGGAGAATCCCTTCCACTAGTCACTAACTTCTATCACTTCTGTTATGTTCATCTTAGAATCATAGAATCATAGAATGATTAGGGTTAGAAGTGACTCCCAGAGGTCATCCAGTCCAACCCCCCTGCAAGAAGCAGGGACACCCCCAACTAGATCAGGTTGCTCAGGGCCTCATCCAACCTGGCCTTGAACGTCTCCAGGGATGGGGCATCCACCACCTCTCTGGGCAACCTGTTCCAGTGCTCCACAACTCTCACAGGAAAGAACTTTTTTCTAATATCCAATCTAAATCTCCCTCCATTTTGAAACCATTACCCTTTGACATGCCAAAACAAACTTAACAAAAAACAAAAGTAAACGGATAAAGCTGAGAAATGGACAGAAGGAAGAAAAGATTTTTAACTGGTGAGACCTCTCCATTTCCAGAACACTAAGTGCTAACTGCAGTAGATGCAGTGCCACTACTCCATGTAACTTCCAAAGAAAAATCACAATTTTCAATCGGATCATGTCCCTCCCGTGTGTCCATGTTTATTAATGATGATCACACTTCCCTCCAACCCCTCTGCTTGTGCTTGCACAGCTTATCCACTTGATCTCAAAAATAAACCACAGGAGTTCCAGCCCAAACCTCACAAACCAGAGCACAGCTCCAGCTCTGTGCCTCTTTTTACGGCTGAAAAATCATTTTTTTTTCCTTTGCAAAGCTGAAAATTAAGACTTCAGGGCAACTCAGATCCCTGCCATCCATTTTACTGTTTTTTTTTTAGTTTGTAAACTTCAGCACCTTGTGGGAACATGTTTTATTGTTTTTCCTAGTTCCGCAGCATCGTGCCAAACACATGAAGGAGGAGCAGCTATCGGTGTATTGGAAGAGAAGTGGCTGGAAATCATTTCATCAGCCGGCACTGAAGGGTCTTTAATATGCCAAATTTGCTGCAGGTATTGGCTAAATAAGTGCTGGATTGATTTCAGTTTGAACACTTTATTATTCCACATGGTCAGCGCCACGCTGCTGTCTGAGGAGCAGGACTGCCTTCTGGAATACTAACTAAACTTCCTCAGGTCCATTCAACTGACTCCTGACATTTGCCCATCCCAAAAAAGTAGTAGAAGACAGACTTGCAGCTTAATACATGTGTCGTGTACAGAACACCTCAGACTTTCAGATTCTCAAATCCTTTGAGGAGGTTATTTGTGGTTCATCACAGACCAGTGACTTACAAATCACACTATCCATTGGGATGGACCCATCAAGGAAGTTATGGAAGGACTCTGCACTGCCCTGATCATGCAGTCAGAAACCCAGTGAGCAGGGTGGGCACTGTGCTCCCACCCCACATTTACCCCGGGGAGACACATTTCCAGAGGAGGAAAGCCAAGGAAGCCCAGCAGCACAGCTTCCCCAAGAATAAACAGAAAGTTGGTGGGGATACACCAGGAGTATCCCACCTCAGTAGTTTCTTCCACTCAAACACCACTGGCTGCTCCATTCTATAAGCAACCTTAGAAAGCCCTCATGAACATGAGCAACAGTTTTACACAGCTGCCACCTGTACCTTTACCCATGTTTTCAGGAAAAGGAGAGCAGCCCTGAGAAGGACTTGAGAGTGCTGGTGGATGAGAAGCTCAACATGAGCCGACAATGTGCTCTTGCGGCCCAGCAGCCAACCGCATCCTGGGCTGCATCAAGAGGAGCGTGGCCAGCAGGTCGAGGGAGGGGATTCTCCCCCTCTACTCTGCCCTCGGGAGACCTCACCTGGAGTACTGTGTCCAGTGCTGGAACCCCCAACACAAGAAGGACATGGACCGGTTGGAGAGGGTCCAGAGGAGGCCACAAAGATGATAAAGGGGCTGGAGCACCTTTCCTACGAGGACAGGCTGAGAGAGTTGGGGCTGTTCAGCCTGGAGAAGAGGAGGCTCCGGGGAGACCTTCTAGCGGTCTGCCTCAAGGGGGCCTCCAAGAAAGATGGGGAGAGGCTGTTCAGTAGGGCCTGTTGTGACAGGACAAGGGGTGATGGTTTTAAATCAGAGGGAGGGAGATTTAGATTGGATATTAGAAAAAAGTTCTTTCCTATGAGAGTGGTGGAGCACTGGAACAGGTTGCCCAGGGAGGTGGTGGATGCCCCATCCCTGGAGACGTTCAAGGCCAGGTTGGATGAGGCCCTGAGCAAGCTGATCTAGTTGGGGGTGTTCTTGCTTCTTGCAGGGGGGTTGGACTAGATGACCTCTGGGGGTCCCTTCCAACTCTAGCTATTCTATGATTCTAAAAGATGATGACAACGAGACATCTTGGCATCATCACCACATTCCTCTCAGAGGAAGACAGCTTCACCCCACACAGCTGGCTCTCAGTACAGCACAGCTCATCTCTCTCACAACCTCTGGATTCCACGCAGCATTGCTTAACAAACTTAGGAACGTGCTTTCCGCAAGAAAATGATGAATTGTCCTCTGCCAGGAAACTGACAAAAGAAATCCCTCCCTCCACTACTTCCCATGGACTTTGCAGGAAAAAAAAAATGCAATTCAGCTTCTGCCTTGCAACACACTTGCTGGTTTGCTATTGCTCCCCTCAGCTTCTCATGCTGTTGCACCTCAGCACACCCTCCAACTCTTAAAAATCCACACCCAGGAATTATGGAAAACAACAGAAAAATCCATGTTTAACTCTCAACAACCAATGAGTGGTTTCACTCAGCTGCTCTCAAATGCTTTGCACCTTTGATACACGTGTGTATGACAAATCCCATCCTCACATCTCCTCCTCTACGAGCTGGATGTGTAACCACACTATATACACAAATAATATGCACCTACGTACACGTGCATACCCATGTCTGTAACACACAGCAAATCCAGTGGTTGAAGGTGAGCTACAGAGGGGAAACTGAGGAAATGAAAAGATTATAAAAGAAATAAAACCTGATCTGCAGCAGAGAGAACTAAAGGAAGGCTCTTAATTCTGAACTACTCCCAGGCAGAGGTTTCAAGTGGACTGCCTGACCATGGGAACAAGGAGCTGCCACACACCAGCTTGGTTATTCCTTACAGCTCAAGAAAAGCATTCAAAAACCCTGCTATCAGCTGCACCCATTAACCCAGCAGTGACAAGTATGCTAAGGCAAATATGGACAAGGTGAGGTAAGAAAGCCAGGAAAAAAAAAATCTAGAAATAGCCTTATATTGCTGATGATGTGATGTGGGAACTGAAAATGCCAAGTTCAGTAATTCAACAAGCTTTGGTGACATTCTTAGAAGTTTATAAAGCAGCAGTGTGATTCAGTCTGCAAATGTTATTTGCTTAAATGGTGCTTTAGAGACTCATGTGATCTTCTGTGTACCAGAATCACGTTTCTAAGCTGTTTGAACCACCAAACCTCAAACAGTTGGGTGTCGGTATAGCACGATGAAAATCGCTGTAGCTGAACAGATTTCCAGCAGCTGAAGGTCTGGACCACAGGGTGAAAGGCTTGGAAATAGTTTATACTTAGCAGCTTTGATGAGTAATTTATGGCATGATAGGAATTAGAGAGGGAAAAGTATAATTAGATCAATTATGTCTATTTTTAGATATTAAACCAGTTCAGATTCTATGGGATGCACAATCAGATGAACACTTGGGAGAGATTTCTTTTTCCCTGCTGTTCAACCTGATTTTTTAAAACTTAATCCAAATATTCATAATTATTTAGCTTCTCTCTGTACCATCCTTAGCAATTACTCTCCTTCTGTGGTGTTTACACTCTTCAAGCTCCTGCAGATGAGCAGTTAGTTATCACATAAGCTGTCAGGCCACTCGATAATATACATTTATGGCATTCCTTAATCTCCTTGTCCATATTCTAAATTAATCACAGTCATTTGGTTTTGCTCCCTGGATTTATTCGAGCTTGGGAGAGAGATACATTTGTCACCCCTGCACTCTTGGGCATCAGGTTTTCGTGCAGCCTGACATTACAGTGTTTAGGAGGAGAAAGCCTTAGAAATTTAGTTTAAAAAATACCTATTTCTACAAATGTCTCTTTCCAGGACAGGTATGTGTTTCTTATACACAATCTTAAATGCCATTACTTTTCATTTTCCCACTATGAGACACTGTTTTCATCACATGGTAGTGACCTAACCTACCATTTCTAGAGGACTGGTGTTGAAATGGGCACTGCTCAAGTCAAAGTGGCACTAACTGGCTCTTGGTCACTTCTTCTTGACGTTCCTCAGTACTTTTTGTTTCGTATCATTACTGCAGATGAAAAGTACAGCAAGTTTCCTTGATGTGCCACACTGACATTTATCCTAAGTGCTCATTCAGCCTATTTTTGAGAATGTCATATTGTCAATATTCCAGTCGATCTGAGTTAGTTTTTCAAGCCACGCTTTGAGGCAAGTATTTTTTAAAGAAAAGGGCCATAGTCAAATGATGTCACCTCCCTGGTCACTTTTAATGCAGGGACATCCTTTCTGAGGCGCTCTGACCCTCTTTGGTGAAAAGTCCCAGTAAAGAGCTAAAATAAAACAGTATTTTATCCACCACCCATTATCTCTTTAATTCCTTAGAGAGCGATTCCATTGCCTTAAACTGCTCATTCTTTATGAATCTCTCTTAGATTTTGCTCATGATTTTTGTTTTTCTTTAAAGATGACTTCTTTGCTTCCTACAACTCAGAGGGTGAGAGCATCAGGTTTAGAAGTAATCACACTTTTTGTTGGTTCTTTAGGATTATTAAGATCCCCCCATTTCCTCTTTCCCACCAAAGGGCTTTTTTGTCTCTACAGCATATGGGATGCTGGTCACAAAGCCTTATGGACACCTTCACCTTCCTCCCCTCGCTTGTTCTCTGCCAACATAGGGGCAGGGTCTGGCCTACACTTCTCTTGCTTTGGGAACCTGCCTACCTAAAGTGTCCAAGCCTCTACATCATCCACTTACAGATAGCACCACTGCTGAGAAGTGGGATGAAGGGCACATATATCTGAGTGTACTTCTTTAAAACACAAATAATCGGGGTCGACAACCTCGGCTCAATTAGTGCTCATGGTCCTCACATCCCGTGAAGAAAGCCCTGAGAAAGACCAGATGGTGCACCTGGCCTCATCGAGCTGCCTCACTGCTGTAAGACTTGAGTCACAGACTGCATGGGTAGGTCCAGCCTCACCAAGGAGGAAAAACATTCCCATTAATGAGGGAAATGGAAAACTGGAGGAATGGAGACATGAGCAGGCAGAAGCATACGAGTACAACAGCAGGCAAAGCAGTCCAATTATCAAAGATTTTCTGTGTAGCAAGAACATGAAAGCAAACTGTTCAGGGCAGTTTCCATCTTTACATCACCTCCCTACAGCACTTACCACAACAGGGCCCCAGAGTCTGACTGAGCTTTCTGTCACTGCCATAGACGATTACAACAGCATTGCTTCCTCCAGCCTCCAGCCCAGGTGGACCACAGATAAAGTTCTATTACCTGCTTATGCACAGACATGTTCTTCAGGTTGGACAAGATGGCAGAAAATGTAAAATTAGGTGGAGCACAACCCCACAAACATGAGAGAAACGGGAAAGGACCGTTCTTCTCCCCTCCAGGTGGGTAAGGAGACACTGAAGAGGAGGCCACTGTTTTTCATTCCTCTTTTTATATCCTAAATGAAAAGCCAAGGGTGTTACAAGACGACAAGAGGAGCCAGGACAGTGATGGCAAAATAAAGATGAGGCGCATAGAATGTAGTTCCCTGGTGCTCAGCCAACTGCAACAGGAGGCTACAGACACTGAAAGGTTAAATGACTTCGAGGAGAAAGTCACAGAAGAGAATTGCAGGAAGGGTCCAAATGTGTATAAACCACTTATGGACAAGGAATTCCTGTCTGAAAACTTTTGGAAGCTGGAGGCAAAAGGAAAGGAGAATCACCTGATATTCTTACATCAACTACTGGGCATCTGATTTTGGTGACTGCTTGGAAAGGATACCAGACTAGACAGACCTGTGATGCACACTACTCTTGACATGTTCCCTAAGGCCAAGATGGCTGCAGATCCCTTCCCCTGACACGCCACCAAGAGCAGTTCCCAAGTTGCAAGAGCCCACACAGTTCTGCAGCACAAGCAGAAGACTTCCCGAGCTGCTAAGAGCCCATTTTTACTGGTACATTTGCACAACACGCTGCACAAACGAGGGCTTTGGTCTACAGCTAATGTCAAGCACATGGTGGTTAATAAAAATAACTTGTCTGTTCTATGCTCACTGAGATGCCATTGTCCCTTCTGCATTTCTGTGTGGAGTTCAGATGCAATCTGGCTATAGGAAAACTTTGTAGGGGGCTTCATTTACTCCCCAGTGGTGGAAGAGGGGCAGCTCTCCTCAGTCCCACCCTCTGACAATCCTGGAGCTTTTCCAATGCATTAAGTGCCCGTTTCCCGCCAGTGAAGTGTTTGATGCTCTACTAAATGCAGTGGCACTCAGAGAGGTATAGTAACCCTCCATATGGAAAAGCCATTTGACACAAAGGTTGGAGGTCAAAAGTTTACATGTTCATGACAGAGACGACAGCAGTCCTTTTCTGGTCAATAACATCAAAGGATTTGCCAGCTCTTAATGCTACTATTGTCACTTGTTTGGATCCTATTGAAATTCTAGCATATTTATTGCACTCCAGGAGCATAAAGACTTTTTGTTTGTTTTAATCTCTATGCTGAACCCAAGGAGTCTGAAGCGCTGTGGCTCCCCTTGCTCCTGAGGAGAATGCTCAGCGAAACAATGCCAGAGGATGCGGCATTGTAGTCCCAACCAACTTGGCGCTTTCTCCCCCACCAAAAAATATAAATGATGGATGGAAACATATGGTCTGTATTGGACAGGGCTGGAAATCTCTGCTCCTGAGCCCCCCACGTGACTGGTTTTAATTGTTTTGTGCTGTGGCAGGGGGTGAAAAGCGCTCCCCACCGTCATGATCTCCCTTTTGCCAGTCATTGTTGAGAAACGTTTCGCTGCAGCCGACCAACACTCCCACCAGGCACAACTGTGGTAGCACTGGGAACAGTGGTGAGGTCCTCTGAGAGTAGTGCCATAATCACAAAGACCATCCCTTCTCCCAGCCCTCCTTCGCTCTCTGAACTCGTGCCTGCGGTTAGGCAGAACCTTATTACCAGAGCTCTACGCTGCATGTTCCAAGCATTGTATCAGTCATCGATACCTCGTGGCTTGCCAGGAGCAGGATCCAAGTTCATTTGTTACTACCTTCCTCAGATTCCTGTTCCCCTCTCCTCAATGAGGATTAGCAGTTTAAGTTATGTTGCTGACCTCCATCTGGCTAGGCAGAAACAGATGTCTGCGCGCTCGGGCACGATCTTATTTCAAAGTGGGGGCTCTGGCTCACTAATGACGTTATAAAGGCAATAGCATATGTTGGCTCTCAACGGTCCATTGTCTAATTGGGATGGTTTTAATCAAATATGAATGTACCCAAGTTTTAGCAGCTAATGAATAAATCCCCTTTTCAAGTAACGACAGTAATTTTGAGCTCTCCATCGAGGCAGCATCCCGAGGAACGCCTACGCGAGCAGCAGCCATCACGGAAGGCCCGTGAGAGGCTGCAGTGACATCCGCCACAGCCCGGCTCGCTATTCAAACAGCTCCTAACTGCCCTTCCCTGAGGTAAGCTGCAGCCAAATTGTTTTCCTTCCCTTCACAAACCAGATATGCATGGCTTATTTGAACAGCCCCAAAGTTTACTTTAGTCTCTGTTTAAATACCTTCTACCCCATATTTCAAACAAACAGTTCACTTCATTAGAAAGGCAAACAGCAGAGCCGCAGAATACGAGCACTTGAGGAGAACCACACCGGGCAGAGAAATCCTCTGCCCCTGTGTAAACACCGCCCACTCCGCAGCTCCGGGCAGCGTCCGCCTGCCAGGCCACTTCAAAAGCCTTTTCATAAATACTTCACACGTCTGGTTGTAAGTAAATGATAACCCTGAAGAGATTATCTGCAGAGCTGAGAGTCCCGATGACTATCGCCACTGAGGCACTGCTAAACCCTTGCTGCCAGCCCTGGGTGAGTTCTGAAAGGCTAATAAAGTCAGTGGCATCCGCTAAACCTGCTAAACTGGAAAAGCAGTGCTGCTTTGGTAGCCTGCTTTGGCCTATCTGGCTCCACAAAGGGAAGCGATTTTTACCCTTAATAATGGAAAGGTTACTTGGCCTCCATCGTTATTAAGCTGTGCCAAGTTGCCACATGGCAGAGAGTTGTGCAAAACAGCGAGAAAGCTGCGTAACCAACAAGTCACTAGATAAAGCACTGAGCTCTTTTGCTCTGGACAAAATACACATGGTGGTTTGAATGCCTTCAGAGGGCACAACATACTCTTGAATCTTAAAGTAAGTATGAAAGAAGGAGAAAGGAAAAAAAAAGACAACAGAGGGAAGAGGCGATGGAAGGCAGCAGTGCCAAGAGGCTCCTGTCCCCTGTCCTCCCCTCTGCATGCCCATGCGGCTTCTGGAGACACTTGTTGCAAAAAGGGAATACACCTTCAAGAGAGCCAAGCAGCTCAGAGGGAGCTTGTGGTCCCTCCCCTGTTTCTTCTGCTGCTTTGTAACAACTGAAAAGGCTTAATCAAAATACTAGCATGTCTGAGAGAAAAGACTCAAGACACAAAAGGGCACTCTCACCACATCCATCCCTACTACTGTCGTTGGCGTGATCACAGCAAGCTACTGGGACAGCATCTCCTGGCATCATTCACAAAGCACACACCCATGGCATGCCCAGAACATTAGCAACTTTTCCTATGCTCTTAAATCCATTCCCAGGCATAAACAAACAATAAAAATCTAAAAAATCCTTCCCAAAGTGCATAAGCAGGGACTGAGAGCACCTGGCTGTATGGTAAGGGTTCACAACCTGTGAGTGCAGAGAAGTTATTCCAACTGTCACATAAAGAGGAGAGGAACCCAACTGTCACATAAAGAGGAGAGGAACAGGTAACTTTATTATTAGGGGAAATCAAGTATTGTCAAGTATGGACATGAAGGTTAGGACATGTCAGCAACCATTAACTTTAACTTGCAGCAACTCAAAACAGAATTTTCAGTTATTTTCATTCTTAGGGTAAGTTGATGCCTGTTTTGTCATTAATTTCAATGGGGTCAGCATAGCCAGCTCTTGTGATTTTATCAGGAGTCTTATTTGTCTTTTCAGATTTTATTTTTTGGGTAGAGTGCTGGGCTTATTAAGCACCACTCTTTTCAGTCATGTCAATAAGTTAAAACTTCAGCTTTCATTAAAAAAAAAAGGAGAGAAAATACAAAACCTAAAAACCCCAAACATATGTTTCCAGCTGTTCTGGCTGCAGAGAAAAGATGGCATGTTTCACAACCTGCGGGCAAATAGAATGACCCAACAAAATCACACATGACCAGGTATGTAAGTATGTGTTTTCTTACTTACATATACACACGGTGGTGGTATTCTGACCACCTAGCTACTTGGGGGATGGCAAGACAGTACATCTGTGTTAAGAATGGTATTGGTTAGAAATAAAATATCTAGGTTTTAACTGTGATCACCTTGAAATTTTTCCGCATGGGTTTTAGTCCACTGCAGAATCACACATCACATATAAATGATTTTTTATTTGACTATATAGATGCTTCCAGTACAAAGGGCTTTTTTTGTCCTCTTTACTAAGAGTTTAGGACTTGTCTACATTCTACTTTTAAACTATGATCTGGGTTTATGAGGATTGTTTACTTAAAAGATGTGAGGTAGAAAGATCCTTTCCGAGCATTTTAGTGGAAAGGCTGAATTTAGGGTTTAAGCGGAAATAAAAAACGTTGTTTCAGCATGACCTAGAGAAAATAACAGTCTTATCCAGTTCTTTGAGGGGCTACGATAATACAAGCAATACATTTACTATTATTATTACAACTGATAACACAAGCTGAGCTAATGGAACTAAAATATCTTCTAAACCAGTTCTTGGAGAGCTGATAATATTAACATTTAGGTGCCAGGAGTTGGGGATTTCCCAGCGTACCAAGCTGCTTGACTTACTGATGCTAAAAACAGAGATCTAAACTCTGCTACTCTTGTGGTTTATATACAAACAATATGATTTTTTTTCAAGCAACTCTGATCCATTCAGAAGGGAGGGAAAAAAAAAAAAAAGCTGAAACATTTCTTTCAAGATGTCTATGGCCTGAGGCTTTTCTAATACAAAAAGGGGAAAAACAATTTCTTTTTCATTATGCCATTCCCGAATCTTCAACTTGAAACAGACCACTTCTATAGAAGTTTTTTACAGCATTCCTCCACTGCAGGTTTTTTTTTTCCCTGGCACATTCATCTACCAGCTGAAATCTGCTTGGCCTTAAAGCATCTTGGGTAGCAGTAACTGGAAATTGTCAAGACTTAACATACACTGTCTATTCCTTCACTGCCCACATCCATTTCCTATATTATTAATAGCAAAATAAGAGTTGTTTACATGTACAAGTCCCAGTTCTACCTTCTGTTTGATGACTTGAAACAAGAAGGAGATGCACTGGCCTGCCCTGGTATTTAAATCACACCTCTTAAATCCTGTTTCTCAGAGTCATCTCGCTCAGCTTCTGCAAGAAGTAATGCCTACCCAAACAGCACGTGGCTTTGTTGAGTTAGTGGGTCAAGGTGCCAGAATTAATCTGACGTCCATCTCAGGCACCAGCCAGCAGACTACAAATCCAGTACCGTAAATGGACAAGCTCTGTGGAAGAGTCAGTTCTGAGATAAGGAAACCAAGCATCCTTTGACTCACACACAGAGAGAAGTGTCCTAGGAACACAAGGAAATCATCTCCTCCCTCGCTGTAAGTGTTCTTTCTGCTCCTTTCTTCACTTGAGCAGTCTGCAATTAGTTTCATTTCATCTCCTCATACTGCAACAATAAAAACCTCAAAGGAGCTAAGGAGAACAACTCTTGTAAGCATCTTATGAATGTACTTTAAAGAGTGAAAAATATAACAAGCATTCACTTGAAGAAATCTAGGTCTCTCTGAGAGATCACCATGACTTGTCTTTTCCAAGTGTTTAACTTGGGGTGACAACTCACTGGAAAAAATGACCTCTCACTTGATGCCTAAGCCCAGGGTCATCCTCGAGAGACTCTTAATCATGCTTGAGTTCAGCAGCCTTCTCGATAGAGGAATGTGAACAAGTGGCATCAACAACAGCCTCTGCTCCTAGACTCCTCTTGGTGACATATTCTCATTAGTTAAAAAGAGATGACAACACTTCACTGGTGTTTATAATAATGGTGGCACAAGCTGCTTTTCAGTCCAGATGAACAGCAAATAAGAGAGGTTTGTCCCTTTCTCATGTGCAAACATGATTAAAGCTATAGAGCAGCAACAAGTATATTTAGCATTTTTTTCAGTTCATCAAAAATCTCCTGAACTTACTGAGTAGTCCCAAACTACTTACTACTACTAGTCCCAACAATGGGTTAACGCAGGAAGGAGATAGTAAACTGCTTTTTATAAGCCTGGAGACTCATTAGCACATCACGAGCAGAAACTGAGGGGGGACCAATCACTAACTACAAACTTTAAACTGGGAAATCTAAAGACCTACTTCCCAAAGCATCCCAGCTCTAAGCTCCATTCCAGGCAGATGTGGCATGTAAATCCTCAGGTTAAGAGGTACATGCCTCTTCTGTTAAACCATCTGCAACATTTTGGGAAGGCCCAAGTGAGGCAGCAGCAACCAGGAGTCACCAGTTTAGAGTCAACACTTTAGCACCCGGCATGCCCTCATGGGCAACTCGGAGGGCTGACCCATCGTGCCAGGCACACGCAGGGCCTTCTTGGCCAGGTGGAAAAAGTGATTTTCAGGATTAAAAGCTCCTTTTGGCTGCCTTTGCTTCTGGCATTTGTTCCTATTTGCATCCAATTACAGTTCTGGCGTCGAATCTGTTTTTGAAACAAAAAATTCAAGGGAGAGTCTCCTTTTCTAACACAGGCTTAGAGAGAAAACAAGAATGCTCCATCCTCTCCCCCCTCTGGAGGGGGGGAGAAAACCCTCTCTAAGTAATCCCCAGTTATAGAATCATAGAATCATAGAATGATTAGGGTTAGAAGCGTCTCCCAGAGGTCATCCAGTCCAACCCCCCTGCAAGAAGCAGGGACACCCCCAACTAGATCAGGTTGCTCAGGGCCTCATCCAACCTGGCCTTGAACATCTCCAGGGATGGGGCATCCACCACCTCTCTGGGCAACCTGTTCCAGTGCTCCACAACTCTCACAGGAAAGAACTTTTTCTTAATATCCAATCTAAATCTCCCTCCCTCTATTTTAAAACCATCACCCCTTGTCCTGTCACAACAGGCCATACTGAACAGCCTCTCCCCAGTTATGCTTGTTCTGAACTGAAACACTCTGCTCACGGATAGCGTCTCTCCCGCACGCGTGTGCCCAGATGAGAGGAATCCCTGGCTCAAAGCGGTGTGCCTTGAGGAGATGGAAACTCCTTACTCCCTGGTGCTGAGCCGGTGGGCAAGGAGGAGCGTGGAGACCACGCTGAAATGAGAGCTATGTTGAGGGACATGATTTGCACTGATGGCTAGTTGTGTGTCCAGTTAAGATTTAACTGTCTGAAGGAGAACGCAGTTCACTCACTTCACTTAAACTCAGCAAACCACACAGCAGGCTCTGAACCCAGCAACTTCTGGGGAGCCTGACAGAGGCTGGTCAGAGGAAGGAACTTCACCAACCTAAAGCAGCCTTGTCATTGCTGCATTGTGTACTTTAGGGACAGCAGTTCTGCTAGGACCAGGGACATTCAGTACACATACAGAGCAGCCCACTGAGGCTTCGTCTGCAGGCGTCAGATGTGACCAGCACATGCAGACATCAGAAAACACCAAAGCTTAACTGAGGGCCTGGAGTTGTGCCTCCCATACATGAGCCACACAATGATAAGGTACGCTCCAGCAGCTCAGAAATGGCAAGGACAACTAAGCTGTGCCAGGGACTACCCCCTGCAGACGAAGAAAGAGGCCACAGCCTCTCTCCTCTACCCTGGCAAACCTCCCCTCTCATTCCCTCACCGGAGTCCCCTGCCACTGCTAGTATGGTGGGGAAGGCAGAGCAGGATGAGAAGCTTGGAGCCACTGAGTCCCATGAGTGAAGCCATGTTTTCACTGTATCTGCTCAGTCTGGTTCACAAGGTCCCAAAAAGAGCAGAGCTGAGCTACAGTAACATAAACTCCCCCATCACAGCTATGGTCCTGGTCGGTTTATTCAGGCCAGAGTAGCCTGTACAGTGCGTACTGCATCGGGACCTGAGCTGGTGGGACACTGGTGAGCACCGCAACATACACAACTCTGTGATGGACTTGCAGGCCAGGCACTAACCCCTCCAGCCTAAGGGTAAGCAGGAACAAGGCCAGCTGGAGCCAGTAGGATCCTAAACTAATGCTCTGGTTATGCTCCCAGGGCAGCCGTGAGCAGAGCCAGCACGGCAAGCGGGGCACGGCTGTGCTAGGAACTCTTCGACATATACGGACACATTCACCCTCCTACAAAGGCTTGTACCTTAGCAGGCTGAAGGCTAAAGCTGGCCAGGGAGTTTCCAGCCCATCAAATAAAATATGGAGGTGTCTGCTGGGAAGAGCTTTTCCAGCCAGTGTTCTCTATTTAATATCCCAGTGCCTCTTCATATGGTGTTAACCCCACCATGGAAAAGAGAGGGGTGAAAAAAAAGGGAAAAAAGGAAGAAGAAAGAGAAATAAATCCAGACTTTGGACATGATCCAAAACCCACATTCCCAAAGCAGCCGAGAATCACTATGGGGACAATTCAGTACACAGTGTTTTTCACTTGACAGCTTCAGGCTCAAACCCCCAGGCACTGGCACATTGAACTACATGGTTAAATCCTGCCACGGCATCTGGAGAGGTTACAGCAGCCGCTGCCGCCCTAACAGGTATAACTTTTGCTGCCAAACCAGCTGGAGAAGAGGTACTGGCAGAGATCTGGCATAATGATGTACACACAAGGGCTTTTGAACTTTTTTTTCCCCCTCACTTGCTGGCAGCAGCCTGTGCCAGTGCAGACACTTTGAAACAACAGACAAGAGCACTCACAAAGTTGAAGGAGAATCAAGGAAATAAATAACAGCTAAAAAGGAAAAAAAAATCCCCAACAAGCCAAGGTCCAGCATAAATGCTGGTTTTAGGAAGCATGGGGAAGAGGGGCTGTGCAGATCATGAGAAATACTACTGGGACCTCTGTGAGACGGCCTCAGAGCTCATCTGCTGCTGAAATAGGTACAAATGTGGCAGGCAGCAACCGCAAAAGGGAGAGAGAAAGGGAAAAGAGACCGGAGCTTGGCTCAGGGATGAAGAGAGAGGGAAACTGGCCTCCTGCCAGGACTTTTGTGAATGGGTGGGTGTGTAGTATCCATTTCCTCCTAGTTTCAGGGGGAAAAAACAACAAGAGTGTTGGAAAATGCTTAGAGGGAAACGCTCTTTGGTCATGCTTCAAAAATGCGCAACTACTGTCACACAACTTGGTATTTTCCCAATACTACGGGTATTTTCTAGCTGCCCAACTTCTTTCCTAACAAAGGTATTTTTCATTGTGTGCTGAATAGATGTGACTTTTACACACTAAGGGTCTATTCATGAAAAATGCAAGTCATTTAAGTGAAAAATTCTGAATTTATGAGTATAAAAGACTTTAATGTACCTTAACCGTCTTAAATTCTCATACAGATTTCTGCCAAGCTAACATTTTCTTCTTCCAGAATAAAGGGAGAGCAAGGGGTGTTGCAAGAGATCTAAGAAGCAATTTCACAGGTGTTGCAAAAATCACTTCCTCCAAAATACATTCAAAGCATAAATATTTTACTGCCTTGCTGGCAAGACAAAGAAGGAACCAAGAACATCACAAAAACAATGAAATAAACACAGAAAAAAATTAAAAGCTCTAATATGGTGAGGTTTGGGGTGCTGCTGGTTTTTTGTCCTAGCTGTATGATCAAGTCCTGTCCTTGTCTTTCATTGTTTGGGTCTAGTTTTTCATTACAAATGTTTCTTAATTATAAAGCCCATGTGGTGGAGATATTCTAAGCTGAAATAATCATGTAACACAGAACAGATTACAGCAATTTGAAAGTTAGCTGCAAAACAAAGCAAGCAAAACTGTTCAGAATACATCAGAGAATTCAAAGGAGAGACCAATGTAAGAGAAAGGAGTGTACAATAATTAGAGCCAAGACTGAAAGGGAAAGGCCTAAAATTAGGCTCCTCAGCAGAGACTGAAGTACACGAGTCAAAGACTTCCTAAAGTTACAGCTCCCTGAAGTCAGCATACTTGGAAGGGGGAGAAGAGTGCAGTCTTTGACAGGGTAAATTTTCATCTCTGATTTTCAAATATATTTATTACTCAGGCCAAACCTCACCATTATTGATAGTTAATTTTCTGAACTTTCTAATACAGGTTTTCAGAAAGCATGCTGTTGTCAGTGCTCAGCAAGAACTGTAAAGCTCCAAACAAAAGATTAGAAGACCAGAATGGCATTTATGCCAGGGGAACACACCAAAAATGACATACAGTTTAGCCCTAGCCCTCTAGGATGAAGGAGTTTTAGCTTTTCCCAGCAGGAAAGTTGCAGGATTGTGCTGTGCGGATCCCAGGAGCACTATTTCATCCAAGAGTTCCTAAATGAGTGGTCCTGAGTAATCACAAGTTAAAGGGGACTTCTGCTCACCAGCCACAGCCCCCAGAGTAAGCCAACCTGTTTGAGACTGTTGCTGTGCCACAGGAACAAGGTGGGATCAGGGAAAGCAGCAGCTCTGTCTGAAACTCCTCTCCCCAGCTCGGCCCCACCACAGGAGTTAAGAAAGACCTCAAGGCTTGCCTGCAAAAAGAGCAGCCTCCAGCCCTGCAAACTAGTGCCTGCTTGAAAAGTGGTTTGAAGATGTTAAAGAAGGGGCTGTCACTTAATAGACTGTAAGTATTAAATAACGATAACCATTTAACATTCCTGCAGAGCCCTTGAGTCAACAGCTTGTCACCTTGGGCTTGGCTGGCAGAACTGTAGGAACAGCCATGCAGAGCAAACAGAGTTCTTACATCTCTTCAATCTCTCTCAGGGTTTGAATTTCTTACAAACAATCTATTTTTCTTCCAATATCTTACCTTCAGAAGAGGTTATGTATTTTAGTGCTGCTCTGCCACCCTGCATGAATTCAGTTTTTATTTGAGTACAGACACAGAAAGGAAAAGAAATACTTTTTGGTAGGATTGTTTAAAAAACCCTAATACATTTAGTTTCTGATGGCTACTGATATTTCTGGCAGACCCTGGGGTTTCTGAGATTATTTTATATAAATATATATATTTATTACCATTACTACAGATGGATCTGGTAAGCTGCATACACTTAATTAGGGTACAACATACAAGTTGTCCATCATTCACCAATAAAATATTCTTATTTCCAGTTTAGAGAAGTTCATTCAACCAGCAGGATGTGACTTTCCATGCTGAACAGTATTCTAAAAGGTGACACCAGTTAGTGTGAAAAGCTTCTAAATTTAAATGGATATTTTCTTGTAAAAGAGATCTGTGAGGTAGCTGGGAGAATGGATACCCATCGCTTCAGACATGCTCCTGGAGTGGTATCTCAGCGTGTCTACCACATTGTTCCTTACCAAACCAAAACTTCTGCTCCAGCCTTCAAGAGCAGAGAAAGTTTAACAGCTCCCTTTTTTTTTAATCAATTCCTTATCCCTGTATCTTTTCCACCAAATTTGTTGACCTATCAGAACTGGTATGCACGCCTTTGACTACTCTCCTATCAAGTCCTCTTAGTGTTCCCATCTCTTTGTCTGTGTATTAACACAGACAAAACAACCTTTGGTTGATGTTACGACTCTGTGGCCATCTTCACTACTTTGGGAGAATTCACATTATCAGTGCGTGTTGCCGATATCTGTAATTTCTTCTATATTCCTCCAACAGGAGGGCCAGCTGCTCAGCCTTCTGCTTAGACCTATCTAGATTTGTGTAGTCAAACTACAACTCCCATCTTAGAGTTTGGCAACAAGACTGACATTTGGAGCTCTGACACATTTCCATTCCTAGGAAGACTATTCTGTCCCTTCAATGTTGTTTATATCTGCTTTCACACGTGCCTTACACTAGGCACTTGAATGAGGGAGAAGACTGACAGATAGGTTGTCCCATCCAAAAGCTGAGTGCTCAGTCTAAGGTGGTTTCTTCTATGCTGACAGAGAAGGCAGCAAGTAGAAACCAAAGTACACACAAGATCAATTTACTCCAACTTAATGAAGGTGTCTATGTGCCATGGGCTGCTCTGGACACCTCCAACCCTCACCACTGGCTAATGGAGAATCCCTTCCACTAGCCACTAACTTCTATCACTTCTATTATGTTCATCTTAGAATCATGGAATCACAGAATGGCTAGAGTTGGAAGGGACTCCCAGAGGTCATCCAGTCCCACCCCCCTGCAAGAAGCAGGGACAGCCCCAACTAGATCAGCTTGCTCAGGGCCTCATCCAACCTGGCCTTGAACGTCTCCAGGGATGGGGCATCCACCACCTCCCTGGGCAACCTGTTCCAGTGCTCCACCACTCTCACAGGAAAGAACCTTTTTCTAAGATCCAATCTAAATCTCCCTCTATTTTAAAACCATCACCCCTTGTCCTGTCACAACAGGCCCTACTGAACAGCCTCTCCCCATCTTTCTTGTAGGCCCCCTTGAGGTACTGGCAGACCGCTAGAAGGTCTCCCCGGAGCCTCCTCTTCTCCAGGCTGAACAGCCCCAACTCTCTCAGCCTGTCCTCGTAGGAAAGGTGCTCCAGCCCCTTTATCATCTTTGTGGCTTTCATTCTTAGCTTTCATCTTCCAACCACTCCTTTCTTAACAAGGACAAACCAAAGGAGGAAAGGAACCACCTTTCTCTTGTGCACCACAGCACAGGCTGTGCAGCGACAGCTCTGCACGGCAAGACATGTATGCACACGTACAGCGAAAACAAACCACGGGCACAGGAGGTGTTCCCACGGCAGGAAGCTGGTTCTGAGTTCCATGTGGAAACTCCTAGGCACAGGCAGTGCCTCAGAAAACACATCGACCACCACCACCTTCTTTCACAAAAAGAAGAGGGAGGTACCTATGGATACTGGAGCATGGAAGGTAAAGACACAACAAAGTCACACGCTAAGTAAAATCCGTGGGGCACTACAGAGACCCAAGCTGACAGCCACTGACAACAAATGCACATGTATTAACAGCTGCATATGCAGTTTTCCCCTCTGTGGTGGGGTCTGAATACATGTTTAGAGGCTTTCACCAGAAAGAGGCACAGGAGCTCCTTGCCCTAAAGTTTTCTGGCCTATCCACTGTTAAATGCAAGTTCTGGTGTAACCGGGTGTCCTGAGTCAGGGTCCCCATTAATCACCTGCCAAGTATGCTGCAGAGACACTGTATGAAAAGAGAAGGGACAAAGTCTGACAGAAATAAAGTACAGAATAAGCAGAAACAAAGAAGGAACCAAACAGGAACAGAAGCAATCCAAATCACAGAAATGGAAGTCAGAGTCCACACTGGAATGGAAACTGGAGTGGAAACTGGAATGGACATTCCTTACTCCTGCTGTCAGAAAGATGTTTTCAGTTCTGCTGAGAGGCTTTTGACCTCTTTCCCTGCTTCTAGCTGCTCTGCAACACAAATCGAACAGTCAACATCGCATATTTGGGGGGGCCTCCAACAAGCCATAAATCCCAGGTCATATCAGCATGGTTCTACTATAGTTTTCTTGGTTTAGGTTTGGGTTTTTTGGGGTTATTTTGTTTTGGTTGTTTGCTGTTGTTTTTTTTTTTTCTTGATTACTTAAGAGCTTACACACAGAGAGAGGTATTTAAAGAATTACCATTATTAAGACAAATTCCTCTCCTCTGACTTCTTGGGCACGTGATCCTGCTTCCAAAAATATGGATCTATACAGCTGATCAGAATAGTCCCAGAAGATACAGTGGGGTTAATCCACACGGATACACTGAAAGCCAACGACTGCCTTAAATGATTAGCAGACCAACACCGATTTCTTTGGAAGACTTCAGTAGAAGACATGTAGACCATAACAGATTTTTCTCTCGGTTTACTGATGCTGAATACTTTCTTCAACATTAGAAAAACAACAGAATTCATGAAGAATCTGTGTTTGCATATATAAATAAGATAAATGGAAGCATACATATGTAGAAAAAAAATAAAGTAAGGACATAGCAAAGACTTCTTCATTATTTTTAACTGCTGTAATAGTTTAATTCAGTTCAATAAAACCTATCAGCTAGTGAATGACTACAAAATTACTTGCTTAGTGAAAGATCTGTACTCAATGCATTCTAGTATACTTTTCCTATGAAGATATGACTGCTACCATGATTATCTTTTCATCTTGAAGCTGAATGATTAGCTTTATTAGATTTAACTATGAGAACATAAGGAAAAAAAGCTAGTTTGAAAACACCCAAGTCCAGAGCTTTTTAATGTGTCCATTAGCTGCTGAAGCACAATTAAGCGAAGCAGTCGGACACACGATAAACTCAGTTTATCTGTCTTCTTTAGCAGAACCGTTAAGACTGCATAAATAAAGCAACACAACGTGCAGTGAAGCAGCCCATTCTTCCTCAAGCATGCCCCACTATGTTGAGAGCTCAAGTGAGAGCTCCAGGCAAGGCGCATCAGGCTCACACACCAAACTGCATGGAAACGCTGCTTTACCTTCCCCTAGCTACACACACCTCTTTCAGGCTGCATGAGTGGGTTTTTCCTGTAGCTTTATCCCCCCTCCTCCACCCCACTACTATAGGTTAAGACAGTCAGAACTGAGTTACTCCAGTTTCCCCTCACAGAGAAGAAACACAGCATGTGTCAAGTGTCACCTTCCCCATGCCACTCCACAACTGAAGAGGTCACCTCATTTCCCGTTGACAAGGTATGGCTGTAACCACGCCATTCACCAACCCAGCTTCAGCGGCGCTTCTGCCGTAAATACCACGTACTTTTCAACTAGGTCAACAGAAATGGCTAATTCAAACAAAACCTTTGTATTTATGAGCTTGCTTTAGCTCCTGGTTTTCATGTCAGCATTACATGAGTGTGGATAGGGATGCAAGAGGCAACAGCAGAATCATCCAAGCGACAGGCAACTTTACGTGTAACAGCACCCGTGAACATCAAGCAGCTAATGTGCTGGTGTCGAGAAGAAAGCCTCCTTACTGACAAGTCACTCATGCTAATTGAAGTCCCACGCTTGGTTACAGCAAATGACAAACATCTCAGGATCTTACGTGAGAAAGCTTTCCTTTGATACATCTGCAGGCTTGTCATGCCTTTTTGACTCATTCTAAGACACAGACATGGGACAGGAGGCTTTTGAGACTCCAAAAACATGAAGAAAAATAATGGAACTCATTACTGAACAGAGTTTTGACTTGTTTGAGGTCTGCTTTTCTAGTGAGTGGAACAAATGATGTTAGGGGGCAAAAGCTGCCAAGTTTCATTAGAGTACTTCTGTGAAACTGTATGATCTCAGAGGCTATACATGTTAATTTACAGTAGAGTTTAGATTAAAGTGATGAATGTGTATCTAGTGTACATTTAAATGCAATTTTAAAAGAAAACCAAGCTGGGGCCTTCCTCTTCAACATGCCACTGCAGATTCTCCAGTGTAAAGGCAGAGCACCTCAAGCAGTTGTTGCAGTATTGGCAGAACGACACGGCGTTTAATTAAACGTCCACTATAACTGTAAAGTTCATTTCCTAACCTTGGCTTCAGCTATCAGAATACAAGTAGTTTGAACAGTGTTTCATATCTGCTTGATGGGTAAAAGCTGTCAGAAGGTCCTGTCAAACAGGAAACAGAGTAAAAGATAAGATGAATTTCCCCAGTAAATTCAGTTGCATCTTTTTTTCTCTTTAGCTCAAGATGCCAGTTACTGTTCTTTCTTTTCCCTCAGAGTGAGCAGCCACAGAACTCAACCCCCTGAAGCCATTGGAGTATTTCTCTGCCCTCTCTGCACACAAGCTTACACACTGCCTAGGTGTAAAGCAGATGAGCATGGGTGCTTGCCCTAGTTTTCAGCTGGGGTAGAGTGACTTTTAACAAGAAGCTGGGAGGGGACAGAGGCAGGACAGACTACCCAAAGGGGTACACCATACCATGATGGCACACTTAGTATCTAAAGGGGAAGGTGGCTGGGAGAAGTTGTTGCTGCTTGGGAACGCACTGCACATCGGGCTCTGGGGGTGAGCAAACTGAGTTGTGTATCACCCACTTTGTATCTTATTTTACAGTTTCTGGGTTTGTTATTTTCCTCTTCCTCTGCTGTCCCACTAAACCATCCTTACTCCAACCCCCAAGTTTTACCTTTACCTTCCGATTCTCCGCCCCATCCCGCCAGGGAGGAAGAGAAGTGAGCAAGCGGCCATGTGGTGCTGCAGCTGAACCACATGCACCAAAGTCTGGAAAACCCATTCTTCAGTGAGGATGTAGTTATGTATTTTTGTTTATCTCTCCATTTATGACATGCACCCAAACTACAGCTAAACATACACAACTAGAAACTCCAACTGTGCTGTTAATTTAATGGAGTACAGGAGCAGGCTTCCTGCTTACGTCTCACACATATCCTTTGAAAAAGCTGAGTTTGCATAAGAAAACACCCATAAGGGGGAGAACACTGCAAAGAAGCCTCCAAGTCAAAACCTCCCTGACTGATAACTTACCACTGGAGCAGAGCAGTAGACAGATAATGTTCTGGGGGAGAACACCAAGCGTGTCACAGGCTCAGCCTGAGCTGGTCCAGGCAGCAGCCATCTGTGAACTGTTTGACCTGCGCTGGTTTAGGAAGAGGCACAACTTCATGGCAAGTAGTTGCATGCACTGTGAGGAAAGTTCACTGTTTTTTCTTTTTTTTTTAATTAAGTCTGCTTAAACTGAAATTGAACGTTGTGCCTGTAGGAACAGGACCCACAGCATCTGCTGACAGCTGTGCTGATACAAGCAGAGCTCCACTTCACGGCGTGACAGGGGAAACTGGAGAACGGATTCTGCTCTCTGGGACGTGACTGCAGGTCTCCTCAGCTCCGGTATCCAGACGTAGCAGACTGAGGACCAGCTGCAGAGATGCAGGCAGACTCCAGCCCAAGGAGCAGGAACATGCTGCTTCACAGAAAGGATGGTCTAAAAACACCCACCCTTCTCCGTGAACTGCAGTCATATCCTTCTAAATTTAGGTGAGAGCAGGACTTTGAACCATCTAATTAGCTGAAGAATAAGGTAATTGGTGGCAAGGTAATGCACAGGAATTAGGTACAGATTTTGAATGTTGGGGGAGATTCTGGAGGATAAGATCAGATAAGTAATAAGGCATCACAATGATCCCCAAACTCGGTATTTTCACTTATGCTGAAGCCCTCGAGTTAAAAACATAGGCCAGTAAAACAAGAAGTTGTGTTTACTGGGTCCCTAGACTTGCCATCTAATACAACTATTCATCAAAATACCACATGCTTTTTTTGCATGACACGTGTGTCTTGTTCAATCAATGGAAAGCTGCTAAAAATCTCCTAAATATCCTACTCTAAACAACGCTTAGCAGCTACAACCACAGCCTGATTTTGATTTATTGAATAATTTGACCGGAGAACACCTTAAGTCACAACAACATTAAGTGCAATAACTTTCCATTCCTTTGCTGAGCACCATATGGAATTAAACAAAATAAAAATTGACAGCACTGAGTTATCCTGAATCTATTCCAGATGGATTAAGTTCAGTGTATGTATCAGATGGAGATTTTAGCTCGGGTTTGACATTGCATTTCAGTGACTACCAAAAACAAATAAAAAATAACCCAGGATGTGCTACCAATTCCATTTAAATCTAAATATTTCTGATACTAATAATGGAGCAAAGGGAAAATGCTGAAGACATTTCAACTTTAACAGCCCTGCCATTCTGATTAAAAAATATCAGCTTTACATCTGCAAGAAATTTATAAAGTGGACTCTTTACAAATTGTTATGGTGCAATTTGTGCACAGTTAGTTCTTTGTTTAATCGAGAAATCTGCCCAAACCCTGATTGTGTGCTTATTTCCCTAAGGCTGGGAGTGAAGGTTATTTCATTATGCCTTTTGGGAGCAGCAATCTATCTAATACGTTTCTGAATTATTCCAGACTGAGCCGAAGCTGAACATGAGAACAAAGCCCTGCTTCCAGAGCAGAAAGACCAGCCTAACTCCCAGCTGGGAAGATTTAGGCAGAGATTTATAAGTACAAACACTGAAGAAATTTGCAAGTAATTGCATGTATTTGCTCTCTGTTGTGGTATGCAGTAAACTAATACTTATTAAAACATATCAGCACGGTCCTGCTCATTACACCCTTCCCAGTCCCTTCTTGCAAGGTTGTAATGAAGGGTTGTTTTGGTTTATTCCCTTTATTCTTTCAGAGCAAGAGTGCTAACGAAAGAGGGCAAGGAAATCACCATCACTGATTCATGCCTACTGTTTTTGGAGGTTATAATGTACACAAGCCCTATCTCTGTAATTAAATATAATATTGTAATTGCTGCAAATAAGCAGACAGGAAACACAGTACTCCCACCTGCTCTATTTATCAAGAAAAAAGATCTCCCAGAGAGTATGCATCCTCACTAACCATCACCTTTGGAAAGTGACTGTAAGATACTGAACCCTGCCATTACCTACCTTTTGTGTTTCTTGCTCCATACAGAAATACCTATGTATTTCATTAGTGCCTACACACTCTGCAGGTTCACCTTGTGCAACAACATTCAGTTTAATTACTGCTGTGGTGTGAAGTGCTGGTTTAGCCAGCACTGGTAAGGCCTCAGTGGACTGGAGCACCGGTTACTGCGGAGATGGCTTCTCTCAGTGCACACGAATGGAGCACTTAAGACCACCACCACACTTGCTGTCATGGTGGGACCTCTAGTTGACTGCAACACAGGTGGTGGTTTTGGAAGAGCAAGGTCTTCCAACATGGTATTTAATTCTCCAAAAGTTTTGTCACAGCTCAGGTTTGTGCTGCATTTCAGTTGCTTGGGAAGCCATTCATTTCCCAAAGACTTTGTATCAAAAGGGACACCTGGAGAAGTTGCAGCAATATCTGGTTTTGGAGAATGCCAGGGATACCCAGATTTATTCCATCCAGTGACGGTCCAAAAATGCCTATTCCAAATCCAAGTTGTACCAAGAGGCTGTTTAATGCTGCTAGGTGACACAAAGTCTACCTCTCTAACACAAAACTTCCAAAACCTTGAACCTACAGCATCATGACCTCAACTGTTGAGATTTTACAACTATCATTAGACAAAAAAAACCCCTCTATCATGTATTACACATTATCATTCTGTATTAAGAGGGCACATTCTCTACTTTAGAAGTCTATTTGAAAGAAAATGCTCCTGTATAGCACTTATGATGTCCAAAAAGGATTTTCCTGTACAGGGAGTTCAAAAGAAAATGTAACACAGAATTTGGGAAAAAATTTAATATATAGCTAATGACATGCACTTGGGGTTTTAAGGAACATATCATTAGTAAGTACTTAGCATAATACACCAGTTTTATTACACTTTCATGCAAGATTTGTGTGTAGTTCTTAGTATTCTGAAATACAGCTACAAGAGCAGCACTTGGGGTTTTCAAACCAACTGTCAGAATTTAGCCAGTCTCCCACTTCAAAATGCAAATTTCAACTAGTAATTACTTAGGGATGAGTTCATGTAGTTTACAGTTGATAAGAATAATCTGCTTATTTACTCTGTGGGTAGTGAAAGATTTATGACAGCCTTAACTGTTAATTTTCACATTTACAAAGGCTAGGACTGTGTGCAACAGGTTAACTTCACTGTTGTCACTTGGAAACTGTAAATGGCTATTTAGTGGGGATTTTTTGTTTTTCTTCTTTACCTAAGGTTTTGTTTGTTTTTCTTCTGTAAGTAAGTGAGGGAAAAACCGGGCCCATGGTTTAAAAAACTAGGTGTGAGTAGAGCTGCCCAGGCTGAGAATCACTCCTCTGAGACCTACTGCATTCACTGCTCAAATGACAACACCTGCACTTTCATTATGAAGCAATATTAACTACATGCATTACAGCACAGCCTATTTTCACCTTGGTTACTAGCAAAATACGTGCAAAGAGAATATCCAAATTCAAGACCGTAAGTTAGGGCTGTAATTTTTGGAAATCAGAACCCCAAGTTAGGCTTTCAGATTGAGCTCTTCAAAACTCTTCCCCTTACTAGGAATTCGGAGAGAGAATGCCATTAATTTCAGACCTGGTTAAGTCAGAGAAAACACACTTCTTTTTCAAATTACTGAGCACCCAGGAGCTTCCAAGAGACTTCACTATGCTCAGCACTTCTGAAAAACCAGCCATTTCTTTACACTGCTGCATCAAGCTGTAGCTTGACTCCACATGGTTCCTGAAGCAGTGTGTACAGCTTAAACACTAATTAACTATCAAATTACTGACCCAATCTTGGTTCATAAGCAGCTTCATGTGAAATAATCACAGTCAATAAAAAAAAAAAACAAACACCACACTTTGAAAGAATGTCTGTAAAATGAAGGGTTAAAATAACTAACCAAATTGAAAACCAGGCTAGGAACAGAGATTTGAATCCACTTTGAAAGTCTTTTGCATTAATTATTAAGGCATGGGCTTAGCACATTAGACAAAGGTATTTATTTGTGGCTTTGCCACAAACCTCCTTGGAGTTCTCCAACAAATCTCAACCTCCTGTCAGCTGCTAGAAATGGGAAACAGGTCTGTGCACAAGACTGTGCACAAGCTCTCACAGAAAATGAAAAGGACTTTTGGATGATCCTGAAGGGAAGAGAAGACCACAGAAAGAGCTGAGAACAAGGAGACACCGAAAGCCTATGAAGGAAGACAATTTGGAAATCCATCCAGGTTTGATGGGTTTTTTTCCTAATCAAATTCTTAGTACAGATTCAAATCATATTAACAAAGTGTTTAACACAACAGTTGACAGCTAAAATTCACTGAAACAGTTTAATTAAAGTGAATACCTACAGTTCCCACAGAACACACTGCATTTAATAGACCTCTTGAAGACACATTTTGTTGCAGGGCTGGCACCTACAATTGCTACAGCCACTTCTAAACCAAATTTATATGTACTAACAGGAGCATTTAGCAGCTGCATGCCATGTAGGTTTGTAAACACAGCACACACACACAGACTACAGTTGTACTGGTTTTTTTTCCTAAATTCAAATAAAGACTATCTAGTGTAACCATCAGACTTTGAGCAACTACTCCATTCCACACTTCAGTTTTGGTTACAGTTTTGTTCCTTGCTAGTAAAAAAGGTAAGATTCTGATGCTACTTATACAAAATACAGAATTTGCTACCATTGAAATATTTTACAATTAGGGGTATAAAGCTGCAAAGAATTTTTAAATGTATGTAATAAATACATATACACACATCTGTATACTTATATGTAGAAAGGTTTGAGCAGCACTTGCTGTAGTAGATCTATATAAGGATTTCAAGACCCATTTTTAAGTCAATTTTATATATAACTTTCTGGAAACTTCTTTTTCAGTAGTTATGTTTCCCATGCTTGTTCTCACACTGAGGAAAATCAAGTACCATAGGTTTGGTTTATGTCACAGTGGAAAAAAAAATCCAAAACGAAACAGGTTTTGATTTTTGTATATTGTTTTCTTCTCACAATGAAAGAATGGCTGAACTTTACAGTTTGAACTCCCAGGATGGCTGACCACTGCTGATTACTAGGTGCTTTGTTATTTAGAGAACACTAATATTAGTAATTGCTACCATGGTGTATGTACAAACAGCACAAGAACTAGCCTTTTTACTTCCCTGTCTCCAAAAGACATAATTTCTTAGAGCCTGGGTGAAGACAAGGCACAAACCCTGGACCACAGCATCACACTCCCATCAAGTGGTCCTAAATCAACACCCTTCCCTTTGTCCCATCCAGCCTCCTTGCATTCAGGACTAAAAAGGAAAGGAGCCATAGGTGTTTACAGAACAGGTCCCAGTATGGCACAGTATTTTCCCACCTGAAAGAAACTCAACAACCATGTGCAGTACTGTGAGTCCTTGTTCAACTTCACTGTTGACTCTTGGTTTCAAAAGGTGCTTCCTAATGGCACCTTACACTGAAATTACACTAACAGCCACAGAGTCAATGAAACACTCAGCGCTGGCAACTTCCACGTGTTTGTCATCAGCTGGGAAAAAACATAATCTCCCATTCCCCATATTTTATGAAGTCAGAAATGTAACAGCAACCTTCATAATTGTTCTCTAGAAGTGTAACTTGCTGACAACTAGTTAGAACATGACATTAAAGAAGGGGACATAAATTTAACATCACATTATTAAAAGTATTTGTATCTTCGAGACAGTAAGTATAGATTATTCTATCCACATACTCAATAAATGCATTAAGGCTATGGCTGCAGCACTCTGTTTCAAGTGTGTATATAAATCAGACAGGTGTGTCTGTGTGTATAAAGTTAGGCTGCCAAGAATTTGGCTGTATTTCTTCAGAAGATGGGTCTTTTTGAAGGGATCTACAGCACCTCACATGACATATTCTATTACCTTTATTTTAGTTCATTTCCCCCCACACCTCAGTTTCTGCTTCTCTCCTCCTCCCTCCCCCCTCACAATTAGCTATTGGGGAAAAAATTCATACTGCAGAATTTAATGATCTTTGTAAATATAGTAAAACCTAAATCCACCGCTCTTAAATTATGCACAGTTTGGAAATGTGACAGTGTACGCAGGTCTCTGGCATATTTATGGCCATAAAGGCACCATACAGTTTTATATAACCCACATTAGCTATAGGGTTTCCTATAATACTTTTATATATAAAGAAAACTAATGCGCCATACATGTATTACGAGCACTTTGCAACATACCACGTAACTTCCAAACAGAATACTCCAGAAACAACCCAGAAGGCTTGTGAAGGCACTCTTGAGCTTGCTTTTTCTTTACAAAATAAAACCACCCCACCACTAATCGCCAGGTACTCTGCAGGCACCAACACACAGCTCGTTACTTCATCCCAAAAGGGTTCAATCTATAGCTATTGCAGTTTTCTAGGTAGGATTCTTTTTTTTTTTTTAAATAAAACACACTATCACCTTTCACAATAATTTTAATTAGACCTTCAAGCTGCTTAACATGGGTTCAGAAGATCTGTAAGGACTTCTACTGCAAGGTAAGAGGCCTTTAAGCTATTTCCTACCCTCAGAGCTCCAAGTTTACTTTTACATGTCAGGGTCACTGATCCTGTTTTCATTTATCCAACGTGAATCTCTGTCTTCCCTAAATCACCATCTTAAAGTTACAGTATCAAAATGACTTTGTACCACTTTGTTCAGTTAGTCAATAATGAATGAGACTGAAGAAAAAAATCCAGCTCAGAGTAATGTTCCTCTCTGTGTGATCAGGGCTGGCTGCCTTTGTTAGAGAGCTGATTTTGGAGATGGAAAAGTTATCCAGAAACAGCACCAGGAACAGTGTGTATCAAGGACCTGGAAGGCACTTACTGCCCATTTGCTGTGGTGCTCTGGGGCAAGGCTCTGGTGCAGAACCAGGGGGAGGGCTGCAGAGGTGGTTTCTGCAAGAAGCTGCTAGAAGCTTTCCCGAGGCAAAACAGAGTAAATACTGTCTGGGCTCCAGGCCAGACCATCAGTGATGGTCACAGCACCTCTTTGAGTCACATTTAAGAGGAAAATGTATGCAAGTGGCTGCTTTGTGCCACTGGAGAAGGGAGTGAAAAGATGTAAGAAACTGCAGATACCAAGGTCAGTGAAGAAGCCAGGGGAAGAGGTGCTCCAGGTGCAGGAAAGAGATAACCAGAGAAGACCATGGTGCACTATGTTGTCCCCCTGCAGCCCATGGAAGATGACAAGAAGCAGAGATCCCACCTGCAGCCCATAGAGAGGCCCCATGCTGGAGCAGGTGGAGACATGGAAGCCGCTGACCCACACTGGAGCAAGCTCCTGGCAGCACCTGCAACCCATGGAGAGAGAGACAGCGAGGGAGATGGGGGGAGACAGAGAGACCCACACGGTGCAGATTGGCTGGGTGGGGTCTTGTGACTGCTCTGTGAATCAGATATTTGAGAATTATCATCACCAAAGCACGGTATGATTACAGCACACATCACTGTTGTGCTCTGCCTGTGGCTATTTCACAGACAGCAGGCTTTGCCCCTTGAAGAAAAGGCCAAGTGTTTTTCCTAAACAAGCCCTCTAAGTGCAGAAACCCCTTGTAAAATAAATTAAAGCTGATAATTCACAATATCCCTGTATCCCAAACTCTTTTCCCTGACCAGAACAACACGAACACCAAACCCACCAGCGCAGGCAGGGGAATAAACCAGCAATGGGATGATTCTGATTCTGAAGCCAAACATCACCACTCCCCTCCTTTAAAGAGGAGAAAGGGGGGTGGGCACAGGAGGAGAAAAGAAAAAGGAAAGAGTGCCAAAGCCAGCAGGCAAAGTAGAGTAACCGGAAGCATACCATTTACTGCTAATGGCTCAGTGTCTGCAAAGGACTGCTCCAGCTGTGCTCAACAAAAACTCAGTAATAGCCAAAGGGGGAAGGAAAAAAATGAAAAAAAAAAAAAATAGGGGAGATGTTTGGGTTTACTTTCTGTCAAATGTTAAATATGGGCCACTTTAAAAAAAAAAAAAAAAAAAAGAGAGAGAAAAAACCCCAGAATGCAGGAATGCAATAATGCTTTGTACAGGTGGTACCGAGGTCCCTGGCTGGGCCTTCAGACAAAACCATTCCCGTGTAAACCTTAAAGAGGATTAATCCTCAAGGACCACTGTAATGAGACCTTAAAAGGCTGAACAACAGCAGCCTATCATGGGGGGAAGCAGTAGCCTGCTCCCAGAAGTCTTCTCTAGCAGAGTTACATCAAAGCAAACTGGGACCAGATAGCAGGATTCTGCAAGAATCCCTTATCTCGGCGCTAGCGGATGCTTCTCCTCTGATTGTCTTGAACTGCCACCTGTCCCAGGCATCTTTGAAGGCAACGCTAAGCCTGTGATGGATCTGACCTCCTTGAGCTGAGATTCTTTTATGTCTTTCTTCATTTTCTGCTCTGTTACATTCTTTCCCTGCGACGCAGACTACATGAAACAAAGGGAGTTCTCACTCCTTGACTTACTGTCCCCAGCTATTTGAAAGCAAAAAAACAATGTTAAGGATTACACTCCGCCCGCAATATGGAGCCGTCCTCAAGAGACAAGCCTCTTATTTTTGAGAGTTATAACTAGATGGCTTTTACATGAAGGGACTTCACAATGAGGTTCAACGTCGCTGGGAGCCAAGATAGGAAAGCTGCACATCAGAGATAGCTTAAAAAACAAAAAGGTTCATAATACAGAAGTATATGAAAAATCACATTACAAAAATAAGCAGGAAAATAACCAGGGCACAAGAAGCCTAGAGAAAACACCAAATTACTGTAGCATACACATGTATCCCATACTGTACACCAATATCCTATAATACCACTGTCCAGCATTCTGTAACAGTGCCAAATTCCTCCTGGACTGAGACAAAAAGAGTTGGCCTGTTCAGGTAAAATAGCAGCTCTGCTACCTGAGACACATGTGTACACAGACATGAAGTACACACACAGCCTGCACACAGGCATATGGCTTTACCATGAATGTCATGCATCAGAGTTTCAGCTTGGAAACCTAGTGGTACACTGGCAACCATGCTCCCACTGACTTGGTGACACACACCTCCAGCAGGCATCAGCCAGAGCTCGATAGAGAAGAAGATGGGTGCAGGGCACTGTCATCAGATTTCATTCTGACAGGTACAAACCACAGTATGAAAGTCACCAGGGTCCTCACAAGTCTGGGCCGAGGAGGAATGCTGCCATGGTTTCCACCTCTGGTTTCTCACTATTTCAGCTCAGTCTAGTTCTAGACCAGTTTTTAAGTCCTTCTCTTCTAAGCACATGGCACAGTCAGCAGAAAAGCAGCAAAGCATAAGGCTGGAAACGATGTTGCCTCCCAGTAGCAACTTTCATTTTCTAGTACTGAAAGAATAAAAGAGAGTCATCAGTTGGAGTTAGATGGGGCTCCTGGAAGTATTACACAGCAGGATGGAAGCAAGAAAGAGAAAGCACCTTCTGTTGATGAAGCTTCTTGGGAAATCCCAGTTAGGAGAATACAGCCAACTGTGTGAACAGCAAGGTTTTGCATCAAACAGCTAAGCTGGACATTTGACCTTTCATCATTACACACAGGTAAGCAAAGACTGCAGCAAATAAGGAGCAGATATATTGTAAATTAAAAGAGACTTTACATGGAAGACACTGAGCAGACCACAGCAATTTCTAAAGCCAAGACCTGTTGGCACAGGTTACCAAATTAACCTAGCCTAGAGGCACACTGTACTGTGTGCCCAAAAAGAAATGCAGAGGTGAGGACCACTTCTTCCCATCCACACAGCAATTCCCACAACGGGGTATTGAGCATCAGGACCACAGAGCAATCAATGTCAGGCCAGCACCAGCCTCGCTAAGAGCCTTGTGCTCTGCCATCCTTCAAACATGGCCTCAGCAGCAACTGGCCAACAGCCTTCCAGTCCAGCATGTCCAGATGAGCCCCATCATGGGCAGCACTCCTCCAGGCTGCCTACCAAACAGTCCCAGAGACAGAGGCTGGTCAGGATGGAGGGGCACAGTATGCTTTAACCTCCCTGTAGGAGCCACCCTTCCAGAGCAATATAGACACAAAACACACATCGATGGGAGGTATCACTAGAGCAGCCCACATACTCCACCTGCCCTCTGGTTTACATGCATGGAGGATGAAAGCACTATTAGACACAGGGTGGGTGTTAAATCCATGATGTACACGATAAATATCTGTCTTTGAAGAGAACAGGAACCCAGAGACACTTTCACAGACCAGCACTTTGAGTTTCATTCAGGTTTTGTAATTTTTTCCCATGGGAGCACACAAAGTCAGATCAGGCCTTTGGTCTTTATTTATGTTGGTCTTTGTTTTCTTTATTTTTTTATAAGGGGTTTCTTCCAGTTGGCTTAATGTGCCTCTAACCTTGGTTACTTTTTTTGTAGTCAATCTGACAAATCAAGAAAAGCCAAAAACCTGTTAAAATGAAAACAAGCAGAAGACCATGGTCACTGCTATTCTCAAGCAGAGTAAGGGCAAACGTGAGCAGGCCATATATCAGACTTTCCAAATCAAACCTCTCAAGAACTGGACAGCTCAATGATTAGCCAGTGATCTATGACTACTGCTCCTCTTCTCCCTTCTACTTAAAATAAGAAAAAAATTCCACTCCTATCATAGCAGCAACTAATGTTTTTGATGTCTGGCACCAATTTTATTGTTAAAAGCACGAGTGTTCATGCCAACTCTAACATGGTCCAGCATAAAAATGGCTTTGGTGCCAATAGTTTCCTATTACCGTACCATACTGGTCCATCCCGGTAAGGTGAACACTGTTTGTACACAACACATGCCTTGATCCAACAATCTTTATTCACCCAAGGAACTCAATTTCAATTAAACAACAATGTCTAACAAGACCAAGGCTGGAGGCTTTCAACAGTTGTTCCCATAGGCAGACCGCTAAAAACCCATGCAAATCAAGTGTGGTACCTTTTTACACTGAGGAGTGTGACATGCTGGAAAGGAATTTATTTCACATTTTAGCTCATTAGTTATTTGCTTCAACACTTGGTATGGTGTTACACTCAGCTGTTACCATAATCAACCATTTACTTGAAAGTATGTCATATGCCATTACTTTTGGCTTGTTACCATCAGCTACTTCAACAGGGGACTGTAGATAGAAGAATAACAATGTTCAGTTCTTCATTTGCTAAACAGTAACACGGATCCTTGGGAATTATGATTTTAAATTACAACTAGCATGAGGAGCAGGTAAGATGAAAGGGTAGAATATAAAGCAACCCGGGATTATTAGAGTTCACTGAAGCCAGAAGCGGTTGATTCACTGAATTCACTGGGTTCTGGATCAGTGCTGTTCAGCTGTTCACCAGAGTGAACAACGGGGCATCCACTCTGCTGTGTTACTCAGTGTGATGCAGGAAACAAGCACGATTTAGATTAGAAAGCAATCTGGTTCTCTGGGGAGGTACCTGTGCTGAACTCCAAAACTCAGCAAGACAAATTCTGCAAGCCAATCCAAAACATTTCTTTTGCGGTTTGGTTTTTTTATTATTGCTATTATTTTAAAAGGAAGTATGAGATGATTCATGAACCTGTACATACCAACACTCTCATGCATGTACTGACTTTCTCGCTGCTGTGTACGGAACACCACCCCACATGCCAGTGACCACAGGGCAACACAACAGCTACCAGTACATCACTGCTCAGTACAGTAACAGTCCCCCACGCTGGTGGCTGCTGCCTCAGCCCTAAGCTGTATGATCACAAATGAAAAGAGGTAACCAGCAAACTGACTGAAGGGGGAAGTGTTCCAGAAATGATCTCCAAAATCAGATGTGACCCACAGAACAGGCTCAAGAGCCCCAGTTGTAAGCAATCTGAGCAGTGTTTAACAAGAGGTTAGAGAGCACTGTGTAAACTACCCGAGAGCCAGGCTAAGAGGAAGCTAATTGGGTTGCTAGGTGTGAATGAAAGGAAGCAGAGGCTATGCCTAAGAGCCTCTCTTCCTAAGTACTGAGCTCAGTCAATAGAATAAAGCTGTATCCAAGAGTGATCCTCAAAATGGTTCAGCAACCAAAGTGTTTAAACCGCCTTAAAAGTAAAGGCCTGTTCAACCCTGACTCCATCAGGACACCAAAGCTGGTGCTGACACTTTTAGGAGAGAATCCTGAAATCAGGGGACAATCCTGAAATCTCACCTTGCTGACAGGAACCAGGATAAGTCTGTGCCACAGACGGAGCGGGCCCACGGGGCCTCCACATCACCACTACCCCCACTGCCTGGGCTGAGGCATCCTTTGGGACACACCATCATCCTCCAGTGCCCACACAATTGGATCTCTCCCCTGGCTCCAAGGGCAGCAGTGGGGAAACACCATGTACATTCAGATTTCAGGGACAAGCACACAGGAGGCAGAGTGGAACCACAAAAGAGGAGCACCCTGTAGACACGAGCTACTTTGCAATCTGATTATTGCCACAGATTTCTTCACAAGAGCTGGATGATGGCAGCAGGGATAAAAAAGAACTGAAGTTAAATGTTTATTTTCTACATTTAAACACCCATTTACAGCACTGATGAAGGTACAGGTGCCTGAACACACATTCATAGTGCCATTTTAGAGCCCTAAGGCACCTGAGACATCCAGACAGAGTTCACAGATACAATATAGGAGGTACTGAACACCAGTCTTTCCAGGGTGGCAGACACAGGAAAACTATGATTCTCCCAGACATAAAGATGGCTCTGCTTAGGCAGCTGAATACCCTCTATCACATCAACCAATGCAAGAGAACCATCTCCCTCGCAGTGTAACACACAGTGATTAAGTACATGGCTTGTACTCCCCAGCTCAAGAGAATCTGCTTTAGTTCTCAGTGAAAATCATCACTGAAACAGAACCTGGTTCACACATTCCCCACGGTTTGGCACACAGATGAGTTTTTGCAGCCACAAAGCTCCTTCCAGATACAGGTAACACACCTGGCACCGAAAGCCGTGAGAGGCAGAGCTGTGGCTCACCTTTTTTCAAGCTCTAAGCAGCCAAGTCGCAGAGGCTGCTCTTCAAACTGCATCCCCTCGGCCAAGAAACGCTCGCAGGGCAAAGCACTCAGAGCCAAACAACAGACAGCAACCTCAGGCATTATGGGATGCTTTAAAATTTGCAAGAAACGATGCTTATCTTCCTTTCGGCGCTAGTTCTCTACATACCTGTCATATTTGGCTAAGCCCTTGCACTCCACAGCCTCACCAACAGCACAAAGATCACTCTGATAACCAATAAAAAGAGAAAACTAATGATCTTGCCTGCTGCAGTGGTGGCTAGGAGCATAACAGTTATGTGCCAGGCTGTGGGATTCTTTGGGGTTTTTTCAGAGGGTTTTGGTGGTTGCTTTATTTCAGAGAACGCAGTATCATATCTCCCACATTTTAGTGGATCTCTAAGAAGAGGAAACTGAATAAAAATTTACAACTCAGATTTTTATGGCTTCTAAATTTTTCCCCCCACCTTCCAGCTGCTGATGCTATAGAAGTTCTCACTGTAGGGACACAAGATCAGTGCAAACCCATGACAGATCTTGTCACAAGGCTCTTAAAGACAGAAATGTCCATGTATCAAGGGACACTGCAACTTTGAAGAAGCGTTTCATTCTCTCCTGATTTAGGGACAGCTGATCTGCCTTGAGGCTAAAGAGATGGATTGCATTATTTCTTGGCTTTTTTCTTTTCTTTCCAGAGTTCTTAACTATGAATCCATGGCTCTGAGCAATGTATTCTGTCTCTTTCCATGAAGACAGTATACAACAAATACATACTGTAAAGCACCTAAAAAAGCTTTAGCTGACAAACTAAATCTGTAGAAGAGGTGTTTTTCATTAGTCCTCTGTCTTTATCTTCCCTGTTCCTTAGGAAAAAAAAAAACATACCAAAGCAAACACCAAAAATTCACCCCCACAGCTTACATGCACTTGATCAAGAAAAAAAGAGTAACAGAACCCGTCTGCTTTTCCATGACTCTGTACATGGCAGAACCTATCAGGTAAATTCTCTTGCATGCCATAGAGGATTTTTTTTTTATTTTTTAAATGTGGTTCTTGGGATATTTTGAAAATTCTGAAGCCAAACAGTTTTATAAGGCCATGGGACATCTCAGATATCCTGTTCTAACTCTGACACAAACAGAATCACCCCTTTCCATGTCACTGCCTAGAGCTTCCAGTTGAAATTAATACTACTGGTAACGTCAAGAAAAAAATCAGAATTCAGACATTTTTATTCACCTAAACTTCAAATAAAGAAAAAAAAAAAAGCCTAAAAGATCAACTTTCAGCACCTCAACCACATTACATGTCAAGGCCTTTCAGGTATTGCAGTTCCGCAGTCTGTCTCATGCAGTAGAGAGAAAGTCCAGTGGAAGAAAGGACATCTCTGTGTGTCACTTCCAGCTGTAAATCAAGGGATATGACTATAACTTCCAAGTGAGCACATCACACAGGCACACCAAGTCCAAGACTCTCAAGAGACTTCATTTAGCCCACAAAAGGACACCAGAGAGATGGGCAGGAGCATCTGTAGTGAGCAGCACTTCTCAAACATGACCAGGAAGGTTTGGGAAGCATCTTGGTGAAGACATTTCCATTTATAACATGCTGTTAAGAGGTTTCCAGTACTTTCAAAATTTGAATGTGAGGCTGCTTCTGATGCTGAGTTAAATTGAGATCAGTAATGTTTTCTGTTTGAGGCTACTGAAAAATACTATCACATTTTACATTTTTATCCCCAAAATGTTTTGGCAAACAAGCTCATTTTCTTAAAGACTATTTCATTTGCTCAGCTAACACTAGTAATCTGATATTCACTTTTGTGCTAGAGGCTTTTTTTTTCCCCAAGAGTTTTATTAAAAGCTTTAGATTTTATTTTTTTCAACTACTCCTCCTTGACAACATTTGGAAACCACCCCATAAATCACTGTCAGTTGAGAATTTTGTTACTAGAGTGCTTAAACCCCTCCCCTGCAGAACGCTGAGGAAAGAGCTGAAGCAGGACCCAGATTTTCAGAGGTATTTAAGAGGCCAAACTCACTCTGACATTGAAGAGCCCCTAAATGTCTTTGAAGACCCCATCACTAAATCTCTACAAGCATTCCTACCCGACACTCTCCTACCACTCTCCAAGAAGGCTGAGAAGAACCCCTCTATACAAACCTGTCCTGGGTTCCTGCCACCTGGTGACACTGGGAAGCTAGAGACGAGCTAAGTCCACTTTGGGACTCTGCAAAAGCATCTCAATTATCCCTCCAGTGTCCCAAAATGTGTCAGAGAGAGGATTGGGAGGCCACTGGTTCCCCTCTCTAAAGAGCACATGGAAACCCCCTTCCTTGAGCTTAACTGCTGGTGGTGACCTGGATTGCTTACACTGTCCAAGCACCACATGCAGCTGGCCATCAAGATTCAAGCCACAATGCCACGAAGAGTCACTGCTTTCTAATTATTGCATTTTAAGGCAGTGTTTCCAGTTACCAGTTTGCATTTGCAGAAACAGAATCTAATTTCCTTCCCGCCTGCCTTTCCCCTTTCTATGGGGAGATGGAGGAAGGGGAACTTCTGTCAATAGAAATTAAAGCACAGCAAATGAACAAGTGCACCTAGTGAAAGAGTTCTGCGTTTCCCTTGCTGTGTCTTTTGTTCATGTTCCAAATTGATTTTGAGGTGACACTAACACTGGGTAATCTAACCTGGGCAGTTCTGTGGGGCCCGATCCTTACAAAGCACAAGTCCAGGCATGGCCAGTGGGAACTGAGGGCAATCGATACCTTTGGAGGGTTAATCCCATGAAATGTGCAATAAGCAGTTCCCACTTCCCCAGATAGATAAAGCAGCTTTAAAACCATCAGAATAAATCCCCAGTAAGGGGGGGTGGGGGGTGGGAGGAATGAGGGAGTGAGTTTGGTTTCAGCAACATTCAGTGCAACCTCTTTGAGATGAAGGGATGTACCAGAAAGAGAATCCTGCCAGCACCACTCCTGAATTTTTAGATCAGAGCCAACTGAACTGTCACTGCTTTTTACTTAAGATAATTCTTCAGGCCTTACTAATTAGGTACTAACAATTCTTTCAAATGAGCTGTGAAACTCAGAAGAATACCAGCAGTATGTTTTAAATCCAAGTGTTTACATCAGGAATGATTCATTTTTTCCATGAGGAATGACTTGTGAGACAGGCAGTCTTAGCACTGCCATAAATCTGCGTGGGAATTAAAATTGGGGAAGAGAATAACAAAAGAAAGTTGCTATCCCCACCTCCCCTGCCTCAGCCCCACCTCTAGAGACAGAATTTACATTAAGAAGGGGCTCCCACTAACCACTGCAAGCGGTGTCTGAGAAACGCAGGGGTTTAAATCCATTGAAGAAACACTGATTAAGCCCAGTAACCCCGTTCTCCTCAGTAAAGAAAAGGTGCCACACTTGAAGGGAGAACTTCAGCATTTCTGACATCTGCCCTAAGGCTTTTAACAAGAAAAAAAGTTTTTTTAAAATTTTAAAAAAAAACCCAAATACAAGAAAACCCAACACGCCTTGTGAGCAGTGTTTAAACAGTACTTAAGGAATCCCTAACACAAAAAGACAGAAACCAAAATTTTCTGGTTTAGGAAAACCTGCACACTTTGCCTTTCATCTCTTGGAGGACAGGGGGCTGTAAGCTGCTCTCTGGTTCTCAGTTGCTAAATGGTTGAGGGGCAATTTGACCATGCAGGAGGGTCCCAGCTTCATAGCATGTTTCATCTCAGCTGTCTGAAAAGCTGGTCCCCTTGAAACACAACTGCTGTCCCCACCCACACTCTGCAGGAGTCAAACTCCCCCTCAATGAGGTATTTAGTCCACATATATGGTAACTATTATTTCCAACATTACAACATCAGTCATTTTAATTAGCAAAAAATTGTTATAACAAAAAAAAAAAAACCAAAACCCAACCTGCAATGCATACACATGGAAACATGCATATCTGCATGCAGAAATGCAAAGCATCCAAGTTGTTTCTAATCATTGCAGCTCCTGGAGGGGACATGCGTTTCACACACAACTGACTTAAAGGCTCTTTTTCTTTTCTTGCCATAAAAATCTACAGATGTCCTCCTTCAAAAAAAAGATTATTTTCCCTTTTCCTGTTTTACAGGAAGCCTGCCCACACTTTTAAATACAAAGTGGGTATAAATAGAAGCACAAATTAGGCATCTTGAAAAGTCTGTATTTTCCAACCACAGGGAAATTAAGGAATTACTGTGAGCGTTTACATTTCCAACTCTGTTGAATTAGAACAGTATTCTCTATCCATATGCCCACCAAAACTGGTAAGAAACCAAGGGAGGGGATGATGGCCTTGCTTGTTCTTCACTTGTTGCTACAGTAAGACTGGGGTATGTTTACATTATTCAGCCTTACTCCTATGGACCGCATAAGTGTCAGCCCGAATGCAGTCACCTCTTCGATGAGAGCACATCTTACATATATAAATGATACAACTACTATGAAAATTTCAGTAAGCCTGTCTGCTTTCCCATAAATCTAACTAGACATTTGTCTCTTCAGTTGTCCTTCTGCATCACATCTATTAAAGGTAAATAAAAGCACGGTGTCTTTTTGTATGACATTAATAGCTCGAGGGATTTTATAAATCAGTGAGTACACATGTACAACTTGCTACAGCAGCGGTGAGGCAGGTCTGCCCATCTGTGTTTCCTGACTCAGACTCCTGCTTGAAGATCTTGCTTCTCATTTAAAATTAACTCATCTCCTGTTTCTCTGCTGTTACATGCTGGGTAAGTTCTGCTGTTCTCTCAACATCTGACATCAGAGTTTTTCTAGTAGCCCTAACTAGCTAGCTAGTGCTATGGGTCACAATACAGACACAGCAGCTCTGTTAAATCTTGGTAACTCTCATCAAAGGAAAAAACCCCCACCACAACTAAATGAAAACCACTCAGACTGACCAGCCCTTTTTCTTCAGCAGCATCAGTAACACATTGAACTAGATTTAAGGGGTGAACTGGCAGCTGGTCAAAACAGCAATTGCTACCTACCACTGAACTTAGCAAAATATTAGTTGTTTGTTTGGGGGGTTGGTTTTGTCCCTCATTTCATCTCTCCCCAGCTGTACCGCCTCAAACAGAGCTCTTTTGCTTCCCCAATAAGATTTATTTATTTTTAAGTGAGTCTGGGGGGTTGCATTAACAAACTGTAAGCTACCAATGGTGTCTCCAGCCCCAGAGCTTGTATTTCTACGTGCTGCTGCTCTTGAGCAGTCATTGGACTGCATCTCTGGCAGACAGGTCTGCGGCTGGTGTGCTGCAGCCCTTCCTCCTCAGCAGAAAGATGAGTAACTCCCCCAGAGGGTTTGAGCTGGGCTGTGTGAGACAGGAGGAGGAGGAGGAGGGTGTACAGAAACCTCCTGCCTGCACTAGAAGAAAGCCCAAAAGCCTAACTGCAAACTTTCCCCTAAACACCGATCTAAACTGTAAAGACAACAAGTACTCGCTTTCTCATAAGAACTCCATCCCTATTAACAATCAGGCTCTTTTTTTTTCTTTTCTTTTTTTTTTTTTCTTTAAAAGGAGGTTGGTGAGACTTAAGGTTGTGCAAGACGTACTTTGATCTGCACCCTGATGAGTGAACATTCCCCTTTGCTGCTAGCCCAACTAATGAAGGGATAAAATTAGCTTTTATCCCTGGCACTTTCTTTAGCAAAAAAACATGCACTAATCAGCTGTCCTCACTAATCAGTCGTCTGGCTAATGACCTTTTGCCTTAAAACACTAAAATTTCTGAATGATGTGGAAAAAAAAAAAAAACCAACACAGACTGGCCCCTCTTTGTGGGTCTTAAGCCTATCATCTGGAACTGGAGACTGGAAGGTTAAATGGCAAATCTGTATCCTGACTGGGTGATAAATCTATAATCAAAAGGCACAAGCCTTGACACCTCAAGATGTACTTCATTACTACACAACTAAATGATTTTTTTCCCCTCTCTTTTTTTTGTAAACTAGAAGCAGATGAAAAAAATTGCTTAACTCCCTCATATTTTGCCTGTGGAGAAATCCATTCCACATCTGTGTTCAAGTGTCAGTTAATTTCTTACTTTTTTATTAATGCCTGAGCAGGAATTCAGAAGTTGAAACCATTTGCCTTTTATTTCCTCCCTCTACAACTTCAGGGAACTTTAGCTGGGGAAGAGATCTGCAAAACCATTCCATCAGCCTGCATGCTCAAATACACACACGAATCCCTAAAACAACCCTCCAAACCAAACTAAAAATCCCCAAAACACAGCAAGAAACCTTTCAATCCACCTCCCCGTACCCACTCCCCATCCTGCCCCCCCCCGCCTCAGATTCACACTGAACAAGGCAGAGTCCTTCTTCTTTTTAATACCATAGTTTAATATTTTTTTAAAAGAGGGATCTTCAAGGCCTGTTTAATATTCCTCCTGTTCCTTCTTTAATGAGGCTTTTTCTCTTCATGCATTAAGGAGGTGGAGCAAATGCAACCCTGGATGGCTGAGGAGGATTAGCAACAGATGAGATGTCCCGTGGAAGTTGCTTTGCAGAGGCCTGCGGTAATTTCAAGCTGCAATGCAACTGGCGCCCTGGTTTTCAACTTCAGAAAAAAAGACGAGATTTACCTTCCCCCCCTCCCCCAGACAAAGCAGGTCTCCCTGGGGGCTCTGTGAGGCAACAGATAAAACTATGTTAAATTGGACAGCCTTCCAACTTTGCATCCCCAAACGAGCCGGCGATCGATACTCACGGTAATGAGGGTCCATGTAACCATTTCGGGGGTCCATGGTGAAGAGCGTCCCACGGTAAGGTACAGAAGGTTCGGGAAGGTGTGATATAGATCCATGGATCTCCTTCTTGATTAATGAGGCCCTTTCCTCGCTCGACGTGGAAGGCTCTTCACTGATCTTGCCGAGGCCTTGCCCACCCTGCGGCTGCATTGTGATCGCGTTCCTTCTCTCTCTGTGATAGGTCTGCCCAGGACTTTCATCCTCTGCAAAAAAACGAGGGAGAAGAAAGAGAGAAGGGGAAGGAGAAAGACAGACACACACTTTTTAGCCCATTTATAGCAAATGCAATAAAGAAAAGTTCTCCCCCCA
>VXBZ01005800.1:711639-781298 GCA_013399135.1 Heliornis fulica
TTCAGAGCGGGCGGCTGCTGAGCAGTAGATCATCGTCACCCATGCGCCGACGCTCCTACCAGAGGGGCCATCAATCGTGAGGGAACAGACACAGGCTTTGCTGTTTTCTTGCCTCTGGGACAAGGAGACTGGGAGTTTGGGCTGCCTGACGGGAAGGCAAAAAACAATTTGTCACAAAGAGGAGATGATGAACCCCGCCGGCCAGGCCTAAATCAAACCTAGCCACCCACTGCTGCTCTGCAGTAAGGCTCCAGTCCCTGGGGGTTTTGCTTCTATGGGAGGCCAAGAGTTCTGCAGGAAAGCAGGTGGCAATCAGATGTAAGGTGGGCAGCAATAAAGCACGTAAAACTGCATGGGATACGGCGCCAGGAGCATCCAGCAGGTGCCATGTGAGGCCACCTGCTCCACAGTGTCACCAGTAGGACGCATGTGGAGGGCAGTGGAGCGTGCTCCCTGGTCCTTTTTCCCCATCTCCATCCACATAAGCCCACAAATTCATACTGACTCAGGGAAAAAAGCAAAAACAAAACAAACCAGAAAGAAAAAATAAAAAGGAGGAAAAACCGCAAGTCCTAGTCAGGACTAAACCTCTAGGCCTGTGGACCAACCAATACTCCGCTCCCACATGAATTATAATCCCTGGGGACCACGTGGAGCCCTGGAAACCAGACCAAGGGGTTCTGTTCTTGAAAAGCCAGATAGCCAGATGCACATTCCCGGGTACATTTCACACGTGCCATGTGGTGGAGGAGTTCTGTTAGCTGCAAAAGCCTTTACTGTAAACGCTCTCCTAGAGTTGCATTATTGCTCTAAAACACTGAGTGTTTTCTATAAACAAGCATGACTGTCGGCTGTAATCCTGGCCCATTCCCACGGCTCCAGGTACAGCCTTGCTCAATCAACCACGCCAGGCACACAGGCATACAGCCACACATCTTGAAGAAGTACGGATAAATACGCTTAGCTTCTAAAGTTGCTCACTGGTTCCCTAAGTGCACAACAGAACTTCATGTTATTAAACGTCAGGCATGAGAAAGTAACGGGAAAGGAAATGAAAACACCCCCAGGAAATAAAACCAAGGTACACTTAACTCTACAACCTACGTGCAAGGAAGGATCACTGAGGGCAGTGCCAAGACTGCACTTCAGTTGTCAGAGATCTGAGGTCAGGGCTGCACTTTTACTTGTACCTTGCCCTGGTCAGCTTGTTCACACAGCAAAAGCACCGGTGAGCAGTTCACCGGGACACTGCTTTCACCAAGCCTGACACCACTGTAACTCAACCTATTCGCCTTCCTACGAATTAGATTAGAAACAGGCTCCACACGTACAGATACTTGGAGCCAAATTCTGGCCATTATATCCATAAACTAGATACATCACTGCTTTGACTATGGTGCTCGCTGGGCTTCTCCCTGCCCCCTCTCCTCCCAAGTAGCAAGAACAAGAAAACCCAGCAGCATAACCTATTGAGCGCTTAATTATTTTTCTATCTCCGAGCACTACAGAAACCGGGGTCTGCTGACTTATCAGCATCTTCCAGGGACTGAATTCTTTTTACAGCCAGCAGTAATTCTCTGTACAGAGCACATCCAGGGTTGGGTATGAGAAGAGTTAATGGAAACGGACAACAACGCCACAGAGTTTAAACCCTTTGCCCTTTTCTACTTTTTATTAATATGCACAGGCACCGGCCCCTGCTCTGGATTAGCAGGGTTTAAGGTTTCAACATTTTACACTGAAGCTGGTTTTAGTTAGAGAACTGCAAAAGGGAATCTAAAACTTTAAAACTTATATGAGGTTTTTAGAAAGCTGCTTGTATAACTGAAAAATATATAAAAAAATAAAATCACCCCAAAGTCATATTTTCCATCAGGTTTCTCTCTATCTGGAGTCTTTTATGTAAAACTTCAACCCAGAGTGAACTTTCGCTGATGAGATGTAAACTCTTGTAAAAATAGGGGATTACACTCCATTTGAAATCCTGAGAGACCCTTAAGCAGCGCACACTAACCTGTGCTACCACAGCATGGAAAGAAGCAAGCTGGAGTGATTTGTGGGGCTGTATAATCAATCCAAGGATCAGATAGGATTTCAGTTCCTTTGCTCTTCCATATAAAGCTAATATTTGTTAAAACTGCCATCCTGGGATACAACAAGAAGCTGACGTCTTGTCTGCAGGCTCCGCTTTCATTCTTTCCTTCTCAAAACATGCATGTGTCATGAATCAAGGTACCAGCGACTGCTACGGAACAAGCTGATTTTCCAAACTGCTGAATGAAATTCAAAACCTAGTTTCAGTAACTTTGAAACTGAAAGAAAAATGTGTTTTGTTTCAATAAGCTTTCCTGGTTTGGGTTTTTTTTTTCCTCTTCTTGTTTTTGGTTCCTCAAGGAAAAAAGAAACCAAAAGCTCGATGCATTTCCCTCTGCATCAAACTGTCTCGCTCCCCATTATGGAATTACCGCCCTGTGCTGTTACAAGTCAAACATTTCTGTATGCTGCCTGCCATGTAAAAATCCCCCTACAAGTTTTTTTGGGTTTTTCTGTGTTTTTTTGAAGTAAACATGGCAGCATTTTTGCAATAATAAGGGCCGCTCAACAGCCAAGCATCCTGCTAAACGTTTACTTCATGCTCCACACCGCCGAGTTGCTTATGATGAGAGAGGGGGAGCAGATGAGGAACTTGACAAGACCCTGCCAGGACATGAGTGGTGTGCAGGAGCTCTCCGAGCACAGAGTAGGGAAACTCCTCGTGTAGTAACTAACTAACGCTGCCGACTCTCTGGACGGCAGGCGAGCCACTCCAGAGCGCCAGAAGGCAAGAGCTGTCTAATCTTCTTCTGTTTCAGCTGAACCAGTCAATAAAGTTTGAGGAGTAAGTGCGGACAAGCTGCGCCAGGCCAAATTATTGACAGAAACATACTGTCCACCATGGCAACAAGTGGGGCTCTACAGCAAAAATGTAAGCAAACAGCCCACTTCCCCGGCAGCATCTGCCAAAGGGGTTTAACAGCCAAAGACTGTTACTGCTCCGCTCACGTTTTAGAAGTGGCTGGCTTTTGGGTCAAAAGAAACATCCGATTTACTGAAATCTTGCAGGGAGACCAATGCCGAAGTTGAAAGGACCGATTCTCCCTCAACTCCACCTGCTTCCCGTTGGTGGGACGCCACTGACTCCGGCACAGTTCATCTGGCCTTTTGCAGGTGTAAGAGAGGGGTTAAGTAAGGAAAGAAAAGAAATTACAATGAAAAAGGAAGAGTAAGCTGGCCCCAAAAGCAATCTGCATAAGCCTCTCTTTCTTCGGGTATGCCCTACTCTGTCTTAACAAGCCAGTAGCCGGAGACACATGTTGTAAGTGCCCAGCCTGGAATGATCACATTAATCTAAGGTTCTCCCATCCACTGAGAAATACCCGATTCACTCCTGCTAGTCTGATCAGAAGCATGTTTTTTTATGAGACCAACGAACACCTCAATTAACAAGCTTTTTCAAGTAACTCACACTGGGCAGCACGCCTGAACAAATGCACTTTTAATTGTTCAGCTAATTTGTCCCCCAAAAATAAGAATCAGGACAACAAAACCTATTGCAAAAATCCATTAAACTCTTTCCCTCTTGAACTTTTTTTACTCTTTTTTTGTTGTTGTTGTAGACTGAGACACGAAGTAGAAGCTTTTTTTACTTTAAACCTCAAAGCCAACAACTACAATAACAAAGCTGAAATCCACTGATACACCACACTAAAAAAAACCAAAAATCAATCTCAACACACTTCAGAGAGACCCCTGCTTAAACCAGACAACACCAGCCCATAAATCTGTTTGTGTATTAAGTTTCATCACAGCATTTCTCCTTGCAACTTGCAGAGAGAGTCACTGTCTCATGAGCAATCTGCCACTGCACTTCGGCCGGGTAAGAGAAGAGACGGGGTACTTACAACTCAGTCCAAGAGACCCTGGCTGATGCTCCCTCCAAGCTTTTCTCTTGACCAAAAAATCTCTGGCTACTGGGATGTGGGCATTCCTCCTTCTTTCCTCTCTCTCCCTCTCTCTGCTCTCTCCCCCTCTCCCTTTCCCCCCNCCCACCCTCCCACCATCTCCCTCCCTCTCTCTCAGAGGCAGTGCTTCTCCCATTAGAGGAATTAAAAGTGGTTGGTGCCATGCTAAATTTAACAAGCTCATTAGTATTCTTCCTGTGTGCTTCCTAGTGAACTCTCCCCATTCAAGCAGCTCTCTCTAGCTGAGGGGTCAGGCGGCTAATCATTAAATCAAACTAATGTCACCCTATCACAATCGGCCTAAGAGAAGGAGGGTTTATTATTTCAGTTTATGCTAAATAAACGGTTTTACAAATGGTCTCCAAGCAAGGTCAACAGCAGCTTCAATTACAAGACAAACTTAACAAGAGTTGCTATAAACCAAGTGCTCCATATTGACCTAAGCACAAGCTCGGCTCCGCATATTGCCACTAGCAGGATTGTACAGGAATGCATATTGTAAAATAAAGGGAAGGGTAATCTTTTCTTTGCCAGAATTTGTGACTGCACAGAGACTGCTCATTCACCTCTCCCCAACCAGCTTGCTGCTCAGCTCAATTCACCCCACACAAAGGCTGAAGACCAGACCTCAATGGACCGAGTGAAACATGTTCAAAACTAGGCTCTCTATTGTGACTGAATTTCTTAACATCTTTTCAAAAAGCGGAGAATGCCTTGAGGCTAAAGGAAGAAACAGGCTAATGGTGAATTGGGAATACTGAGCAAATTTCAGAGCCCTTTCCTCCTAGCTTTTGAGGTTGAAAGCAAGCTCTTTCCTTTCAAGTTTCAAAGTCCTTTTTCCTCCCGCAGTGTCACAGAAGGATTTGAAAAGAAGGTAATTGTGCTCACAGTCCCCCTGATCAGAGCTTACGTCCTATTTCTGGTATTTCGGAATACTTCTTGCAATAATGGTGCATATAGCTCAATCCCTTAACCGTCCTGCACTCTGCAATTGCTCATTAAATGAACAATTGCTGGTATAAAATGCCTTTTATGTTCAAGGTCTGGATATAAGATAAGCATTCTAGTACTCTAAATTTGGTTTACTAAGGAAACTCTCCATCATTAAATTACAAAACCGAAGTCAGAATATCAGTCTTTCCCAGAAAAGTAGCATTTTAGGTCGCTGTGTGCCAGTAGGAAGAGGCGTGTGTGCGTGTGTGTGTGTGTGTGTTTAAAAAGATTGACTACTTACATTCTTAATAGAATAGATACCTAAGTAAGTAAGCAATTTCCCTCACGCTCAAGAAGGCTTAAGTTTTTGAGACTTGCTATTTTCTTCCTTGAAATGATGTGATAGAGCAATTGCCAGGCTCATTAGGATATGTGTATCTGCACCTTCTCGAGTACACATGCTCATCGCTGCTCTATGGCCACCTTAAGAACCAAGAAGGAGGAAATACATCTGTAGGATTGTCCTTGCCATCAAAAAAACAGTGCCTGCTGTAACCAAAGTTTGTGTTTGCATGGGTACCACAGTTTGAGTTGGGAGCTCCTGGTCCCAAGTTTGTTGTTTCCCTGCCTTTGGAGCCACCGCACAGGAAGGATGCGCTCTGGATACACTGACATAGACATCAAGCACAATGCTCGTAATTGCTTTTAAAAATAGACTCCAACAACACGAGAGGCTACAAAATCTGTTATCTAACAAGTACTGTACTCACTTTATGTGCAGTGCTTAAGCATACATTATACAAGACTTCTGTGCTTATAAATAGCATACATTATCTGAGCTCACCAGTGAAAATGTATAGATTTATATTCCTATTTGTAATAGATTTTCAGCCTGGTTATCCTCCCATTGCCATATTTTCCAGGAGCTGATTTGTGACCTTTGGAACACGAATACACATCTCTTTTTCCCCACTGGTTTGTTTTGAGCAACCTGTTATATTCTTTTGTTTGTTGCCTCTAACTTACACTGGAAGAAAAAGGACTTGTCGATGAGGCAGACCCAATCCCAATAATTCTTACACAACACTCCAACCCTTCCAATTATTTCCCACAAATGAGACATACATTCATTTTTGCTGCATCTACAGCATAACTCAGTTGGGTCCTTGCTTTGAAAGCACAGGAGAAGCCAGAACACAGTGCATCAATACAACTTCTCTGACAATCAGAACAGAGCCCGATCCTGCGGTACTCCGACTCAACAGCAAAGCGCCCACCGACCCAGAGGAGACAAAAGCAGCCCTGTGCAGAGCTCACACTGCTCCAACACTAAGTCAACCATGCATGGCTATCACAGAACACGGCTCACAGCCCTTTCCAGCTGTGCACGTAACTTCCTGAAGACTCCTGGGGAACATGCTAATGACACAATGCAGCTTAAAATTCACGCAAACTTTGTCAGACATCTGGATCAGAGTCTTGTTAGCAGCCATGCCTTTTCTTAAATTCCTTGATTATCCCAATGAATTTACACTGCTTCATGCCTCCCCAGCTGCTCCCAACCAAAACCAACTTAAGTTAAAGACAAATATGAGATTATGTAAAATAAAACCACCTCCAGACTTTCATACAAGCAAAAGCCTACTGGATTTTACTGAGAGTCAGCACCTACAAACCTCAACATCAAACCTATAGGGAGATGCTGAAAGTCTCTTATAGGCTTAAAAAAAAAAAGCCCCAAAGAGTCATAGCTGCGGAATATGGGAGGTAGCTGCGGACACAGCTACCTACACACAAAGACACAGTATGCAGTGGAAACCTCCCTGTTGGTCCCAGGAGTCTCTCCCTCAGAAAACAGTCAAGGAGGGCAGGAAGCCAGGTTACTTTACACCTGATCATGCAGGACATTGGGGTGGGAAGGGGGGTGGTGGAGAGAGGAGTAGCATTTAGGTAAATGCCTGTAGTTACTGACCTGACACTCGAGCCATCCCACTGACCTCAGTGATTTTGGATCAAGTTGTGGGATTTGCTTGCTGCAAACCAGATTCCTGCAGTATCCTGTTGGCCAAGTTTGCGCAGAGCTGCCCAGCGGAAGGGCCAACCGGTTGACATGTGCAGCTTGAGCCCCTGTGATGCCCAGCCCACAGGGCCGCAACTCTCAGGGAACCTAATGGAGGCACTAATTTTTAGCAACTCACAAGGTCAGACTCCAAATAAGTGAGAGCCTCACTTGTGAACAAGCCCTCTCCCAGCCTGTCTCCACACAGGCTTTTAAAATAACAAAAACAAACAATTTAAATCAAAACAGCTGAAACCCATTTTCTCCCTTCCCAAGTTCAGGGCTACAGTCTTTCTCCCATGGCAGACAGTGGATTACTGCGGTGATACTTAACACGGCTCACCAGCGCAGCCCCCAGCACTCTGGTTTAGGTGTTAGTGACGACACTGACTGCTGCAGGGGAAACACTAAACCCTGTGCTCAGGTACTGAGCAGGTGGTGAGCTTTTAAGTTTACCTTCGTGGGGCCTACCATGCCCAAAATCCTGCTTGCTTTACTTGCACCATAATCCCGGGGATTCGGGGAAACTACTCATGCAAGCAGAGCAAGAAGGATTTGCATCAAGCACCAGAAACGTTCCAGCCGTTGGGCACGAATGGTCTGTGCCTGGAAAATGGACTGGAGATGTTTGTTAGCACGTGGGAATGCTCTATCGTTAAGTCTGGTGAGAAAGGGACTCTTCAGAGTTACACTGCTTTGTAGTTCCACTGGACAAGAGAAAAAAATCAAAGGAAAGAAAGCCTTAATGCACAAGTCGAAGGGATCTGAAGGCAGAATTAAAACAGAAATTAAATTTGCAGAACTAGAAGGCAAGCAAAAATCATCTCACTTTCTTGGTATAGTACATTTTATGCCTTGGTTTTGCTACTTGAGGAATGGGAACTTGCATGAGAAAACAAAAACCCTCTTACAAAAACAATCTCACTTTTTCATTACCCCTTTCAAAAAGTGTTCCACCTGGAGAAAACTCAAAGGCTGCGTGTTACTGTGTACCAGCCAGCCCTGGTGAACCAGAACACTTGTTCAAGACTGCAGATCATGGCTCAGACTCACACTGTGCACTTCACAGACTCACAGAATGGTCTGGGCTGGAAGGGACCCAGATCATCGAGTTCCAACCCCCCTGCCACAGAATGTCTCCTGGATTATTGCTCTTCTCCCCACATCTAGCCTCTTTAAAGAGATGGGAGACTCGAACGTAACTTAAGAGAAAGATGACTATGGACCTCAGGATCTGACTGCTGGTGACCCAGAAGGGAGAAGTTCCTCAGCCTCTTGCAAAGACACTCAAAAGGATCCTGATTTGAAAACCTGACGAAGTTCCTTCCATTAGCCAGTTATTAGACTGTTAGTCACTGCTTACTTTGAGAGGGCTAATTAGTTACATCAAAGGCACTACAATAAATTCCCAGGAGGGTTTTATGGGGGAAAAAATGTATTTCTCAACCATCTAATAGCGCGTTTATGCCTATCCGAGGGTAACTGCCTCATTTCACTCAGACACTGGGGGACATACTCCGTGGTGCTGTCACTTTCTACCAAGCCAGCAGCAGCACCAGGCCTTAAAGCTGTTTTACAGAGATATTTGTAGCCTGATATAAATTTGATTAGCCATGCTTAGAGGCCACAAAAGACAAACATGAGTTATAAATCCTTTGGTGCACCATCTCCTTTCGGAATGTCTGCAGCCCAGACACCTTGGTCTTGGCAGAATTAAAAAAAAAAAAGGTGACTTTAATTAATGTTGCATACCAAGTTGGTATTTCTTCCCTTTTTCCTTTGGTGGGTTCAGCCTGCTAAATACAAACATTAGCCAGTTACTAAATGGCCTGCGACAACCCAGAGCCATGGTAACCCTACAGTTTATGGCAGATATCACCTATTTCATTGTGAAATTTATTTATTGCTGCATCCTTTTGCACAGTTGCAGTAAGTGTCAGAGTTTCCATTATATCCCTATGCTTCTGGCCTCTGAAGTGTACCAGCTGTTTATAAACATGTTATGGGTTACTCTGCCCTGATCTACAGTAGTCGTGGTCTCAACTGCAAGCAACGAATTTATCAAGGTCTCGGGGCAATACATGAATGCCATTCATTTTTCTGTGTGCAGAGTGCATGTATATTTTAAAGTACACATACATAGCCACGTGTGTGGTCACAGGCACTCACAAACTCAGCTCCATCTCACATTCCAAAAAATCCATCCGACTGCAGAGGAGGCTCTGCGTGAGACATGGATGTCTGTGCATAAGTGTCCACACATGCACGCTGGATACCTGAGCACAAAAAAGGAGACTTGCACATTCCTCATCAGTGGTCTAAATAATTCATCAGAAGAATGAGGAAAACAAACACACGACTTACAGTGGAGAATGTTTTCAAGAAAAGAAAAACCAAATCCCCAGAAACCTCTTGAGTCCTGTACACCAAATGATTTGATGCCCTGAATGATCTTCTGGACCTTAGTGCATTAGCTATAAACTACACAGCTACTGATAACCAGGTATCTTCAAACATTCCTTTTATCACCACTGCTTCTCTCCCAAGAATTTGGTGTTCTGAGAACCCCAAACCCGATGCCATCAGGCCTATCAAGTACAAGCAGTAAGTGTTAAAGTTCAGAAGCTGCCTTCCCTGCCTGCAGACACCTAACAAAATGAAGAAAAAAAAGAAGTATCTCCTTAGGCCTTAAAAAGAGTTTGACCTTCCCAAGGATCAATCTGGGTTTCCCTCCCACCCCTGCTCACTTTTTTTTCAGTTTTCTCCACTAAGGAGGATGCAAGATGTGCAGTGCCATGCACCATACATAGCTACCATCCTTGGACTCCAGTCATCAAAAATACTACTGCCCGCCACGCGCAAACATCAGACCAGGCCCAAGGATGGATGCACATCAGTGAGCAGAGATGACAGAGAGTAGAGAGCCTGGAAGGAAAGGAAGGAACAAATTCTTCAAACCATGATCTTCGCTCCCTCACCTTCACAGGGGAAGGAGTACTCTTAAAAGCTTTGGCGAGAAGGCTCGTGATGCATGGAGTTGCAGAATTAAGATAAATGACTACAACCCACTAGCCTCTGGGATCCCCTTCTCAGGATGATGGGTTCCTCCTTCCCAGTACCTGCCTCTCCCCACTCTTCACCACCACTGCACACTTGTGGATGGACCTTCTCAGCCTTGTTTGAGAGCAAGCAAGAAAGCCTTCGACACACCAGGTGTTACTGGCTTCTCCACATGACTGCACATCAAGAATGTCATTTGATGGATTAAAACAAGTTCATGGCTTCTGTTGGGTTCTAGGGATGGGGAAAACTGGTTTCAAGACTTCACTTTTTTGACTACTTCAACACTTGTTCTTTCTTACCATAATGCTGTACCAGACTTTACAAGACACTGGAATATTGCCACAAGCTTGTAAACAAGTTATTGTATGCAGGTACTTAGCTGCTCATAACTCTCTTAAGCAATTATTATATATTTCCACTTGTCATTACAGAATGGACACCTGAGATCAGAAATATAGCCAAGTTAGAAAAACACTCACATGCTCAGAAAGAGACATAACTCTTCTATAAAACAGCAACCTCTCTTCCTACTACACTAGCCATGGCAGCTCAAAAAGAGCATTCTTGTTCATCATGATTTGGTGGCTTCATCCATGCACAACCTGGCAATATTTAAAGGTTTCCTTACTATTTTGGGCAACCTGCATGTTCAGGCAAAATCCAATACACAGAAAAATAAACTAAATTTCACACACACACACACACACACACACACACACACACACACACACACACGTTAAATAAGCATGATTCTGTATGGAAAGGAGGATGGGGAAGGAAAAAGGAACTAACTGAAAAGTTCACTTTGCTATATACAAACAAGCAAAATGAAAAAAATAAATATATTACTGTATCGCTATACACTGCCCAGGTGTATAATCACTTTTGTGTGCTTAGAAAGAAAACAAAACTGTAACCAGTATAAAGATCTGTTCCAATCCAGAAAGTATTACAACAAAAAAAGAATTACCAAATTTACTGTAAGGAGCCTATTTTTTAAAAAAACAAAGCAGGACTGCCTCTTAAATGTATCACTTAAGAGTTTGAGTTTCAACTATTTCTAAGTGTGCCACAGACTTTTTCCCATCAGGACAGAACCAAAACTAAAACCCATTTTCCTCCATTCCTGTTAATTATTTTTGTATGATAAAAACATGCAGCACTGCTGCATTGAACTAGAGTGAGGCAAAAAGAAACAAAGCTAATGTCATCAAAGGCACTTCCTCTTGAAAAAAACTTAAGAACTGGAACATCTTTTAAAGGAAAACACAATCTCTGCAAGCATTTCACAGGCTTGCTGTCATGAGGGACTGAACTTCATAGTTCTTGCACAACCTGTTAGGGGTTATTCGCAGTGGACTCCAGACTTTGAAGAACTTTCTGCTCCTCCAATCTCACCCTGGTCTTCCATAAGACACTCCACTTCTCAGAACTTTGTCTTCTTCCCTCACCAAGTAGATAATACACACTGGTAACTGATTTAATAAAAGAAGAAGTATTTTTATATATAGCAAATAAGCATGGAAATGATGGAAGGATTCCAGGTACATTTGATTTACATACAGAAACACCCAGCTAGATCTGAAGGCAAAATATGCTGACTAGTCATCCCAAAGCTGCCCTGCAAATCACCCTGTCCATTAAATGTTCCAACCCTGCAAAAAGCAGTGTGCCTCCGGTTTCTGTTACGTAAAATGGTTTTGCACAACATGTCCACAAATACATAACTATTGACTAATAACTACCACAGCCTTCCACAGGGAATGAGGAGAAACAAAACAACAAACAAAAAAACCCACATAAAATCAGAAAATAGACAAATCAATCTTTAAAGTGTTAGCACCCTGAATTCATGATGCCTACTCCATCCAACCCTCCTATCTATTATATCATTAGCAGAGAAATCTCACACAAAACTTGCTGCTTCCTCCTATTTGTACCTAACCTACCTTAAATCCCGACTGATGGCTTCTAATAAGCTTCCTGAAAAAAAATGAGTAATAATAGCAGTTGATTTCATTTACCAGTGTCCTCTAAATACTGATAAAAGATTTGAAGAAGCTCTGCTCCAAATAGTGGCCATGTTCTTTTTTCCCCAGATGGACAGAAGGTCCACCATGCCACCACCAATGAGAATTCCATTTCCCTCCTTTACAGAGGAACCACAGTACAGATCTTTCATGTCACACTGTCAAATTTTTCAGATTAATACTTTTATTCTAATCTCACTGTTTGGACCAGTTTTACCACAAGTTGTATAAATAAACACAGAATCACAGAACTGTAGGGGTTGGAAGGGGCCTCCAGAGATCATCAAGTCCAACCCCCTGCCAAAGCAGGTTCTTCCCTAGAGCAGGTCACACAGGTCGGCGTCCAGACGGGTCTTGAGTATCTCCAGAGGAGACTCCACAATCCCCCTGGGCAGCCTCTTCCAGTGCTCTGTCATCCTCACCATGAAGTTCTTCCTCACATTGGTGCAGAACCTCCTGTGGTCCAACTTGTCATCACTGCCCCTCGTCCTGTCCCCACAGGCCACTGAGAAGAGGTTGGCCATCTCCCTTTCTCTCCCACACTTCAGATATTGATAAACATTGATCAGATCCTCTCTCAGCCTTCTCTTTTCAAGGCTGAACAGCACCAGTTCACTCAGCCTCTCCTGATAGGGGAGATGCTCCAGGCCCTTAATCACCTTAATCATCAGAAGAGCAGAGGATAACCTGTAGCCTAAACACCTTAAGGCACTTCTGCAGTCATTCACAGTAATGTTGTCAACTGTGCCACAAGCATTTGCTGTATTAACACACACTCCTTGCAGAGAATATGAGATTTGCCACATTTGTCCTACAAAATTCAGTTAGACTTCTCAGATGGACCAGGATCACAAAATCAAAACCAGTTAGCTGTAAAGAAGAAATTCCCATTAGAAAATGCTGCGCTTTTTTTTTGTGGCAAAAGACTGACAGTCCACAGCCTTCTCACAGCAGAATATATATTGGGCTTGCTTGTTGCAACTCCATTATAAAGAGAAAAAAAAAAATTTTAAAAATTCTTTTTCCAGAGCAGTAAGGTTACCAGTGCCAGCTGCAGTGAACTACATACTTCCCTCTCTTTCGGGTCTTATCTTCAAAAATCATGGAAACAAAGATGTAAACTTGGACATTAAAGAGTGTTAACATCAAAGTACATGCACTACTTTTGATATTAACCAAAGCCTTGAGCCAGCAATCTAACTGGCACAAATCAGGGGTGCCTATGTAATTTCAGAAACAGCTGAACTGAGCTCTCCACCTTGGCCTGCATGTGCTCACCAACTTTTCAAAGCACAGTATTGCTCTATATTTTTACTATTAGCTGCTGATCAAGTAAGCAGCAGGAATTCACTTTCTGGCATCTTCACAATTCATGTATCCACATTTCTGAACACATGAAGTTTTCTGAATGTTTCCTTTCCTTTAATTCATTTTTTTTAATTTAAACATATTCACTCAGAGCAATTCCCTTGCTACTGGGGCAAACCATGCTCCACATCACATCATTGTCCTTTGGTTTGCATAAAACCTACGGTGTGCCTCAAGTTAAGAGGAAAAAAAGAGTATACAAGTCCATGAAGAAATTATGTAAGCAGATGCCAATAATATACATGCCACTGACTCCTGAATCTGAATACATCAACAATGCTTCAACTCCTCCCACGAAAGAAAGAAAGAAAGAAAGAAAGAAAGAAAGAAAGAAAGAAAGAAAGAAAGAAAGAAAGAAAGAAAGATAGAAAGAAAGAAAGAAAGAATATTTATTGTCTCCTAACCTCCACCATTTTCCACAAAAACCTGGGTTTGCATCAGCATTCCCCCTTGCTCTTTGAGGTAGCTCCAGTGCCCTGTTAACAACCTGGATTCTGATTGGTAGGGGCCTGAAAAGGCATGAGCTTGCAAAAGGGCTAGCCAGTATGGCCAAGGTAACGTGACTTCTGCAGATAATACACTTGTGATTTTTAACTTTCCTTTCTGTTTTAACTTACCAGCTTAGTTCATACTGGAGCCCACTCGACTCTCAGAACATGTTACCTCACAAGATGTCCTAAAATTTAAGCTAGGACAACGCATCAGGGCTCCAACTAGTGTAGCTTTTGCATCTCAAGTTGCAAGTGCAAACTTCAGGGTAAATGAGAAGAAAAAAAAAAAAAAAAGAAAATAGTCCAAACTTGAGACACTCAAGTCTGGATTCCTAGCATTTTTGGTACCCTATTAATGTTTTATGCTAACAGGACAAAACCCAGGATGCATGCTGTGATGTAGTAGTAAAACACTAAGCAACACACTATAGTACATAACTGTACTCAGTGAGATTGCTCTCCTCTGATGCCTACATACTACTTTTGCCTCATTTCCATAAAAACCAAGACTCAATAGTAACTGAAGGCAGAAAGGAGTTTAGTATCTAGTCCCTATAGGTTTCAAACCCTCTGATCACATGAAGCCATTTTTGTCTGAGGCAGGAGTTTCTATACTACATCTCTACCAAAAAAAAAAAAGGAAAAAAAATCAGCCAGGTGGAGGAGATGCTCTATTGCCAGCCACCAAGGTTGCAGAGTGATTTTTCTTCATCATGCACAGAAGCATTTTAGGAGCAAGGTGCAGTAAGTATCCCACCAGAAGAAAAATCTTTGATCAGAGCCAGCATCTTGTCAAACCCCAGAGAATCAAGACAGAAAGCCATGCCCTGGGGGAAATTCCCAGGAAGGTCCATCCCTACTGCAGGCAGCTTTGTTTCCAGCAGAGCTGCCAATTAGGGATGTGACTGAGAGCAAGGTCCAAGGCTACATCTTACAACTTTAGAGCACCTGAATGCAACAGATTCACACGCTGTTCTGTGTGCTAGAGTAGCACCTGGACGATTAAAACATCATGTTTGCAGGTTGAGTATCCTCAAGGTAGTTCTCTTCCACAGTCCTCCCTCAACCACCGAGGAAGAGAATACACAGGAATGCTTTTCTATACCCAGCAAACTTGTCAATCATTCACAAAACTGCATGAAGACCTGGAGATGAGCTGTAGAGTCTGTTTTGCCACATAACCTATCACAAACCGTAAATTAGGAAAAGTATACTTGTGCAGTCTTAATGAAAATCAGCAATTAAAGGTGTGACCCAGGAGTGATCAGTCATCTTCACAGAATAGGAGTGGGGTTGTAGTAAGATGAGATTTGTATATCAATAGCTGGGTTTACTGGCAGAATTGCCTCCTCAACTCCTCAGAGACCACTGTTCACTTCAGTAGGAGTTATGAGCAGGAAACAATGGAAGGAGCGGGCCCGAAGGAAGCCAGGAACAAAGTGTGCCTTAAGCCAATAAATACCTATGGCCCAGCAAGTTGTCTCATTACAGAGAATGACTCAGTAATTAAAAATTTAATGGAATGCGAGGAGGTTTCTAAATCATTAGGCAACAGAATACAGAGTGTCAACACTATGGCTGAAATGGGAAAGAGAAAAATCCACCAGCACTGCTTAACTCTCTCCTATAAAGCTGAGAGAGTTGGGGTTGTTCATCCTGGAGAAGAGGGGGCTCTGAGGAGATCTCACTGTGGCCTTCCTGTACCTGAAGGGGGCCTACAGGAAAGCTGGAGAAGGGCTATCAGGGAGCACAGTGATAGGACAAGGGTGATGGGATTTAAGCAGAAAGAGGGTTGATTTAGATTACCTAGATAGAATGAAAAAACTCTTCACCGTGAGGGTGGTGAGGCCCTGGCACCAGCTACCCAGAGAAGCTGTGGCTGCCCCTGACCTGGAAGTGTTCAAGGTCAGGTTAGATGGGGCTTTGGGCAACCTGGTCTAGTGGAGCATGTCCCTGCCCATGGCTGGGGGTTGGAAGTAGATGGTCTTTCCATTCCAAACCCAAGCGCTCTGTGACTCTGTGACCACATGGGACTCCGTCAACTACCGATCACAGAAACACCAGTCCACAAATTCCCCTGCACAACTCCAACTTCCTACTCTGTAGCAGAAGGTCATTATTTATCCTCCCTCTTCTCAAATTGTAGTATTTGACTTGTAAGGATCTAAGAGCAGGTATGCATTTCTGCCCAAAGTGTAAAACAAACCAACATACAGTTTATGAAGCATTACACATTGATACACACAGAGCTATTATAACATAAATAATGCAACACAGAAGAGTGTCATTTGCATGGAAGATCAAGCCTGCAGAAGAAAGACATGGCAAAATTAAGGCTGCCTGTGCACTGTTGGTTATGACCTCACATGTGTAACCACCATCGTCTTCAAGATGCGTACAAAGCAACACGCCAGTTTCATTCTGCAGGAGTTCAGCTTCACCCAGTGCCTAGTGCCAGACAGCGCTGTCACTCCCTGGTTCCCCTCTAGAGAGTTCAACATGTGGACCCTCCACCCTATATGGTGCTCTTCACAGAAGCCCAGCTCTCCAGGCAGAATAATTAAGGTCCTCCTGGGCTTTCTCTGGTGCTCATCACAATAATGTTCAAGCACTTCATGAATACTAAAAAAATGTATTTTACAACAGTTCTTCCAGGTGAAGATATGGTGTTATCCACTACCTATAGAGACTACCCATTTAGTGTCTCTAATTCTAGATGCCCAGTTTAAAGAGCCCAATAACCCAAGTTTCTGGAATACTTGACATTAGAACTACTTTATACAGTTTGTGTTTAAGAGTTACCCACATCAGCCTGCAGGAGTGATCACCTTTGAGTATCAGCTCCAGCTCACACACAAAGTAAACAGGAAAACACACCACATACTGGTGATGTGGACTGGCCCCAGATAATCAACAGTTCCATGTGTGCTGTGATTAATGACACCACAAAAGCTTCTACATATCTGAACTACTGCAGTTAATTTGTTTAAAAAGGTAGGAGCCAAGATTGAAGACTTCCTGACTTCTGGGGCATTTATAAAAAATCTCTCTCCTGTGCTGGTATTTTATCTAAAAGGTGATTTTGGTCTGTAACATCTACTTCTATGATAGCAGAGACATACTCTGACTTCTCCTTGGCTACATATCTTAATAAAAATACAGGAATTTATTTCACAGAGACCTCCACCCACCTCACAGTCAACGCAGCGCAAGCTGGCCAAATGGGTGACCCACTGTTAGAAGAAAGAGTGACAGAGGGGAGTATCACAGTCACATATCCTGTTTCTTCAGGCCACCACACTTGGAAGAGATTAGTGCATGAGATCATATAATTAAAGGCTCATTTTAATGCACAGGCACAAAGAATTCAATGTTGCCTTTCCTGTTTTTTTATATAAATCATATTCCTTGAATTGAATGATTTGCATGTAGCTTTATATAGTATAAAAAAGCAACAAAGAATAAAGCAGAATGTTATGGTGGTTATGCAGGGTGGCTTCTGCAAGGAGCAGCTAGAAGCTTCTCTGAGGTCCTACAGACTAAAGACCAGCTGGGCTTTCATGGGTGAACTCTGTTACTGACAAGGCTGGCTGGGATAATCAGCACTGGTCACATCACCTCTGGGAATCACATGTGAGAGAGAGAAAAATGCAAACAGCCACATTTTGCCACCAGAGAAGGGAGAGAGAAGATGTGAGAAACTCTGCAAACACCAAGGTCATTAAAGGGGGGAGGAGGAGACACTGAGAGAAGATTCCCTGCGGCCTGTGGAGAAGACCATGGTGAAGCAGGTGTCCCCCCAGAGCCCATGGAGCATGAAGAGACCCCACTTGCAGCCCAGAGAGAGACATCATGGAGCAGGTGGACATGGAAGACACTGTGACCTATGTTGCAGCAAGCCCCTGGCAGCACCTACAGCCTGAGGAGAGAGACAAGAGACATTCCTATTGGGATGCTCTGATCTTGAGCTTGGAAGAAGTGGTGCTTGAATATGGACCAACTACATTGGGCTCCTTTTCCTTCCAGTGCCCTGTCCCATGGGATTCCACCCAGTAACTGCTTGAAGAGGCCAAAGTCAGCCCTAACAAAGTCCAAGGCTGTGGTCCTACCTGAGGTTCTCCTCCTGCCACATCAGATGCTGAGCAACATTATCTCATGATCGCTGCAGCCACATCTACCTCCAACCTTCACTGCTTTAACCAGACCCTGCTTGTTGGCAAGAACAAGATCCAGCAGGGCTCCTCTCCTAGTGGGCTGATTCGCCACGTGCATCGGGAAGTTGTCATTGATGCACTGGAGGAACCTCCTGGACTGCCAGTGTCCAGCCGTGTCAGCATTCCAGCCAATATCTGGGTACTTAAAAGTCCTCCATGAGAACCAGGGCCTGCAATTGCAAGACTACTCTCAGCTGCCTGTAGAAAGCCTCATCAGCTTCCTCCTCTTGATCAGGAGGCCTGTAATAGGCACCCACAAGAGTATCCCCCATGCCAGCCTGTCCTTTAATTCTCACCCAGAAACTTCCAACTTGTTCCTTGTCTGCTCCTGGCCAGAACTCGATACATTCAAGCTGCAGTTTCACATAAAGAGCCCCTCCACCTTTACTCCTTGTTGGCCTGTCTGTCCTAAAAAGGACGTAGCCATCCATGGCCACATTCCAGTTATGGGAACTGTGCTTTGGATGTACTTCAGTGGCTGTAGATCACCCAGATGATTAATCCAATTACACACCTACCTTTCAGAAAGATAAAGGTAGGTAAGGTGAAACCACTTCCAAATAACTTTTAGAAATATGGGTAATGCAAAGTGTTTTTTCATAGTTTTCAATAGAAGGTACTGTTATTGCCACCCAGCAATAATACATACATCCAACCTTCAATTTACTCTGCAACTGTTTGGTCTGATTTAATCTTTCAACAGCATAAGCAGCTGAACTGAAGCTAAAAAATATATTTTCTATTTTTGTTACAACAACCAAGTATTGCAGAAGAGTTTGAAAAACAGTGAACAACTATCACTTTCACATGTTTCATATAATCTTTACTGGAAAAAACTTGAGTCCTGGTGATATATGCAGTTGCTTGGGACAGACCAGGTCAAGTCCTCCCTGGATAGATAAGGAAGCAAGACAAAACACCACCACTTAAAACAGAAACCAAACAATAGGACTCCTATAATATGCCTTCACCCTTTGACTGCTTACTTGAATCAAATACATAGTCTACCATATTGCAATAAGGAGCTATCAACTAGGATTGCAAGGGTAAGATAACAGCCAAACCAATACAGACACGTTCTTCTGAAGTCTTCAGGGAAGTCCTAACGCTTCCACCCTTATAGCCAGAGTAAGACTATGACAGGCATTTTAAAAGTCTGGGAGATGGCCCCATTTCATAAAAAAAAAAACATTCCCTGGATCAGATGCCTCACTTCAGAGACACCTCACTACAGACATCTGGGTGGCCTGACTTGCCTGTGTGTGTCCATCTCTCCTCCCAAGTAACAAGTGACAGGACAAGAGGAAATGGCCTCAAGCTGTGCCAAGGAAGGTTTAGAGTGGGTATTAAGAGAACAATTTATGGACCAGGTTGCCCAGGGAACTGTATGAGTCACCATCCCTGGAGGTATTTAAATGTGGTACTTAGGGACATGTGCTTAGGGACATGGTTTAGGTTGGATTTGGCAGTGCTAGATTAACAGTTGGACTTGATGAACTTAAAGGTCTGTTAAGCTATTCTATCTTTTCATGGTTTGGACTATGAACTCTCCACACCAGGAACTGTTACCAGATATATATTCACAACTGAGAAAAGTGAGGCCTCTCAGAATAGGTCCTTCAAGGATGCCACTAGAATGTTTTTCAGGCTGCACAACCTGAGTCTCTCAGAGGCCTACTGGAAAGCCTGCATTTAAGCAAAAGCTACCCAATACGCATATGGTTACTCTCATTAAAAAATGGTGTACTGCCCATTGAGCCATAACCACAGTGAAACCTCAGTTCTGGTTGTCTCACAAAGGGAAGTACAAGAAATCTTCCCTTTGTTGCCATGTTTAACTTCACTAATGTTTTAACAAAGTAATCTCTTGAATACCAGTGCTCAAAATACTCACCATAGCCTCTGACTTTCACTCAAACATGCTGGCCCTCACTGGTGCAGAGGTAGTTTGCCTGGACAGCAAAAGGCTGTAAAGTTTACAATATTTCCCTCTATCTCCACCACTGTTACCTCCATGAATGATCAGGGTATATCACTTGAGTCGGGGGTTGTCTGTTACCAGTGGTCTCCTGACCACTTGGAGAAGGAAAAGCACATGTACCCTACCTTGCTGAGAACACTTTTCTTTTTTAAAATCCAGGATTGAGTGAAGATTGATGAACTGTACAGTACAATTAATTGTCACCATTCCCAGATGAGTTATTAAAGCTGTGGAGTAATTAAATCACATCTCGTCTTTCTTCCTACACAGTCAGGACAATCTCTACATTAGAGAAATAATAAGAAGGAAAAAGCCTGTAGATTTCTTTACTTGCAGAACTTAAGTCTGCTTTGAAAGAGCCCACTGCCTGTGGAAGAACTGCTGTAAGTGTGGGTGTTTGTAAATAAGGCAAAGGCAAGCTCTTAGTGATTCTTGAAAATTTCTCAAGCATCTGTGTATGGCTGGTACACATTTAGATTTCTTCTTCTGAATTTTAACTGGCGTTGCCAAAATGGTTCTTTTCAAACTTGAGGGGAGGCTGCATTTACTCTTGAGGGATAATAATTTTTAAAACACACTTACTATCTCCAAACAGCTAACAAATCTGGAGAGAATCAACCACAGAACAAAATTGGGACAAGGGAATTGTTAACAAAAAAAATACTTCTCCTTTCACCTCTACAAAGAGATCACAGAACAGTTCTTTACTCAAACCAGATTTTAGATGCTTCCTTCCGTGCACAGTACATATGGCTTGCATCTATTTTCTCTTTAAAACAGAGTTACATTTCTTCCTGTTAGTAAACATATCAAGGCTTCTATGAAAACTAACAACAACAAAACTTTTCCTGCTTTTAATGTGGATTGAACATGGGTATCTCAAGTAGGAAATAGTTTCTCTGACCATATGCATAAACAGAATAAGCTCACAGATAAAAGATACAGCCACAGACCTGTGAAAATTAATACATTTCTACACAACCACCATGTGAGGAACTCTGTGCCAGGCACAAAAGTATTCTGTCAAAAAGACTCAATGTAGCTTGACACGAATACCTGAGTTCCCTTCTCTCCCCTCTAAGCCTACTTTCCCACCTTTCTCCTTATTCCACTTCCTTTCATTCATCACCTCTTTTTTACCTTTTTTTTCCTTAACAAAAAGTCACTGCTGAGTAAAACACAAAATGCTAGCAAATAGTTTCTTCCCACTGCCTGATCACCCCTTCCCCTGCCAATACTCCCAAAGGCAGTACAGTCCCTCAAAAGGAGAGGCAGGTAGCCATCCTTATCAAAGGTAACAAATTGTGGGGTTTCAGGCTTTGCACCTCCAAAATACCACAGCACTGTCCACCCACCCCATCAGCTGGCTCTGCAGGGTTTCATTTCCTTCCCAAACTCCTCAGACTGGTTTCACATACAACACCGGATTTGGCTGCACATTTAAGCCACTATGCCAAAGTCCTTATTACTAGTAATGTCATTTGTCCATTTTACACAGAGCATGTAAACAACAACAAAAAAAAGCCCAACCACAAACACACCAACCCCCCAAGAACAACAAAAAGTTGCATAGAAAAATGTTTAAAAACTGATTCAGCAGTTACACCTCACTAATATTAAGGATTAACCCTGTTGGCAGAAATCCAAAGGCAAATGAGAGTGTAACAGAGATGTAGAGAAATAACAGGATCTGGGGGCACCTTATGCAATTATAGGCAAAAAACAAATGTTCTCTGCAGTATGAGAACAGTGTGCTGGGTGTGGGGTGACACAGAGTGAAGGGGAAATCCTAGTTTATCACATGGGCTACCCAGCGCTGTACACAGCACTGGCCTTCACCAGCAGCACAAGGCTGTGGTGCAAGACAAGAAGGGTGCTGGGGAAGAAAAGATGTTGTGGTTTAACCCATCAGGCAGCTAAAACAACCACTCAGGCATTTCCTCACCACCCCCCTCAGTGGGATAGGTGTGATGGGTGGAAGGCAAAACTCAAGGGCTTAAAGACAGTTTAGTAGGAAAGAGAAGAGTGTAATAGTAATAAAAGAATATGTGAAACAAGTGATGCACAGCACAACTGCTCATCACCTGGTAACCAATACCCAGCCACCTTCCCCTAAATGATACACTGAGCATGACAACATATGGTATGGAATATCCCTTTGGCCAGTCTGGGTCAGCTGTCCCAGCTTCTTGTACTCCCCCAGACTCCTTGCTGGTGTGAACACTGCAAGGCAACAACGAAAATACCCACATTATTCTCACCCTAAATCCAACCCACAGCACCATACCCAGACTGGGAAGAAAAGCGACAATACTGCATCTCAAACCAGGATGCAAGTCTATAAAGGAGCTGACAATGAAATGTCCAAAAAATTATGCACACAAGAAAAATATACCACAGTGGTGGCATCCAGAACTATCTTGGTGACAACTGTAGACAGCACAACAAATATGGAAATGGCCAAAACAACTACAAGCGAGTAATTCTGAACAAAAAGGTCTGATGCATCCACCCAACTCTGACAGACTAGTTATTTGATACTAATTGGGCTCTGCTAACGGCACGGCAAGAGAAGGCTGTACTGTGGGACTAGAGACAGCAGTCATTTATCTAATCTTAAGGCAGACCTTTGTTATCTCAGCTTGGCATCAATACTGCACTGTCCCCTGTAAGCCTCCCACTCTGGTACTTCCACAGTTGCTACTACACCAATCACAATGACTTTCTCTGAAGCATCCAATTTTTCCAGTAAAAGGCACGTACTAAATAATGACAAGCCTGAAGCGCTCTCATTAACAACCTTTTTCATCTGTCCATCCATCCAAACCAGAAGCATACAGCACATTGTTCCAACCCTTGCCCACACCTCCTCTTCCCATGGCCAATCTGCCCAGACATCACTGCACACAAAACCAACACAACAGCATCCTTGTTTTCATGGGTACCATACATCTCCTGGCAGACTACAAACCAAACAGCGTTTCCTCCCTCTCAGAAAAGATACAGATAAACAAGGTATTATATATAATATAATATAATATAATATAATATAATANCATTAGCAGGTTTGCACACAACTATACACCAAAGACATTATCCTCATCGATAATTTACTTCCAGCCCTGAAGTCAGTGGTCTTGTCCATGTAGTAAGTCAACTTCTTTCAAAACAGATGACCACCAGCATTATCTGTGATGGTAACAGAAGCAACTGAGCTGTCCCCACACACCATTTGGAATGGCCCTGGCTAAACTGCTTGTGCTTTTCTTGAACTCTTTCCTCGAAATATCTGGCCAACTACTCCTAAGGTCTTTAGAGAAGCAGACCGGTGACAACAGGCACAGGAATGTCTCTCTGCAAGAAACTGGGTGAGAGAAGAATTGCCCAAGCCAGACACTGGACTGCTAGAGCAGCCCACTGAAATAAAGGCACGACCATCCAGTAACAGAAAACAGATCTGTGCAGTTCCTAGGCTGCTGGCCTTCATTAGCTCTCAGGATCCAAACCACATCATTGCCTATAAACTCTTCTTAGAAGTTGTAACTCAGAGGGCAAGAGAGGAGGGAGGCAGGGTTCAACAGAGGACTTCTTTAAAGCCCCTGACAGCTATCCCTCATTAGCAGAGATGAACATTTCTCAAAATCAAAAAGGCAAAATTTGAGGCTGAAGGAAGAGCAAGTTTGGTGTCACGGTATCCATAAGGACATCACTTTGAAGTGTTGCTTCTTTGAAGTATGAGTAGTAACTGCAAAAATGTGAGATTCTTGTGAATGAAATTGAGCAACAAGGAAAATAGTCAAAATACTCCTGGCATTCCCAAAAAATGCCAACAGGCAAGAAACCACAGCAAGGCTAGAACAACTACACTCCCACTCATGATACAGCAGTACCTGGACCAATGTAAAAACAGGACTCAGAGAGGAAGAATTTTAACTGGCACTAACCTTAAACTCCCCTTTTCCCCTTTTTTTTTTTCTTTCTCCTTTGACTCCTTTCACTCTCCAGCATAAAGAAGAAGGAAAACAAATGAGCAAAGTGAAGACTATGATTTCAGTCTGTCATGTCAGCTGCCATGACCAGCTTTCCAGGACAATAAATCACCTGGATACAGGAATATTACATATTAAAGCTCACTTTAATGGTGAGGGATAAAGAACCACCCTTTCTACAGCAAAGTCTCAGCACTGAGGATCCCTCACCACATTCCACAAGATTTCTAGGCTTTCCTAGTAAGACAGTGACTGACAGGTCCAAGGATGCCTTTGAAGGACATCAACAGCAGCAACCAGGCTGCAGAGCCCAGGGTTTGGAGTAGCACACACCCAGGCAGAGAGCTTACGCTGTCAGAGCTGGAATCACACCTTGGCAGTTCTGGTTTGTCAGAACCAACTCCAAGCACTCAGCATCATCTCTGAACTAGAGAGAGATATGGTCAATAAAAAAAATTTAAATTCTTCCCTCTCTCTTACAGCAGAAAAAATTGCTACTGAAGCTTCTGGCAAGCTAAAAAACAAAAGAAACCTTGGTCCAAATGCAGTGCTTTTAAAACCAGTGTTTATTCTTTGTGACCTTGTGTGCTTGATTCTCTGACACATACTATCTCGATGTACTGGGTCAATATTAGTTCAGAACAGTCTACATTTTATGCCAACTGCTCTTGCATCAATTTTTATCAAGTCAGATGGAGCTGCTGTACTCAAAATTCAAATGTTTTGGTTTATACCTTTCCTGTACAAATTGTTAAAGGCTTTGCACTGTTAAGCATCTGGCAAAAGTTGATTATGCACCATTAAATCTCTTCTTGCACAGGAGCATAAGTGGGTTCAGGGCAGCTATTAACATATGCCAAGGTAAAACAGTGTCATCCAGTGAGATCTCCATTTGAAAAAACATCTTAAACACTGAAAAACAAAAAGAAAACACATAACTTTATCTGTTCAATATTATATCTCTTCATTTAACATCTGTGCTGTTACTCTTCCACTTACAGAAACTTCCCACCTTCTTGGGTGAAGACAAACTGTGCAGCTTTATCCTTTAAAAAAGCAAGTTTTCAGTGACTTGTGCTTGTTCCTGCAGTAGGCACCATCTAGGTGACAGCCAAGGAAGGTATATTTCATTTATACAGTCCAAAGAGTTGCCTCACAGTATTAAATAACACAGAAGTACTCTCATCCCCAGCAATCACTTATGTCAAAGGGAAATACAGCAGGGTGCCTCTAGCTTATGAGGTTGCTCAGAACTTAAGTCATTAGACTGGCTTAGAATCTAATAATCTTAATAATTACCTAAAATACCACAGTAACTACAAAAGTTACATGTCCAGAAGGAGTAACTACTTGCATTCTCTAGCTGTGCCTATTGCATGTTAGAAGCTTTGAGCAAGAAAGGAGCCATCATCACCACTGCCTACAATTACCTGGAAGGAGGCTGTAGAGAGGTGGGTGATGGTCTCTTCTGCCAAGTGACAGGTGAGAGGACAAGGGGAAATGGCCTTAAACTGCACCAAGGCAGGTTCAGATGAGATGTCAGGAAGAAGTTCTTCACTGAAGGAGCTGTTGGGGTGTGGAACAGGCTGCCCAGGGAGGTGGTGGAGTCACCGTCCCTGGGTGTATTTAACAGACAGGAGATGAGGTGCTTGGGGATACGGTTTAGGAGAAGACAGGCATGGTTGGACCCGATGATCTAAATGGTCTTTTCCAACCTTGTGATTCTGAGATTCTGTGATTCTGTGACCAGTCAGCAGAGCAGCAGTGGAGACACAGCTCAGCAGCACTGGTACACCAGTTTCTTCCTGGAAATAATACGGTACAGACTAAGAAGATATTTATGGATCTGTCCATTTCAATACAGATGGCACTCGAGTTGCACAAGCACATGGGTACCACTTTCTTCATACCATCAGACGTTCACAGAGGACAGGGAATAATGCCACACTTTTTCCAGGCTTCAGAATGAAGAAATCACTAGTGCCTGTATTACAATGTTATGAGTGCAGCTAGGCAGCACTCACAATGCAAACTTAATATCATTCTGTCTACACGAGTTAATGAAATGGTATGAAATATGAAGTTAAAGGATTTCAATGGATTTCACAGAAGTCATGTCTTCAGCTTCCTTGCCTCCCAAAGGCATGCTAACAAGCACAAGTAGCCAAGTATCAAATGCTCACTAGTAACTCACAGTGTCACACACATGTCACTACTCCCTTTTTTCGCACTGAAAAAAAAAGACTACTCCTCCCCACGCTCACCTCGGCCGGGCTGTCGAGAGAGGACAGCTGTGGGAAGAACCTGAAGTTTAAAAGTAAAGGGAACAGGCTTCTCTTTGATTTTTGATCAGTCTGAGCAAGCTGAAAGATGAAGAAGTGTTCTGGCTCTGAAAGTATTCCAAACACTACAGCGTGACCTCTCCACATACACCCCAGTTTCAATCATAGAATCCTAGACTGTCTAGAGTTGGAAGGGACTCACAGAGGTCATCTAGTCCAACCCCCCTGCAAGGAGCAGGGACACCCCCAACTAGATCAGGTTGCTCAGGGCCTCATCCAACCTGGCCTTGAACGTCTCCAGGGATCCAGGGGCATCCACTACCTCTCTGGGCAACCTGTTCCAGTGCTCCACCACTCTCACAGGAAAGAACTTTTTCCTAATATCCAATCTAAATCTCCCTCCCTCTATTTTGAAACCATCACCCCTTGTCCTGTCACAACAGGCCCTACTGAACAGCCTCTCCCCATCTTTCTTGGAGGCCCCCTTGAGGTACTGGCAGACCGCTAGAAGGTCTCCCCGGAGCCTCCTCTTCTCCAGGCTGAACAGCCCCAACTCTCTCCACTCAATGTGGAGAAACTATGTCCACACTGTTCTGTATGTCAGGGTAAGGGCTGGCCAGCCCTCTACTGCGGAGTTGTGTCACTCCTAGAACCATCAGAACACAAAATTCAGATACTTTTCCTTGCAGCTTTACTCCACTGAATAAAACACATTTAAACTCACAAACATTTCACTTAACTATACTGTGTTCATCACGACGTTCCAGGAACACAGTGGTAACAGTTTATGAGCCATGACACACTTGTTCTTACATCATTCATGCTTGTAAACATCAGTTTACAGCTGTCAGTCCCACACAGAAAGCACTCAGCACCAGCAGCCCCATTCAGTGATGTCTGGGTCAGTCCTTTTGGCTCTCACACAGCTGTTTGCTGTGCCCCTCACCATCCTACTCCTACCTGAGGTGCTCAGAGCTAACAGCTTCCCTGCCAACACAGCCCAAACCAGTCTGCAGGATGGAGGCAGAACAATAGAGAAAAGCTGCTCCACACCTGGATGTAGTCTTAAAGGAAATGCTTGTTTTACTTGGGGGAAGATAGCTGTTAGCTTTTCCCAGCCACTACAGGCAGGACACTGTTGGGAAAGGAATTTATAATTTCCCTGTCTGCTTGATCTGGAAAATAGCAACCAATAAGCACATCAAAATAAATGACAAAGAGGACAGTGACTGCTTCTCTGTCTTGCAGAGTATAGGGGAAGGAAAGGACAATTTCAAAATAATCTTTCATTGTGTCTTTAAACACATTCTATGTATATGCCAAACTTTGTAGCATCTTTACACACATCAGAGTGCAGCCCCTTCCCAGTCAGGAGAGCAATACCTCTCATTACTGACCAGTGTTCACAGGACTCATCAAAGTCCAGCAAGCCTTGACAGAATGTCATTTAAGAAATCCATTTATCTTACTATCCATGTTTGGCATTGAAGTAAATGTTTATAAAAAGCAAAACAGTTTTATTTGGGCACACACACAATCAATAAATGAACACAAGATACCAACACATACTTTACTGCAAACCTTGCAACGATGACCTCGGTGTCACACTCATTTCTAAACCAAGTCTGCAGTCACACAATGCCTACAGCTTGCAAACATCTCCATCATGTGTCTGTGAAGAACTGCAGTGCCAGTATCTGCAACCACTTATGGGATGTGATTCACAGATCTTTCTGTGTTTTGTATACGTTGGCATATCTTGAGGGCATGCTCAGTCTAGTGTGGCGCCTGTTTTCCATTAAGTGGGACAACTTTTTAAAAAAATAAATAAATATAGCTTTTCATCAGAGCCCCGAGGCATCCATTCATCACCTTATCTTGTCCCAACCAATTTTTTAAGAGACATATAAATAAAGGAGTTCTCATACCAGTTGCATAAAGGATTTAAGGATGGTGAATGAGTAGAAGGAAGATCTGATACACATAGTTCCACCTTTTTTTTAGAAATGTACTAATAATGTCTCCCATTTCATTCTCTCCATCTTGTACAGTGAATGGAGTCACTTCATTGGTTCAGTGCTTCAGATTCTCACTGGAAACTAAAATATCATTAGATAGGCAGCAGAAAAAGGGAATCTTTAATTGATCTCTAACCCAGCTGAAGAAAACTTGTCATTTCCAGAAGTAAGGCTGAGCTGAAGAACAGCTCTAGGAAGCTCTGGGAACATAGAAGGTAGTTCTGCTCCAATTATATCAAGTGGTGAACAAAGCATCAGCCAGAGGCAGGTACTGCTGAAACCAAGCAAGGTTATGCTGCGAAGCAGCAACCCAAGAAAAGCAACCAGACTGAGAGATGTAAGGAAACCAGTGCANGAAGGAAGGAAGGAAGGAAGGAAGGAAGGAAGGAAGGCAGGCACTGGCCTTGGGACTGCAGAGCAGTCTTTAACGGGCTTAAGTGAAGTAATGGGAAGGGGAATGAGGGGGAATGGAAATATCACAATGAGCATATGGGAAGACATGAAAAATTAAGAGAGCAAACAAGAGGGTGAAAAAAACAGGAACCTGGCAAAGAGAAATAATTATCTAGATCAGAAGATGATGGAAAACCGGGTTACTTGAGATAACTAAGGAAGCAAGGGAAGAAAACCAAAGAGGAGGTAAAGGCAGGAGAAGAAATAGAAAAGGCCAGTCTTGCCACTGCAAATAAAAAAAAACCCCAAACAAGCCTACACTAAAAAAAGTGGGAAGAGCAGCACATTATCTCAGGTCCATTTTATGCCCCTGGGGTTCTGAATTCCAGTCAGTTCAGCAACTCCTCATGTTGTCTTCCCTTTCTTTCCCACTCACACAGCTTCATCTTCCCTCCCTACAGCAGGGCATCATCCTGCATCCTGCACCGCTAACAGTCCCCATCATCCTCTGCTGGGCAACTCCACTGGGGACTCTTCCACCAAAGAGCCAAGGCCAGTTGACCTGTGCTGGTCTTGTAAACCCTGCTGTACTTCCATGCTTACCCTACTCATCACTTGGGGACTCAGGATAACGAGAACCCTAGTGACTCTCAGAATACTTGCAAACTGAGGTTTCCTGTCATGAGAGTCATCAGTTGGGGCCTGCATGAAGATTGCCATTTAAAAAAATAGAATAAAAAAAAAAAATCTGTGGGAGAAGTTATTTTTGTTTCAGGTTTGTTTGGCTTCCTTAAGAAAAATACATTTCTACAGGCCACTTCTTAGGTATGAGGTTACTTGAGCAGAATGTCTGTGTTTCGGATCAAGCTGTGATCTCACCATCTCCTCCAACCTAAAAACACTAATGCAGAGTATTTTTCTAACTCTCACCATCCTAACCAAAACACATGACATCATTCTTGCTATAGGTGTAAAAATGCTGTCTGTTTTCCACACACAGTATTGAATTACTGCATTAATCAGAGAGAAAGAAACTTCTTTTGAGAAACAGGAAGAGTCAGGCTAGAGGCTGGAGTTCAATACATTACATGTGGGTTTGCCATCAATTGTCTCCTCACAGGTGTCTCGAAAGTCTTTGGTTGGGGATTTTCTGTTTATTTTGCTCCCACCTCTGCTGTGTTACTTTATTCTCTTTTCTGTTTGGCTTGTGATTCACCACAGATGTTCTTTACCAAAATATGTGCTCATCTTTCCTTCTTTTTCCTCATAAGCTTATGTGTCTCTTCCCCCACCTCTTTGTGCTCTTCCTCCTAGGTATTGCATCCATCACTTTTAAGCTGGTTTACCTTCTACCCACCACCATTTTCCAAAAATATTCCCCCTCACACACCTTTTTCCCATCTGTTTTCATCTCCCATATCCTATGGAGAAGTCTTGTTTCTTCAGCTGCCATCTTCCACCACTCTGTTTCATCTCCCAACGCCCAGCAGCCCAGTCCCTCCAGTCCAGTACCGAGCCGTGCCTCTGGCAGGGACTGCAAAGTGCAGGCAGGGGAAGATGAACCAAAGCAGGTAGCGAGTATGTCCCCAACCTGAATCCTCCAGACCAGAACTGGGCTGGTGCCACCACCAGCTGGTGGGAGTCAACTCCCTTCTCTGAAACTGGGGAGCAGCTGCCTGGCTGCAGAGATACCCAGGCTTGGAAACCCTTACCACCTCTGCAAGGATCAGCAAGGCAGCAGAGGATCTACCTCCTGCACCACTCTTACCATGTGGCAGGTCCGTTCCCATGTCTCCTTCCTCACCTGAGTGGAAGGAACATCTCCAGCATTAGCTCTGCTCTGAGCAAGGCCAGTCTGATCCACCCTGCCGCCTCTGCCAACACCTCCAGCTGGAATACCCGCTGCTTGTTACCAGAGAACACTCCATGGAGGCCAAGGGCCTGGGAGGGGAGAGCAGCAGGAGGTCAAAGCCGACTTTCATGGGGAAGAAGCCCTGTGCTTCCTGCTCCAGGCAGGGGGGAGTGAGAGCCTAATGAGACCTGCTCTCCTGGGGGCTGCACAAAGTGCTGCAACCACTCCTTCTGCGAGGGCAAGGAAAGGAGAAAGATGTCAATTTTTTCTGGTGAAGTGAAGCAGTGTGATGCCTGGCTTCAGAGTATAGACAAAGACCTCTGAGAAGCAGGACAACAGGCAACACATGCATCAAGGAACCATCTTTAACATGCATGTCAAACAACCTTCGACATGTCAAACCCTTCCTAAGCACAGAACGATTAAGCATGGACACTGCTAGATATACAAACCCCCCTTTAAAGATGGAAGGAACATGCCCTGAAAGAATAAAGACCCAAGTCACAGAGCAAGTTGATCAACCTCAGACTGCAACTGGTTTGGTCCCCAGCTCTTGCTTCCTCAAAAACCAGGCTGCCTCATTTAAACCAGAAGAGACAGTTTAATACTTAACAGCGATTTTCTTTTTATTATTTTTTTTAAGAAGATCTGGTTAGTGTAAGAGTTCCTTTTATTGCTCAGAAGCAATTAAGGAACAGTATTTACAGGCTCTGTAAAGCTGTGCTCAGTGACTGAGAGGCAGGGTGGAACTGATTACAGCCAGAACAAATCACAATTGCTTTTAAAAAATTTAAGGATCAAACTTGTTCTCAAACAGTCCTGGGAAGGTCCCAGAAAGTACTTCCAAAAGGCACACCACGCAAAGTGCTACAGGCTAAACACTGAAAACTTGTTTCCACCCTCCCTGGACACCAGTGCAAAGCGAGAGGAGCCATTCAGCGCAGCAACACGAGATAAACCCGACCCAAGCGTCTGAAGGAACAGAGCCCTGGGAGAGGAGTTTCCCCCTGGTCTGGGCTGGCTTACAATCAATGAGTGTCATTGTTCTTGCTGCTGACTTGTGACTGAAGTGACTTCTCATGAAGTTTTATGAGCAAAAATAACCATTGGTCTAATGAAGCTCTCCTAGGGCGTGCTATCACTGATTCAGATGCTCAGCCCATCTTAGCTAGTCTGTCCTGTGGTCCAGCACAATGGCTCATACCATACCTCGATACGAGAGCGCTGCCTGCTTAATTTCAGCTCTCACATGTTACTGCTGGTTTGTTTTCAGGTCTGGAGATCGAGACTCCTCATAATAAATCTAAGAAAATACAGTTAAAATGCTTTATCACTGACAAATGGAGCCGTAGCAGCACTGCAACAGAACAGATGGAAGAAGTTCAGCCCAGACTTCCCAGTAGAATTCTCAGTGAAGTGGAGCAAGTGTACTGGCTTTGTGTGGCAAGGGTTTGCTAGCAGGGTACTAGAGGGTGGTCTCTGTGAGGAGTTGCTACAAGTTTCCCAATGTCAAACAGAGCCAAAACCAGCCAGCTCCAAGACAGCCCTGGTGCTGGCCAAGGCCAGTCCCATCAATGACAGACCCGGTGCCTCTGTGGCAACGTTACTTAAGGAAGGGGAAAAAATCCTCATGCAGAACAGCAGGTAGGAGGCAGGAGTGAGAATGAAACGAACAGCCCTGCAGACACCAAGAAGAGGATGGAGGTGCTCCAGCTGCCAGAGCAGAGATTGCCCTGCAGCCCATGGAGAACACCGTGGTAAGGCAGGCTGTCCCCCTGCAGCCCATACAAGACCCCATAAGAAGCACATGCTGGAGCAGGCTCCAGGCAAGACCTGTGGAGGGAGGAGTCCACACTGGAGCAGGTTTGCTGGCAGGACTTGTGACCCTGTGGGGGACTGAGCTGGAGCAGTTTGTGAAGAACTCCCATCCACGTGGACGACTCACACTGGAGAAGTTCATGGAGTACTGTTCCCCATGGGAGGGACCCCACACTGGAGCAGAGGAAGAGTGTGAGGAGTCCTGACAAGGAAAGAGCAGCAGAGACAAGTGATGAACTGACCCCAACCCCCATTTTCCATCTCCCTGCGGCACTGGGGGGCAGATGGTGGACAAAGCTGGGGGTAAAGTTAAGCCCAGGAAGGAGGGAGGAGTGAGAGCTAACTGGTTTTTAGATTTTATTTTCTTATTGCTCTGATTTAATTGGTGATAAATTAAACTAGAAGTCCCCAAGTCAGGTCTGTTTTGTCCATGATAATAACTGAACGTTCTCTCCCTGTCCTTGCCTCAACCTATGAAATTTTCATTATATTTTCTCCCCCTGTCCAGTGAGGAGGAGGAGAAGGAGTGATAGAGCCACTTTGGTGGGTGTTACCCCCTCCTCAGAGCTGCAGAGCACAGATTCTTCCTCATCAGGACAGAAAAATCTGAAGCCTACACAGCCTGTTCACACAAAACCAATTCTTCTGGGGGACAAAGAGTCCAAACATAAACCAGCCAAGGACTTGTTTTTCCTGGCACTCTGGTGATTCCTGCAGAACTGGAAGACATAATAAATCATAATAATAAATCAGAAAATATTTATCCTAGCTTCCTGCTAAACACAAAACCAAAACACCTGGCATTATTTTGGTTTTCACTTGCTGGCATAATACAGTGATACCATGAGATTACCTGAACATGGCCAGCATGGTTGTCCAACATGGAGTATTTTAACACCACCATCCCCACAGGAGTGGGGATGTCCTCGGATATCCTTGTGTGTTCTGGGTTGTGTTACACAGCAAGTATGATGAAGCAACCTGACCTGTGATCTCAAACACTCAGCTTGGTTTGCATGTGCACAGCAGCATCTGCCTGCAGCGCCCAGTTTGGGGCAGCTGGGAAGACAGCATGGAAGGGTCTGGAGATGAAGTCTGAGAAGGTGTCAAAGTGTTCACTATCAACCACACTTGGGTTCTGGCTGGGCTTTCCACCCCCTCCCTGCAGTGTTAAAAAAAAACAGATAAAAATAAACACATGACTAATATCTCCAGTGCAGTGGCTACTGCCAAGCTAAGGGGGGGGAGGTGACACCCCAGAAGGTTGTGTTGTCATTCAACAAGACTTAGGCTGGAGAGCTGGGCAGGGAGAGATGGAATGAGATTGAACAAAGGCAAGTGTAGGGTCTTGTATCTGAGGAGGAACAACCCCAGGGACCAGTACAGGTTGGGGACTGGCCTGTTGGGAGAGCAGCGCAGGTGAGAGTGACCTGGGGGTCCTGGTGGACAGCAGGATGACCATGAGCCAGCAGTGTGCCCTTGTGGCCAAGAAGGCCAATGGCATCCTGGGGTGAATTAGAAGGGGGGTGGCCAGTAGGTCAAGAGAGGTCCTCCTCCCCCTCTACTCTGCCCTGGTGAGACCTCACCTGGAGTATTGTGTCCAGTTCTGGGCCCCTCAGTTCCAGAAGGACATACAACTCCTTGAGAGAGTCCAGTACAAGGACACCAAGATGATGGAGTGGAACATCTTCCTGCTAAGGACAGGCTGAGGGAGCTGGGTCTCTTCAGCTTGGAGAAGACAAGACTGAGGGGTGACCTCATTAATGTTTATAAATATGTAAAGGGTGAGTGTCAGGAGGATGGAGCCAGGCTCTTCTCAGTGATGGCCAGTGAAAGGACAAGGGGAAATAGTTCCAAACTGGAACATAGAAAGTTCCATCTTAATATAAGGAGGAACTTTTTCCCTGTGAGGGTGACAGATCACTGGGACAGGCTGCCCAGAGAGGTTGTGGACTCTCCTTCTCTGGAGACATTCCAGACCAATCTGGACACGTCCCTGTGTGATCTACTCTAGATGATCCTGCTCGGGCAGGGGGGTTGGAGTAGATGATCTTTCGAGATCCCCTCCAACTCCTGACATTCTGTGATTCTGTGAGAGAGGCTCATCAAGCTCTGTGCACTAAGGCAGCTCTGTGCTGCTGCAAACTCACTGATTTCCGTGGAGGCAGAGTTCAGAGAACACAAAGCATAATCCCACTGTAAGCACTAAATAGCTGCCCATGCACCAATACTGGGCAATCTCCACTGATTCTCTTATCCTTGCAGCCCAAATCTCTGCTCTGGACCTCACTGAAAGCAGACCCTATGCCCTTAATCCCATAATGGCGTTTCTGTGACTGACTGACTCCTGACCTCTTTTATTACCATGTTCCTTTAAAAAATGAAAATGATACACAAGAGAGAGAGATAAGTATTACATCAAGGAAGATCGTTTGTGTATTGTGAAGTCTAAGGGTTTGTGGAGATCTCAGTTTAACTTGGACTGATGTAACGATATCCCTATCATCATGGTTTCTATCAAGCCACACAAACTTCAAGTAGTCAAAAAATAACCCAGAAAGATCAAGAAGTCAACAAGAAAAATCTGACAAGAATTAACAATGATACATGAAATGAAACATGGCTTCTGTGAACTAAGTGTTAATCTTGGACCAAACTCTGACCTGTTACACCAAAGGAAATCCGCTTAGACTCATTATTCTGTGACATGAGCAAGAACGTTTGCCGTCTGTGCTTCTCATTCAGAAGAGATGAACTTTGAGAACAGGAGATTTACTAACTGAATTCACTATTTAAGCCTTCAACCTGTGAGCAACAATCTCTGCATAGGCTTGGATTTACACGCTGAGGCACCCCAGGTGTGTGTGTGACACACACTGCCCTCAGTGTGGCGGTGTTTCGGTCCCATCAGTACAGACCAAACCCCAAGGAATGACGTGACTGCGCGACAGCTCTACAGACTGGTTGAGAATTCCTTTCATCCATGGAAACAGATGCCCCTATCTCTGGTAACATCACAGGTTTGCTCCAAGAAACTTACCTTGAGATAGGGAGAATTGGTTTCTACTCAGAATCACCCGATAAATGTGGAAGGGGCCAATCCTGGATGTTAGCTACATTGTCACCCAGGTACTACACTGGGTGTCTGCTAGAAGTGCTACCAAGTCAGATTATCAGTAATGGAAAGCAAAGATCAGGTTTTCAAATACTAACTACAATACATCCTTACAGCTCTGGTGGTGGGTGGAAAAGACAAAAAAAAAAAGGTTGGGAGAGGGAAAAAAAAAGGAAAAAAAAAAAGGAGGAAGGAAGGGAAAGGCGAATTGTGTGTGTAAGGAATGTGAGCTCAATATACCACAGCACTAAATATTTTATCTTCCAACCAAGTTGCTACAAAAGAGTCCTGATTAACATTTCATTGCAGAAGATGCACAACTATACTAAAGGCCTTAAAAATCTACATTTAAATGGAATATATAAAAAAAAAAAAGTTCTACAAAAGCATCCTCTAGACATTCCCTTAGAAAAGCAGCAGGTTAAAGGTTTGATTTATACAGAATTTAAAGAGGTTATACATTGCCTTTGTCACATCACAGTTTAAGTGTGCAGTTTCACCTCAGCTTTACATTTATGAACTGGATGAAGACAATACCATTTCTGAAGTGCAAAACAAGATTTACTTATTTACTTTCACCTGTTAAAAATTCTCTTTGGTACACATAAATGCTAACATCTAGCCTTTGAGTGTTCCCATTATCTTTTTTTTCCACCTATTTCCCTGAGAAACTAACACATGCCACAGGTTTTAATTTTATTTTACAGTAAGGAGCACATGAAAGTGCTTTCCAGAATATTTATTAGACTCATCTGTTACTATTTTGTTACATGATCTGCAAAGAAGAAAAAATATACTCAAACATGGTTATGCAAAAGCATGGTCAGTGCACCACAAATGCAATATGGACTGGCTGATCTTCACTGGACCCTATGCTACAAATGAAAAGTCCCCAAATTTACTACACTGGGGTACTAACACTACTCAGTGTGTTAGGTGTACGCACAAGTCATGTTGTTTGAATTATCCACTCTGCTGTGCATCACCTATAGACTAATAATCCTCACGCTGTGCAAAACCCAACTATGCTAAACGCAACCACTGAAGATTAAACTCAACACTTTCTCATCAGCCATTACACAGCTAAACATGGCACAGAAGGGGTTCACACAGCAGCCAGGCTCTGTGGGATGCTGCCACCATCAAACTGGGGGCCCACCTCCTCATCTAACCCCCAGTGTTTACACAAGGAACTGGTGAGAGATGCTAAGCAAAGACACCAAGCCACAGGAGAGCAGCCAACACTTAATAAATGCAAAAAGCATCACAACCTATGTTGTGATATGTTAGACTAAATGTTGATTGACTCCTAATTATTTATAATCAGCAGTCATTAAGAGTCATACGTCTCCCCACTGATTCCTTCAGCAGAGAGGAGGCGTGAAAAATGGGTTAGCATCCTCTCTGTGGGCCAAGTGCTCCTGTTCTCACAGGGACTGAGCCAAAGCCCATTAGGAAGGTGCTGACCTCAATACCCTCTGAGTCAGGCCCCAAGCTCCACAGAAGTCTCCAGCTTGTGGAGGAGTTTATGCTCCTCCTTGCTTTACAGGCAGAGGGAGAAGACATGGGCAGCCTCACACTACACACTCCTCCCCAAAGACTTTTAAGCTCCCCACAAAGTGCAGTTAGAGGTTAAACACTGCATAACCTCCAGTTTACCATCTACAGCCCTGCAAAGAGGTGGCCACACTCTCCAAAAAGCAAGGGAAGAAGGACAGACACACGGATGCAGAAACACGAACACGGCAGGTGTGTCCGGCACCGAGGTGTCACCGCAGCCCACACTGACACCTGTCTCTGTAAATGCTGCACAGGAGGGTTCCCTGGGAAGGTAATGGTGACCTGTCACCAAAAAAAAGAGTGTTTTTAAAGCACTCTTTGACATGCAGACATAGAAAAAACCCTGAAAGCACCTTATGCATCCTACCTCGTGTCAGCTCTTTGTTACCTTCCACGAAACCCACCACCTTTCTGCTGGCAGGGAGTCTTACCCAACCCAAACATCAGCTATATGTAAAGGCTACTCATTAAAACAGCTCCAGAAGTTGTCAGCCATCCTCCCCCAACAAAACAGAACTTCTAACCAAAGGCTAGTGGGTGACAGTAACTGGCATATACCTTCCTCGATGGTGGTGAAGATCCTGAAGGAGAAACGCTTAACAAGTTGTTTGTGAAACATTACAGAGCCCCTGTGTAACATCCTTCTCGCACACAGGGGTTGGACTAGATGATCTTCTGAAGTCCCTTTCCAACCCCTAACGTTCTGTGATTCTGTGGTTTTGTAAATAAGATGATCTGGAAAGTTGCACCCAGCTGCTGAAAAACAACCTTTGTGCTTCCAGCTACTCATCAGAAACTCATCATCGCCACACTTCCAAAACTCTGTGAATCTGCCCCGCAGGATGTCGATGACATAGCAAATAATTCTTTCATCGACAGAGCAGTAACAGCTTTCAGAGACAGCTCTGGCATTTACTCCCTGAGAAGTAAATATTGACTTAACAGCAAGTACCAGAGCATATGCAAAAAGCCATAGGAAGGATCGCTTCCACCAGCACAGACCCACACGTTCAGAATTACAGATGCCACTTTATCCTGGCTCACTCAGCCTTGTAAATCAGGAGAGAGAAACCTCCTCTCACATCTGTCATGAAAAGACACCAAAAGATTCTCCTTTGATTTCATCCAACTTTTAACTCTATTCTTAAATGGGCATTTTCCACACAGCACCCTGGTCCTGCCAGCAGACATCCACATAAATGGTTCCTGTGTAAGTAACACCCATCTGCGTCCAAAGATCGTGCGGATCTGGGATTTTTAGGTCAGGTCCTTATCTGCAAGCACTCACTGTTCCAGGTTAATTTTACAGTAAAAGGCTGGATTTTGCAGAGAGTTTGCAAAGTGCAGCACAATGAACTTTCCTCTGTGCAGCTTAGTGGGTTTCAGGCATGGACAAAAGGGACTTCTCAAGGAAGAGGAATGGACACACACACACTGAATTTGGGAGACAGCAAGGAATTAAGATAAGATAAGCAATCGCTATACAGCCCCACAAGGTGACCTGGGTCACCTCAGCTCAGTGATCCCTGTCATTACCCAGCCCATTTCACAGCCTCCTCTTCACACTGCCCTCACTGGGTCAACAGACCCCTTCCACTGTAGGTCTCACTGGTGCTGTCAGGAGAGCATCTCTCTTTGCTCTGCACGAAAGGAGCTTTATTCTAAGTGCCTCTTTGGATCATAACAGATTAATTTTACTCTGCAGTGTGCCAAAAGATGCGCTGTCCTTGTCACTCCAAGCCTCACAGGAGTCCTCAGAGCACTCCAGCCCTCCACAAGCCCTATAAAAGACACGTTAACTAGCATCATCAGACTCAGTACCCACTTACAAGGGTTTATTGCTGAGTTGACTCTGATTCTTGACATAAAATCAGGCCCACAGATAATGAAGCTAAACTGCTACCTTCTGGTATGGACTTTTGACAGCTTGACTTCATGGTTCTGCATTAAGGAACCCAAGCAGCGGTAAACTGGAGCACGTGCAGATACACCCACCATGTGCTCATCCACAGGTTCCAGTGAGGAATCTGCATGCACGTTCATAAGAGAAAGGGGTCTGCCTCCACAAACAGATGTTCCCCAGTTCTACAACCATGACAAAGGCAAGAAGGTCCCATCTGCAGTGCTTATAGACTCATGGCCATCTCATCTGCCCCAGCAGTGCATTTACAGCACTCATCTCAGAAAGTGTGAAACTCTCAGGCCTTTCCTCCTGACATGAACAGCTATCCAAGAGAGGTAAGGGAGGACAGGACCTCAAATCCCATTTTAACTGTAGCACAGCCAAGAGCTGAACACACATCTGCAGAGATAAAATACCAGCACATAAACAAGCTGTGACAGCTTGCTTCTTGAAACCCAACAAGGCGGCAGTTTAATAAGGGAGTCACTTACACATCCTTAATTATGCTGGCTCCACAACAAGTTTAACTATCATTTAGGCAATTCCAAAAAAACACAGCAATTGCAAAATCATTTATAACTCAACCATAACTGCTTTATCATGAGTAATGTACACTGCATGTTATTTTCAGATGACAGCAGAGCAGAGGGGGGCAGCACCCTGATTTGGCAAAATGTCTATAACGACTATCTTTCATTAACCCCAGAAAGGAGAGACAGCCATCATCATCACCACCACCACCACTCATCAACTCCTGGCATCCCAGAGCTCAAGGGAACCTAGGGATACTCATCCTGATATAACACGTTACAAAATGATATTCCCCAGAGGATACAGACAAGCTTATATAAGCAGCAGTGAAACTGGGCAGCTTTCCAGTGTATTTATCCAACTGCCTGCAGTCTCCCATTTCAAGGTAGCTGAAACGCTGAGCGTCGAATAAAGTCATCTGATCTGCAGCCCATGCATTTTAATAAAGAACAGGAAAGAACAGACCCCTGTTACTGTTTGCTAATTTTTATTACCTAAAACACTGACATGTCAAATATCCTCCTCATTTCCCCTCACTACAAGGTTTCTTTTAGTTTTAAGTTTTCCAGCATGGAAAGAAAAACAAACGTGTTTATGAATCTAAATCTTCTGAGAGGTTTAAAAAACCCAAAAATGTTGTACCAGATACCTTTTTTAAGGTAAAACAAAACAAAGTTTAATGAAAGCACTGTGTAAGAGGTATCTCCTTTTCCCTCTCCAGTTCAGTTTCTTCCACCTCTCCCTTTCAACTCCATTCCATCAAAAACAACTGGGATCAATGGGATCACACAGCAGCAGTCACACAAACCAGTGTGAGCACTCTTAAGAGGGAGTTTAGACTAAGTGGACCTATCCAGAAGGGCACGGATGAAGGAGAAATGATACCATGCTGTCCACAACATCTGCATTTTTATTTTTATGTTTCATTTCTCAGATCAAAAACTGCGTCAAGAACGAGCAGAAACAAAACATGCAAACCTGAAAAGCTAGGAAACAGATTTTCCTCAAGATCATTTCATACCTCTTCATGGTTTGTGTTTAATTTAGCTAACACCCACCTAACTGCAAGGGTTCTTTACTTTTTGAAGAAGAATTAACTGTTGCTGAGGTCTGAACACTCTCCCTTTTGATTACAGTCTGATAGCCTGAGAAATAAACACTGGTGCCCTCTGCAACTCCTCCAGCAGAAACAAGGAAAAGCAATTTCACTGCTCTCTTTATTGCCGAAACAAAATCTGAGTCCAACAAAATAAAGGATTTTCCTTAGAGTCCTCTAAATTTCTCATTGTTTAGGCACATTCCACGTTAAAATAAGTTTAATCCTGCGAGACAGGGGGCTCTCACAACCAGGCTGCCAAGGATTCGGTTTCCACAGCAGCCAAGATTCCTGGAAATCCAGAAACATCTGTACAGGGCAATACTGCAGACAGGCAGACCACGCCTGAGACATGCAGATATGAGAGATGCTCATCACATCCAAGCTGGGCACATGCTCAAGGTAACCTTGCCTACAGAGCAGCAGCCAGCAGGTCTGACTTAACCTGGGACTGCATAAGGCAAGTAGCCAGCACTGTGCCCATGAGGATGCTTCTCTGTGCCTGCAGTGAGCAGAGGTTCTACTTCCACTTCCTCTTCCTAGAGAGACTCCGCACCTCGATGGCAAGCGATGTAAACCTAACTCGGCGCACCTGGCCAAACGCAAACACAACAGCCTGAACCATGTTCCCACACCGAAACAAAAAGCCTGCCCTTGCTCTTTCTTCAGCTGGTAACACTTACCTCTAACAGTAACATTTTTCCCCATAAGCAAGGAGTTCAAAACCTTTTTTTCCTGAGATTGATCTACTAGGAAAACTCACATGAAATTACTCCATATCAACTACCCTTTGCCTACATACAAGCTCTTACAACTCTGCAGCTGAAGTAATGGTCCCATGAACACTGAGTTTCCATCTAACAATGCTGAATATTGAATGTTGACAGGTTCTCAGTCTAACCACGACAACCAAAACATCCACCTAAGATCTGTTTAAGTGAGAACACCACAGAAGAGCCCAGAGGCCGCTCTTTCTTTCCTCGCTTTCTTTTTTCCCTTCCTCCCTTCCTTTTCTTTAGTTCCTGCCTTTCTTCCACTATTTCTCACTCTCTCTCCCCCTCTTCTCTAATACCTGATGAAACCTTCTCTCTTTGCTCACTTACACAGTATGTGGATTCTTTTATTTATGCTTCCTTTTAGCATCTGTTTTGAGCTTTGAAGATAAATGCAGCAATAAAGCACAGTGCCTAGAAATATTCTTATTATTTGAGATCCCTTGGCATTCTTCATCCTGAGGTTATTTCTCATAGGAAAAAAAGAAAAAAAAAAGTTTTGTTTTGTGTTGCCAAAGGAAATGTATACGAGGCTTTAATTCTCATTAAAGTTAGATAGCTGGAGAAAACAGTCTTGTAAATTTATACAGCAAAACCTTCCTAGCTTCTCCTACCCTCTGAACAATCAACGTAAGTGTTCAAAGCTGAAAAAGAAGATTTTAATTGTTCCCCACTCATATATGCAACATGAACCTCTACCATGTCAGCAAACAAATGGCGTCTTGGAACAGACATTTTAAAGCTCAGAGAGACTGCCAGAAGAAGGTAAGGATGTGCATCAATTCGAAAATATTAAAGAAGTATTTTTCCTTTACCAATATTTAGAAAATATTGCTCTCACTTAGATTGGGATAAATGTTGGGAATGAAGCTGGGAGAAATCCCTTGAAGGATTCCAGATACCTGCTTTTTTGGCAGAGGCGCTGTGATCCTGTACCCAAGCTGGAAGATGGTCATGTCCATTCACTCTAACCCTTCAGCCAACAGTATCTGATGGTAAGAAATAGTTCATCACACAGAGAGAAACAGAGATTTAAAAGAATGTTCAGGTAACAACTTAGAAGTTTGGAATCTCTATAAATAAAGTTTTGCTTCCCAGTGACAGGCGCTGAAAATGCCTGCAAAAAACAAAGAGTTTTATAGGAGTTTGTGACTGAAATATTTAAAAATCTATTAAAAAATAAAGATTCCCATGCTGCTCCCATGAAAGCCAATGGCAGTAATGCCACTTGCTTCATGACAGAAGCAAAACTTGTATCTTACCAAACCCCTGAAACCTGGAGTGGTTCAAACTACACAGAGTCACTCTAATTATTACAACTGCATGGGAACCAAGTCGTAATCTTTTAATTATTTTTTTTTCTGATCACACACAAGAGCTTTTGAATAGGATGTGTGCAAAAAGAAGCACATTTCCAGGATTGGGTCCTGAGATAACTCTATGATGAAGAGTGTCAGGAGCCCAAGTGTTCCACTGAAAGGAACCATCAAAGAAAAAATGGCTTGAGTAAGGAAACTGGGAAGTGACAATTAAGATTCAATATTTAAAGCCTGGACAGGGTAAAGCTTCTAAAAATCCTTTCAGTACTTTGGTTGGTTGCAGAGTGGCACCTTAAGTGAAATAAAGCTCAGTCTTAGTACTACAGAACAATATGAAACTACAGCTATCTGCATCTTGCGGTGCCTTTGACAGGGTTTTGTCTTGTCCCTGTCTCGCTGTGGATCCTGCAGATCATGCTCCCTGTTTGGAGCCCTAACCCCAGGAAGGGACGGACAACCCCTGACCTGCAGGGATGAGGCCTCCTTGGGCATCCCCATGAAGGCCAAGGAGTAAGGAAAGCAGAGGCTCCTTGCCTGGGGCACCCCTATGACACCCAGAAGCAGCAGGCCAGACTGGGGCAAACTAAGCCCAAGAGCTGAGGTGGGGAAGCCAAGCCTCCCCTCTCCCCTTTCGGCAGCCACAGTCCCTGCCGAGGTCTCATCCCGGCTGGAGAACCCACGGCTTCCCAGCCACTTCCATGGAATTGAGAGGGAAAGGACCAGGCAGTGCAGTGCAGCCACCTCCTCAGGCCACTCCATAGGGCTACTAGCCCACAGTACCAGCTTCATTGTCAGTGGTGCTGAGCAAGCCAGGGAGCCTCTAACAACTCACAGGGTTCCACCTCCCTCCTCCTCCTCTCCAGCAGAAATACAAAGTCAAAAGCAGGAAGACAGCTTGTGAGAAGGATTTTATCTGAGTTAAAGTTGGAGCAGGCTGTAAACTCCCACAGGACATCTAGGTTTACAGACTTCAGATGAAACTGTAAATTGAATATTAAACACATATTTTTATCAAATCATATTTCTCCCGAAGAAGGCTGCAGACTGCCTGTTTATTTTTTTTTTTAATCTGATCCGTTCTGTTTACAAGTGGTAGAAAAGCTGGTTATATCAGCCACTCCATCTTTTTATTTCTATTTGAGTGACTTTGATTTTGTTTTTCCAGCACCACTAAGAAAACTGTAATGCAAAAATAAAAAAAAAATAAAATTCTATAATCTGTGAAAAGGCTCTCTGAAATCCATCAACCAAGTTGTATCCATAATTGCTTCCCTGGCTTATCAAAAAGAGGCTCATTTGCATTATCTGTTATCTTTAGATACCCATCCTGGTCTATAAACAGAGTTATCAATCCCGTTCAGAGGCCAGTCCACAAATTGAAGTTTTCTATAGAGGGAATTAGCTATAAACAAGCCCGAGGCAATTTTCTTTGACAGCCAATGGTAAACCATAGGAAGTAACTTTAATAGTGATTTACAGTTCTTCTCTGGTTTCCATCCAACTTTTCCTTCTTGTGCTTCTGTTCAATCCAAAAAGGAATTTTTCAGATGTTCTAATTTCCCATTCAAGATGCAATCAATCCTAACTCTAGGTGTGTCTAATCCAATTTTTACGGTATGTTCATGGGCCAGCACCAGAGAAAAAGAACTCCCTTTTTATTTTCTTTCAATTGCCTCTGCTGCAATCACAAGACTTGTCATCTCCTGGTGTGAAATGCACAACAGTAGAAGAGAGAGCAAAGGAGTCTTGAGAGAGAGAGAGAGAGAGAGAGAGAGAAATGAAATGAGCCAACCTACGGAAAAGAAAGGGAAAATAGATACATGAAAATAACATTAACATTTCTGAATTATCCTACATAGTGAAAGCTTCCATTTACCAGAATAATTAATTAACTCACGATTTTTAATGCCTGTGCAGAGTTTTTAAGTAAGTTCCTCATTTAAATCACAATATGCTGTTAGAAGAGGGATATATTCGGGAATGGACTCAAGCTTCGCACCACCCATCTTCCTCATCTGTACCACAGTGAGGTCACACTCCAGCCCTGTACTGCTGGCTTACACACACCCCCTTACACACAGGAGTAAACCCTACCGCCCAACCTCCCACACCACTGAGAGTCAAGAGGACTCTCCTCCTCTACAAAAGAAAGGTCACATCTCTTAATGCCTTAACATACATTCTGCCTAACTCTTCCAAGAGGAGTACATTTAAAATATTTATTTTTCCAATCTCTAATTAAAAATTTCCTCAGAGCCACTGACACACACAGTGATCTTCACGTGGATCACAGGCACAGCACAGAAATAACACACAGGGGCATGGTTCCTCTCTGGGTAAACTACAGCAGATGAGGGTAAAACAGCCAAAACCCCACTGGTAATAGACACCTACGTGGATTTAAATCTGTGAGAGCAGCTACAGAAAGACAGAGGAGAAGTGCACCCAGAAGGTTAGCAATTAATACATATCACCTGTATCAACACAGACCAACAGAAATTGTACCCTTTTACAATAAAGAAAAATACTTTTTTAGTTGGACCACGAAGCCTGTACACTCTCCTATTCCTTATTCTCTGTATATGCATATATATGTAGGGTGCACATATATCTACACACACACACAAAAAATACACACACAGATGTGTGTATATGTATCTGTGCATGGGTTATTTTTCCCTGATTGAAAGCTACCCTAATGGGTAGGCACTAATGGATTTGAAGTGATAAGGAAAAGGCGGACATGCAAAATGCTCCAGAACTTCTGTTCCTAATCAATCACCAGAGATCAGTGACATCATTCAAGCCTTTGATCAGAGCTCCCCTTTCAAGCTTAAAAAGGGGGATAGATTGACCCACACCAGCCGAGGGACTGAAGAAACACCTAGGATACAATTCACAGTGAAATATGAGAAGTCTCTTCGGAAAAACTATCCTTTCCCACCTTCCTCAAGGAATACGGCACGCATTCCAGAGCAGCCAAGCACAAACAACAGATTTATCTCTTTCCCCAATAATCAGAATATAGCCAGGGAAACAACACATCACAAAATCCTTTCAGGTTTTATTTTCAAAGCCTGCACACTCATTTTACCCCAAGCAGGCAGTTTAGTATATTTGCCTGCGTTTAAAAATCTTCTCAAATCCATTAATACAAAACAAAAAAAAAAACCAAAACAAAAAAAAAACCCACCACACACAACCAACTTATTTTTCAAAATTGCCCAAGCAGCTTTAACAACTAAAAGCTGAGAAAAAATGATTTTCAGGAGAACCAGGATCATGGCAAGAGCTCGCTACACTCAGCACCAGCCTTTGTCCACGTCAGGGCATTCAGAGAGTTCGGATCACTAATCCCACTTCAGCTAAAATTGAGCTCCATTGTTTCTCAGTTCATCTGAGTTTCCATGGCACTTACTAAGACTTAAGTGCTATTTACTTAGTGCAGTTTGTTAAAAACAAAAACCAATAACTAAGTCTTAACGTGAGCACCGGGTTTGTTGAGGGTTTTTTTTCTTTTTCTTTTAACTTTCAGTAAGCTCGAGATGCTGTCAGCATTTTATAGTCTTGGACACTTCTTCTGTCTAAAAATCTTCAAAAAAATCAAAGTTGAAAACAGACCTGGGAACGTTCGCTTCATTGTTTTGGCTTGGTTTTCCCCCATCTGTATTTTTAAAAAATCTAATTGAGCTTCCCGAACAGCAGCAAAAATGTAGTTTATTATCTCCCTCATCAGGTGATCAATGATTTCATTAATAAGACAGATAACAAAACTGTCATATCATCGACACAGTTATGAAAGATGATCCCGGCTTCTTGCTCCATTTTCCAAGGTCTGGGATTCTCTGTGGCAGCTCTGAGTCCATTCAATATTTTCCACAGACAGAGAAAAGTGAAAATCCATTTTGAAACCAATTTCAATTAGGATCCAGAAGCTGTTATCACAGGTGTCGCAGAATGGGCCCGTAAGTGGAAATGTCGCCTATCCATTCTGAAATGAAACCTTATCAGGGGCTACGAAGATGGCTGAGGACAGCCTATCTGTAAATTACTTTTCGTCCTGTGTTAACTCAACCCTAGTTCTGTCATATGGAATTCTTTCCAGCCCCTTGTAATAATCTAATGACTAACTAGGCGCTGCACCAAAACGGCTTTTATTCTGCACGGGCTTCCCCCGCCGAACGGGCCTGCAAATGCAAATCACCGGAGGCGGCCGGCCGAGCCGGCCTATTTAGCAGTATCATTTAAAAGCTCTCTTAGTTTATTACGGGGAAGTAACGGGCTTGCATTCTGAAGCCTGTCTCCACCCATTGCATTCCTGGTGATTTTTCAATTGCAAACTCCAAGGCCCAGTTATTTCATTAATTCAGCACCCAAGTAGTGAGGCTTTTCTCTCACATCTTTCAGTCTCCTTTTAGCAAATTATCCCATGACGGAGGATTTATTCAGTCAAAGACCTCGGACTTTGAGAGGCAACAAAAGAATCAAGAGACTTTCTGGTCCACCTGCCTGGCGAATGATGAGGCAGGGTAAAGCCTCCCCTAGAGAAACCAATCAAACCATTGTGTGGCACAGTCAGACCTTTTCAACTGTCAAGCCAGGAGAGCAGGAAAAGAGATGAAAGAACTCAGGATGAAGCTACCATTTACAGAACCATGTGGGAATGGTCTCCGAAGATTTAATAATTGGGATGGAACTCAACTTTCTGAAAACTAAAAGAACAAAAAAAAAAAGAAGAGAAAGGACAGAGAGAACGAAGGAAAGAAAAGAGAGAAACTGAGAGGAGGGAAAACGCTACCGGTCAGGCCCAGAAGGAAACTTGTGAAAAACCCTCCGTTGTTATGTATGAACCCCTGTGCTGGAAAACAAGAGAAAAGCAAGCACACAACAGGGACAGAGAAGGAGCAAAAGAGGATGCACAGCTTGTAGCACTAACTTCAGTTTCAGCAGTTCATCATCTCATCTGGGGGAAAAAAAACCCTCCACCAGTACAAATCTGTACTGTTAAACACAGAACAAAACAAAAAAAGTCCCTTTAGTTTGGGGGTATCTGGATGCATTTTCAAGCTATTGCATACGTGGGACTTAAGTTTTTGCCTTTACACTTGACTGCATGTGGAACATGCCTGAAGTCGCACCAGATGAATGGAAACCAGCGTATTTTAAGCGGTTGGCGTGTGCGAAGAATGTGCACACGCAGATCCTGTGCAGCAAGACCCCAGCTGACTGAAGGCACGAGATTAGGAACTGCTTATTTTTTATAATTGGCCCCATCATGCCCTACAAGTCGAATTTTAAAACCATCATTTGAACAAGCCCCAGTATTTCCCGTGTACTTTTCTCTCCCGACGTGCCCCTGCGCACTTGAAGCAGCCGTCAATCGGTCAGGATCACATTTACGAGTAAATCAACATTTTTTCTGAACCGCCAGCCCTACAACAAAAATAGAATCTGCAAATTAAATTGTGACCACTTGCAGTACACATCAAAGGCAAAGACTTTTAATGGGAAATAAGATAATAGCCCAGCAATAAAATCCATCTCATTGCCTCTCAGTTGGGATGGCAAAAGAATGCATCTCCCTCCCACCCTCGCCCCAAAATAATGAGACAGGGCTTGGAAAGAATACAGAGAATGTAGTTTTAATACAGTACCTTCTTCACTTAATCACATACCAGACTCTAAGCACACTTCTCCCACTTACTGGCATATGCATTTAGTAACAATTTCTATGTAAGCAGAAGCTGAGGTTTTACATCTTCTGGAAAAGGGAGGAGGGGTAAAAAAAAAAAAAGGGGAAAAGTAAATAGAAACATACAGAGCGGGGATATAATCAAATGCAACACTGACGCCTGATTATTTCCTTTTGACTGGAGACAGATATGAAATAGAAAACATCCAGGAAAGAAAAGATGAATGCCATTTGAAAATCTGTTAAGTAATTTAATTACTTCAACTGCCTTAATTTACACAGCTCAAATCATAAAGCCAAATACCATGTCTGCCAGAGGGCTTGCCTGGTTTTAAGCAAATTAGAAGGATTTTTTAAAATTCTCTTTATTTGCTTCATGAAGAAGATTTACTCCATGCACCTCCTTCATTTACAGATTCCCAAGTCTGGTCTCTTTTCAGGACCCAGGAAAACTCTCAGAACAAGGACTTTTCTGCCTTTAATTTTTTAGTGCCCTTCTGATACTCCACAATCACCTGGCACCCATATGTTTGTCGAGGTGCTTCCAGCAGCAGGAAGGAAGGTGCCCTCAGCCACCGGGAGCAGCAGCGCTGCTGCGGAGCCATGCCATGCCACCGTGCAGCCTGCCCACTACGGTGCCATGTGCTGGCACAGCCCTGTGAGGTCATTAGGAGGTACTTTCTCATTTCAGGTACCTGTTCCAGAGACCAGCACTTACCAGCAGTGAGCCAACCCTTTTCTGGAAGGCTAACAGCATCGCTGAAGCTTCCGCTGCCTGCAGGCTTTTTCCTACTAAAAATCAGACCTCTGGGTTGCTTCCGCCTGCACTCCCTCAGTACTGCGGGCTGTAATGCCCAGATTTTTTGAGGTCTGATTGATACTGGGCTCCTGAAAAGCACAAACTACAAGCATGGTGCTGTTGCCATAATCCAGAGACTCATTTTAAGCCTTGTTATTATTATTCTCATCACCTCTTACTCTATTTCAAAGCCCGGGTACAATTGTAATACAGTTGCTTGGGTGTTTTGGTTTTTTTGTTTTTCAGGAAAGAAAACCTCCCCAGAGTGTAATTCCCTAAATGAAACCTCCACCTTGTCCAGGTGGCAAGCTTCTGCTGCTAACTAATGTTTTCTCCCGATTCCACCTCGTGTTATCCAGCAGGATGTTAAGTCATTACTTACTGATTACAGTGATTGCAGGGATAAGCCACTCAATCATCTCTTTCTGGAACTTGCAAAGGGATACAGCAGGATTGACATTTAATATCCCTTCTGCTATTAACCACTGTGGGGTGGGGAGAAGGGGGGGGGGAAAGGAGAGAAATCTCGGCAGAATTAATGAAGCGATCCTGTATTGCACTTGCAGATCACCGGCTTTGGAGCAGGGCAAGGGTAGGGCTGGCTCGCTGAGGAAGCACACTACAAAACAGTATCAGGCAGATTGAGTTATTACAGTCTGCAATAAACTCTAACTTGATGACTGAAATTTTATTAGTAAGCATAAAGGACCACGGGTGCATTACTCCTTATGAACGTGTAGTTAATCAGCTACTCACATCAGATTACAGTACTCCCAAGACATGCAGTCCTCACTTAATTACAACCTCCAACCCTCTTGCTTCCAATACTTCCCAGGCACCAGGAGAGCTTATCCCTTGCAATGACAGGTACCTTCTTTTAGCTTGTCCCCTTGGGACCTGGATGCAATTAGGAGAACAGAAGGGTGCACAAAATCTTACAAGTTCAGGTCTTTGGCATTACGTTTCTGTGCTGCTTCACGGGACCATCCTACCCTTGCTTTCCATGCTCCTGAATGCCGCCATTATAGATAGGAATTTCTTGTGGTACTTGTCTCACAGGAAAACAAAACCCTCAGAAAAACACTGAAGACCTCACTTCCAATATCTAATACTACAGGATTTGGTTTCCTTCTTGACCTGGATATGAGAAGTGAAGAGGGCCCTTTCATCCTCTTTCGTTTCGGCAGAGGAGGGCACCTCCTGATCACTTTGCAGAGTCAGGTCTCATATAATCAATTCAGGACTCAATTTGCAGGCCACTAAAAGAGTACAGGCAGTGTTTCTTGATACCCAACAACCTCTTTTGAACCCTGACCTCTCCACAGGACCCCAAGCACATCAGTCCAACGAGGGGGCCAAGAATGGGTATTATGATTAACACCTATTTTATGGTGAGCTTGAAAGCGAGCAGCAGGACAAGTAACCAACCCAACATTTCAACAGGAAATGTGATTCTTATGGGGTTGCAGACTGCTGAATACTTCCCTCATTCAATCCCTAAAGAACTACTATGAAAAATAAAAAAAAGAGAGACCTAGATGAAGCTGGCTCTTCTTCTGAAGGAATCAAAGTGGATGCATGAACTTCCTCTCATTTATTCATCTATCAAGCTTGGGTTTAAGTTACATCACCATTAAGATAGTAATTTCTGCTTTCTATCACTTTAAAGTATGTTCTCAATAACTAGCTGATCCTGATAAAGGTAGTCAAGTCCACAAGCTACATACGTTTATAATTAGCTTTTTTTTTTTAAAGTCAGAGTAATAGGTTAATAAGAAATATCAGATTACACTGGAACTAGCTCATGGGTCAAAAACTAGACAAAACACATCAAACTGAAAATAAGTGCTTGCCTGTCAGACACTGAAGGAGTCTTATACAATAACTGCATTGTTTTAATGCAACCTTAAAAAGATCAGTTATGAGCCAAAATGCACCAAAGAGGAAAATCTTTAAAGTAACAACCAGATTCACGGGCCAAACAGTAAATAAATAAACCAGGGATGAACACAGTACTGCCATCTCCTAAAGTTTCCCAACTAATGCAGCAAAGTGCAGCTTTGCCCTGTAAAAGTACTGAGTCAGACCTTAGAGAAATTTCCCGTATTTTTTAGAAAATGAGGAAAAAATTTCATTACATCCAGCCTACAGATACAATGAAAAAAAAAATAATTGCATGTAGCTGAGGGTAACACCTTTTAGTTAATACTCTAACAATAACTCTGATTCACCTACAAAAGGGAGCGTAGAGTCGAAGCCGCCAGACTGGCAAAGCATTAAAGCCACTGCCTAATTGTAAGCATGCAAATAGCCACAGCAGGGCCAACAGAGCTACTCCCGTGCCTACAGCGAGGCGCTGGCTTGAGTACTTGCTGAACTGGAGCTCAAGACTTCACTTCGACGATGGGACACGGGAGAGCCAGTGCATCCCCATGCTGGGGTGCAGGAGGGTACTGCACCAGCACAGGCAGCACTGCTGCGTAGGGTGCTCCAGCACCCACAACACTCAGGCTGACCTACCAGCCCAGCATTGATGCTGGTGACAGCTCATGAGACCTCGCCTGGAGTACTGTGTCCAGTTCTGGAACACCCAACATAAGAAGGACATGGACCAGTTGGAGAGGGTCCAGAGAAGGCCACAAAGATGATAAGGGGGCTGGAGCACCTTTCCTACGAGGACAGGCTGAGAGAGTTGGGGCTGTTCAGCCTGGAGAAGAGGAGGCTCCGGGGAGACCTTCTAGCGGTCTGCCAGTACCTCAAGGGGGCCTCCAAGAAAGATGGGGAGAGGCTGTTCAGTAGGGCCTGTTGTGACAGGACAAGGGGTGATGGTTTTAAAATAGAGGGAGGGAGATTTAGATTGGATATTAGAAAAAGTTCTTTACTGTAAGAGTGGTGGAGCACTGGAACAGGTTGCCCAGAGAGGTGGTGGATGCCCCATCCCTGGAGAAGTTCAAGGCCAGGTTGGATGAGGCCCTGAGCAAGCTGATCTAGTTGGGGGTGTCCCTGCTTCTTGCAGGGGGGTTAGACTGGATGACCTCTGGGAGTTGCTTCTAACCTAGAAGCGACTCCCAGAAGTAATCCAGTCCAGTCATCATCATAGAATCATTCTATGATTCTATGAATCATTCTATGATTCTATGATGATGACTGGACAAAATCATAGAATCATTCTATGATTCTATGATTTTGAATCATTCTATGATTCTATGTGCCTGGCTGCGGACAGCAGGGCACTGCTTGGCCCGGCAGCCCTGGAGCTCGCTGGCAGAGCATCATGGAGAAGCTTCCATGCTAGCATTCATCATGCTTCAGGAGAGCAGATCACCATCACGTGGGCTGCAGTGCTTGAAGTATTCAGATGGAGAGTCCTGTTGAATCCTGGTCTTACTCAAAATTACAGGAGTACTGTGTTATCCAAAAGAGGTCCTCATAAGGCAGGTTTCATGACATGAGACACCAGTCAAAGACTCTCCATGTGGAGCAGGGAACTCAGTTTTTCAGTGGACACCACTCTTCAGAAAGCCACTCCGTGCACAACTTCACAGAAACTTGAGTGTGCACGCAGCAAACTTTAGGATGATGACCTAAACCCATGCAGAGACAGGGTAGGGAATAACACATCCTTACTGCTTTGTCCTCAGAAGCGTGGCAGGTACGTGCACATGGTCCAGGACACTAGCCTGATCCCTGATATCCCAGTGTAATACCAGTGACTTGTCATGATGCTGTATTTATTTACTGCTGTTATCACTTTGCCAAAGCAGATCAGTCTGAGGCTATCAAATCACATGATGGACAAAAGTAAGCTTGCTTTATACCCTAGCACCACTTTTTAATCCTACAGACTTTTGTGCATGTCTCTGTCAGCAGTTTTCTGAAGGAGCTTTTCCCCTCTCAGACATTAGCATAGCAGTAAATATAGCAGCCAAACAAGAAAGAAGAGGAACAATATGCAAAGAAACATATCCCAGTAAACTGCATGCAGTTTGGTTGAGATGCACAAAAGGAAACACAAAGGAGAAAAGATCAAAAGCCTGCAAAAATAAAATCCAAAACGAAGCAAGACTGGCCCCAAATTACAAAGTCCCACTGGGGATCAAAGTGCACCGAAGATTTTTGTTAGTTATTACAAATTATGGTTGTTTTTCTTTTTCTTTTTTGATCACATGTATTTTAAAAGAAGTTTTAATTTGCTCCAGCACTAAGACCTTCCCCACATGTTTCAGCCTGGAGCACATTTTAATGGCTTAGTTATAAACCCCCGAAATTAGGGGCTTATAATGGAAACACTGGCAGGCCCTTATCTAACACAGTGCAAGCTTCTTAGCAATACAGCAAGAGTTTGCAGTTAGGTGAGCACAGCAGGAATGGTTTTTTGCATAAAGTCATGACAGGAACTCAGCAGAAGCATCTGACATGTAAACTTACAGCCCACACTTATTGCTCAAGCTGGCAATGCAGCCGGAACCTTCCAAGGGGCACCCACAAGTCTGGGCCTCTTCACTTGCAGTTAGGGTTAACTCATGCCAGCTTCCACACCACCTTTCCCACTTCCTTTTCCCTGAGCCCAGGTTTTCACCAAGCTCTTCCATGAAGAGTTTGAGTATCATATGATGTAGAAGTTTTCCACGCTCAATATTCATTTTAACATTTCTTCTGCGACGGGGCGCGCCGCTCACTTTTGCAAGCAGTTGAAATAACAGCATTTTCTTTGCTTCCTCATGACTGCAAGCTTTGCAAAACCCCCTGTAGCCAACAGCTTTCAACCTGTTTAGGATCCAAGCTCTGATTCCTCCAGAAGACAGCAGAGCTACTGAGAAGATACTAGTTTGTACATCACACCTCAGACAGCTGTCACTCAAGTACACGTAGCCCTGCTGCAAACTCTGCTAATTAATGTGCCGTCCAGAAGAAGGGAAGTGCTGATATTAGGCATGCTTACAAGGTGACATCGCTATGATAGGCAGACGTTGCTCTGAGATGACAGCAGAGTCTTCTGTTAAAACCAGGGAGGATCACTCTGACTTTTTGTTATTTTTAAGGGTGCCTTACCTTGTTTAACACAGCATTCAAATGCAAATTACTACCATTTTACATTATCACAGCCCTCTGAAAAACAAAACAACCAACCCAAATAAAGAGGCATTGATTCAACAAAAGCTGCTTGTTTTGCAGAAGTGGTGTCTTATATCAACTGATGATGTTCCTGTAGTAATACTCATTCCAGCATTAAGGAACAAAAGATGCAAATGCAATGCAAGCTCCAGCCTTCATGCAAATTGGTCCTTGTAACCAAAATTCATTATCATGACAATGACATCTGCAAGAGGCAAAACTTTAGAACACTGCAAGAGCAAACCCCCTGTTTGAGTTCCCAAAGTTCTGGTATTTGTTTTGGTACACGCTCCATGGAGTCTCTCTACTAAAAGGAAATTTTTCATATCCAGGAAGCACTGAAATATTTTATCCCTCTGAAGCCCAGCCGTGTATCTCTGGAAAGTCATTTGCTTTCCCCAAACCCCAGAGATCCTCCTGACTTCCCTAAATACACAGACTAATAAGACCAAGGCTTACCCACTGGAAACAAAGGTAACTCTCTCTACCTTAACCAAACGCAGCCCCAGGCCCCAGGATGTGTACTGCATTAGCATCTCATTCCCTAGTAGGAGACAATTCCAGTGACAAAAATTTCTAGTCATTCATTACTTAAACGACTCAAACTCCTGGGAGTTGGACACCCCTGACACGCAGCAGCACTACACCACTTAGATGAAAAGCAGGTAGTTAAGAACTAGCAGTACCATTAAAGCTGCTAGGTAGAATAGAGAAAGAAAAATATTTGACCATCAGTGTCAGAATTAGGCAAAACCATTTTGAAGGTGATATTTTTAGCCCCCTAAATCTAAATGTTTAATGATGGTAGAGCTATCCCAGCCATAGAGGTATGTGCAAATACCGAGTTGGAGTACAAACCCCTGACACTTCAAAGAGTATGCATGTGCATTTAAGTGTGCATCTGTTTGAAAAGTTGGGCCAATGTGGAAAATCCTATTATTGAAAAAAAAAATAAATACAATGGGGAACTCTTCGGCTAATGTGAACCACTGTAATTCTATTGACAGCAACGGATCTGTGCTGACTTACACCAGCTGAGGATCTAATTTCATATGCCTTAGAAAACTGATGCAACTTTTTCCATAGCTGCTCAAGAGTTTCTATACTCTCGTGGGGACCAACTCAAACTACGAGGTCAGCAGGTGCTGAGTTTGCTTTGAATCTGAAGTCCAGCCACACAGAAGGATACTGGGACATGTGCCATCTAATTTTTACCGACCCACTGAGATTCCCCTCTCATATGGCTGCAGGACTCTTGTATTTTCTGCTTTAGTCTAGTGGGAGATGATACATGTTTCTTTGAGAAAGCAGAAACCTTTCTTCACCATACCAAAGTGAGAATGTGACCTGGACCACAAGCCCAGCTGAGTGAGCATGATGTGACACAGGAAGGGTGAACAGAAAATGTTTTGCCAGATTTACACCGGGACTCCAGAAAGTGCAGAAAGACACCTTCTGGTTTTAACCATTATCAAGAATGATTTGCAAGAAAACAGCAGTTCATCTGCAGCTATCCAAAACACACAAGTCGAAACTCTGCCCACACCTTTTCAAGCAATTTTCTTTCCTAATGCAAAGGGAATTTTTCATTAGTAGAGACCGATAAACGCAGCCCTCTTACAATGAGCAGTGAAAGGGCCAAGGCTGGGATTACACACTCTCCAGAGAGGCAGAGAATATGTAAAATTGTCAAGTGAGGTCATCTCTGGGGAGAATTAAGCAAACTACTCCAGTTCTGCAAATCTACAAGCTGTACATTCACAACTTTAAAATTAACTCACGGAAGGATACACCCATAGCTTGATGTTTTGTCCCTGGCCATTAAACGGCTTGGGGGAGGTGGGGGCAGCCCTTTGTGAGGAGCAAGTTTATTTGTAAAAGAAGAGAAGGGGGGAAAAAAAAACCCTTTGCCATTAATTTTGACAGGGCTACTTCTGTCTCTTTTGTAATAACTAATTATCTAACTAGTGTAAGAGGTTTCAATGGCCAAATGCAAAGCACTCACAAGCCCTGCCAGGCTAATCAAGACAATTTCCAAAATTCCAAAAACAGGAACTTCCTATAATAAATAACTTAGCACATTTACATCTCAAATTAGAACATCTGGAAGAAAGAGCCTACACTGATGCCAAAACAGGCCTTATTGTATCCTACCACTTTTAACCACCACCACCACCCCCCACCCCGTTCATTTTCTTTAGCCTTCCCTTAGAACAAACACTGATCCAGGTGCAAATGCTCAATTCACAAGGAATGCAGTGAACATAAAATTACTGTAGGTTTGGCTGCTAGTAAATCCCTGCTGTTACTCACCATTGGAAGTTGTGCTGGAGGCAACAGCTTTCTCACTGACATCTGTTCGACTGGAGCATTTCACGATGGAATTCTCCACTTTTTTCTTCTCTGTCGTGGTAGAGCTATGGGACTGCGCCTCCATGATGACTTCTCATTACTTCAGCTCTCCTTGTACTAATACCTAAATAAAACAAGAGAGTCACAAACTTAAAATACTATTCAAAAGTTCAGCCAAAAACTCTCACACCTGAAGAAGAGCCTGTGGTACGACTGAATTAGCAGTCTGCAGGCCATTTCTGGATGCCCATCAAATCCTGACTGCATGCATGAATTCCTCAGGAATTTAAGGCAACACTAACACAAAAAAATAACCATTTGCCTTTAAAGAAAATCGGCACCAGAGACCACTGTGCTGCTTGATGGGTATTTGCCTTTTTTCCAAGCCCATAGGGTTTTATTGGACCCAGGGAAATAAAAAGCCAGTGATTTTCTCCTATGTCCTGAGCACTTCAGAACAACGCAAATGAAATCAAGGCAGACCTTCATGTTGACTATAGAAGCCAAATATTTAAATTTCAACATTCACACCATCGGAACACACTGCAGCGAAAATCATCCTGTCTCTCTCTACACCTTGTCCTACTCATGTAAACATCTCCCACTTTGTTTGTTCAGAAACCTAACTCAAACAAAAGTGCATTGCAGCAACACCCCGAAAACCACAGGGAAAGGCAAATATTACTGCTAGTGATAGTGAGATCACTTGCTTTTGCATGAAAACGCTGAAAATGGAAAACTCCTCAGAGGTATGTGTCTGGTTATGCCTTTCCTGGCTGTTCTCAGTGTCATCTCCAATGACACATCCGTTTTATATCCCACAGATCACCTCTCCTCATTCTGAGAGCTTTTACATTGCTGGCATGAACCCAAGAAGCCCACAGAAGGGTCACACTGCTTGTGCCAGGTCCCGAGCCCGCAGGGACCTCGGGCTGTGGAGAACACAAGCACTTGCAAGTGCCCGTTTGCAGCATGACTTGAGGCTCACCAGCCTGCCGAGTAAGCTTTATGTGAGTCATCGATACTTGGCACGCACTGTGTGCTCAGAACCAAAGTACCTGGGTAGCCTGAACACGACGGTATGCAACAACAACAACAAAAAAACAATACTAAAGGGTTTTCAGCTCAGAGCAGCACCAGGGTCATTAGCTAAGGGGGTCTGAGACAGAAGGAAGTCGCACTCTTCTAGAACAACATTTAAATGAATTAAATACCCAAAGGCTTCAAAACAAGCCACAAAGTAAACGCTAATGAAGTGTAATTACATTAGCAACCTGTTTCCCCAATCCTGACAGGCCAAAAAAACCCAACAAACCAAAACCAGAAAAAAAAAAAAGGCTACAAAGCCAATTCATCACAAACACAGCTGTCTAGTAAACCTTCCCCTTCCCACCTCCCTAGTAGGAGTTCTTTTTAATAGCACAATAAAACACTCTAAAGCTTCATTGTTATACAGTTGGGATCAAAGAAGAGCCCAATCACTAAATGAATCATTATTTAGCTAGGCAGCCCAGCCACAGAATTGGACTAGATATCTGAGGCTCTCTGCCACTGACCTGCTGGCCTCGCCTTTGGCCAGGCATTTTTCTTGCCCTGAGATGCTTCCTTGCTAAAGAAAAAAAGAATAGCAAATACCTTCCCACATGGCAGAGTACTTACAAGAATATTTGCAAGATCTACCTATGAAAGTGATGTAAGTATTACTGTGATCAATAAACAAATGTTAGTGCAATACAACTTCCTATCAGAACACAAAGGGGAAGGTCTGGTGTCTTCAAATACAAAGGAGAGATCTAACAATACCCAACTTGCAACAGCCCTCACAGTGATGCACAAATCTCCTTCGAGCCAAGATGTCCCTGTATGAGCCTTGTAAACGGCACCTTCCCAAACTTCTTTTATGCTTTTCCCCCTTTACCTTTGTGCCCCTCAGACAAGAACATCCACAACTGGTCATTTACCATATACATTATCGTATATATCAGGCTTTTCAGTCCCTTGTGCTGGCAGAAATGGGGAGGATATTGGCACTGCTGCCAAGCTGTTCACCCCGTGCTCAGCAGACAGTGCTTGTTTTCTCTGTAGAGCCCTGGCCACATAAATGTCAAAATCTGCCTCTACTCAGCCACCAGCCACTGTGCGAGTCCTTCAATGAACCCTCTTGTGCTCCAATTACCTTCCTTTGAGCTACTTAATACAATCTCTAAAAAGAGTATTTTCTTTTCCTCTGAAGGAATTTTAAAAGCTCTATTTTTTCAGTTGTGGTTATTTTCCTTTTAAGGTCCAAGTCTGCTATTCAGGTGGCATCTTCATTTACATTGAGGAGTCTGACTCTGTGATGGCTTGGTGGGGAAAGATGCAGAATTTGTCTCCCATTTTCTTCTGTCCTCGGTTCACAAACTTGTTTCTTTTGGCTACAAGTCACAAAAGGAAACAATTATGCTTCCTACTCAACTAGAAAGGAAAAAGCCACATACTTTGCCCCCATTTCACAAGGCCAGCAGAGTGGCATGAAACATCTGGGCAAAGGTCATAAAAATGATGTCAGGTACCTACAGCGGTGCCACTGCACTCCTGCCACGCAGATGTCTTGCAGATATGAGTGAGGAGCCCTCAGTTATCTGCACCACCTTCCCCTCTCCACCAGAGCCTCCATTAAAATCTGATCCTACAACCTTTTTCCCTTTCCTACCAATGCCGTATTTCTGGTGGTTTGTGTTTGTTGGGGTTTAATATAGGGAAGACCAGGAGATGCTACTCCACATTTTCCACCACTTCCTACCACTTCTCTGTTTTATCCTACCTGGTGTGGGTAATGGTAGAGAACAGAGGCCTGAAGTAGCAGCTCAAAGTGAATTTTTGGTCAGAAAGTTGTAGAATTGGTCATGAGCTAATACATCTGCCCTCGGTACCTGCTCTGGTTCATGTCTACTTAAATTACACACTAAATCCTGCTTTTATTTATGTCAGTATGGAAGAGGGAACACCACAAAAGTAAACTTTCTGCCTTGGCTCTACACCCTGCACCACCAGCCGACAGCCCCACCACTACGGACGCGTCCTCTAGTGTCCTCCTTCCTCCGCTCCCAGCCCACGCACGTGTGGAAAGGCCATCTGCAACAATTCCAGCAGTTCCAGTTACACTCCAGTGCTGTAGCTGCTACACAGTCATAGCTATGGCTGTGAGATTAAGGCAAGCTGGGAGAGATGGCAGGGCTAACAGTAAGAGGCATGTGTTTTGGGAGGCTCTGTCAAGCACAGGGAAGCAGCCACTTGGAAATCAATACAGTGCCCCAAAACCATTTTATTATATTTTCCTGAAGAAAAACCCAAACCCAAGCTGAAAACTCAAACCAGGCACAAGCCTTCTGGAATCACTGTCCTTAGTTTTGGCTGTGACTTTTATTTTCTCTCAGAAACTGTACAGAAATATGAGAATTGCAGTCTACCAAGAAGAATCAAAACCACCAGGATGATGTGAAGATTTCTTTCCACTGGCTGCTAATCCCTACCGAAAAGCATTCTGAGAATCAGCCAGCCTGACAGTCGCCCTCCCATTAACATACGAAGTGGGTTATGGTGTGGTGTACAGGGCTCTCTGCAGCGCGCGGGTCAGTGACTTCCCTGTTCCTGCCCCCAGGCCTGAGACAACATATATCTATTTTGCAGCAACAAGCTCTGCCTTCAAAAAAAAAAAAAAAACCAACCAGAAAGCTAGTTTCTGTCAGCTATCCAGCACCTCTGTGTGCATAGGAATGGTAAGAAAATGCTATAACAGTATATGGGCAAAAGCCCGAACTTTCATAGGTAAATAGAGGGATAAACATTCCTTCTGAAAGCAAACATTCATGGCTTTTTCCCATTCATCCATGCTTGAACCCTTTGTAATTTCCCTAAAGCCTGAACCCACTGCACAATTAATTCCAGATCCCCATTTTAAACCTAATCCCTCTCAAAACAGCAACCTGCCTGCAGGTGTGCCTCTTCTTCCTAAACCATAAATGTAAACTTTCACCCATTGCATAATAAATTGGAGGAGTTTTAGGTACAACCTCCAGGAATAAACTAGTTAAATGAGAAAACCTGTGTCTTTTGTAAGGAGTGTCAAGAAACGGCATGTATTGGAAATGTATTTTGAACAAGTAAATCTTTTAGGCAATCTGAAATTATATAATGTCCAGTCCCTATTTGTGCTGGTCATAAAACTCTGCCTCACAGCAGTAAAAAATAATCATCATAATATACTGGGGAGAAAAGAAGTCTCTTTGTTCATTTACTCAGAGTACCAACTGGCTGAAAACAGTGGGGCAGCCCCTTCTGCCTGGCAGAGCAGGAATCATGACCCTTTCTGCACACAGACTGCTATTTTCCAAGAAAACTTCACCTCTGTCCTTTTTTTCTTCTCTGAATTACAGTATAAATCACTGCACTTACACCTAACAAGTTAAAGCCCAGATCATGCAAATCTTTATTCATAGGAACAGGCTCACTGACTTCAGCAGGACTGCTTGCTTCACAAGTGCTTGGCCAGGAATTCTCAATTTGCATGTGGGACTGGTGTATGTTTCTGGGGAACTAAACCTTCTTCTGCCTGTATTTGTAAGGATTTTTGAAGAGGCATCTTTTAATGCATCAGTTTAGGAAAAAAAAAAGTCCTTTCCCTGTTTTATTCGATGCTGCTGTAGTTGTATTCAATTCATTAACAAGTGGTTTGCATCCGCTGAGAAGAGCTGTCTGAAATAGCAGTGTCACAGCATTCATCATCATTACATCAGCAGTAGGGAAGTTCATACTGATTGCTATCAGCGACCAGAGTGCCCCAATCAGCGTGCAAGCAAACACAGCATGTTTAATTTTTCAGCAATGACTCTGGGTAGTTAGGGTGTTCATAGGTACGACTTTGATCCACACTACTGGAAGCAGTCTTTGGGGATACAATGCATCTTGAACAGCACAACTGTATCAAAGTGAAAAACACAAGGGGAGGCATGAAGAACAATCAGGAAATTACCATCTCCCTCAGGCATAAAGGACCCTTTTCCAATTTTATCAAAACTGGTTACACTGTTCCTTGGGATTATTTAAGGATTTAAAAAAATAGAGAAATCTGTCTTGTTCAGATACATTCGAATGCAAAATTTACATGAGACAATCTTGGGCTATATATATTAGTAACCCCTGAGAGCACTTGCTGGAAGACACAACCACTGGGGTATTTTAAGAAATACCTTCCACTTGCAACATTAACCTCTGGTACACCTCACCATTTTTATAACAGCTACAGGAATTAATATAAATACTGTACATTTAAAAAATAGTTTTCTCTTTTCTCAGTTCTTTGCAAGCTAAACCAGACTTCTGTAACCCTAATTAACTACTCCTGGACAAATTTTGTTCAGGTTCTTCCCTGTTGAGCCAATTGGTCACAGTAAGACTGAAGCCAATATAATCAGCATAAAAAATAGTCTTGTTTTGGCTACATATAAAACCAAAACAAACCATCGGTAAGTTGGGGAAAAAGCTATTTTACACTGTGTAATGTCTCATATTTATATATACACTCCTCTATCAGTACCTCCATTTAAATTACACACACCATCTATAACTGTACTAGCTGCAAACTGCATAGCTCTCCTAAACCTGTTTTGAAATGCAAAGTAACATCAGGAACAAAAGAAAAAACAAGAACCACACCCCCACCCTGGGAATCAGATAGGCAGATTTGTTGCCTGAAATTAGAGAATGCCCCAAGTTAGAGGGCACCGCGTGTATTAATACGTTATCTGCCGATTCGCTGCTATCTGCTGCCTTTTCCTGTGTTCCTTTGATTTCCTCCCTTCCGTGAAGGCTGAAAAACAACCAGACCTAAAGCCTGGTTAATGATGATCTGATCTGTTCCTGATAGGTTAAATAGCTCGTGGCAACAAGAATGCAGGATCACAAACACAAAGGCAATCAGCTAGGCAACCCAGTGCTATTAGCATCCTCGTGATTAAGATCCTAAGCGAGGAACTACTCCATGGCACACACCGAACTACTGATGGGCTGCGGGGGAATGACATTCGCTTACATCCCTCTGCTACAGATAAACTGGACTGCCAAAAGTTGTGGCAATGTTTAAGATGCACACATGCAGTAAGAACTGCAAGTGGCACTTTGCCACGGAGGCAGCACCTCGTTTGCTTTTAATACACATCACCCACATACCCGAACAAGTAGATTATCTGTACTTTTGTTACGGGATTTAGAGAGCTCTTAAGTATAACCCCAATTAAATGCCACTTTTACTTCAACAGATTAAATTCTGTATGTAAATCAAACAGGTCTCTGCCGGGGAAGAAGTGATTCATAGTTTCTTACCCAGTAAACAGGATTTGATGGATAAAAACACTGAAGGATTCAGATCAAACTGTCCATACCCGTCACAGCTGTTCTTTTGAGACATGCTACACAGAGCTGAGGGATACAGAGACAGACCTTGCGACACTTCTCAGTGGCTTTACATTTCAGGTGGGATGTATCTTCTAAGATAAAAAAATCTATAATCCATTCATTATGCCAAGAGTCTTTAACAACTGTAAGATGAAAAAAACCCCCAAAACCTCAAGCCCAAACAAAAAGCCCACAACAAACCTAACCCCACAACCAAACCCAAACAAAACAGGTCATTAACTCTGCATCTAAGCCTTTCTTATTTTAATCACATGGTCTTGGGGTTTCTTTATTCCTCACCTTAACTTAAACTCTCTTACAAACTATCAGAACACATACAACAGAAAGAACAAAAGGTATTTCTCAAAAAAAAAAAGAAAAAACACCCAGTGCCACGGTTTTTTTTTTTCTAGTCTCCAAGTCTTCAAATATATTTAGGGATAGGGGTGGGTTTTAAAATGCACTTACCCTTAAGAAATCAGAACCCCTGCCAATTAAACTGCCTAATATTGCTAGAAAATTCAGAGTAAACCGAGTTACCACTTGTTTTGCAATCCTACATGTCCTAGAAAAAACTCTAATAATTATGTCAAAGTAAGATTAGCTGTAGAAGAATTAGCACGGGGGAGGGGGAGAGGAAATCTGTGGGCTTCGCTGTTTGCAGCACTAGGTTAAAATGAGCAGCAACACTTGTAACTTCCCTACCAACTCTACACTCCGTTTTTTGCCCCTATCTTCCTTCAAGAATTCAGCAGCACTAAATCTAAGGCATTAGTGCGGTGCCAGTTCCGCTCTCCTTCTGTGAGAGCCGAGCCAGCGCGCTCATACGCTCAGGACCTGAAAGGACAGGCACACGCAGAAAGGGGGACGGCCAGCGAGACTTGCTGGGATGATAACAGCTCCTATGACTTCCTCTGCTGATACTGTTATTAGCACTTGGAACACTTAAGATATAGGATGTTTTCTTCCTTCCCTTCTTGGCGCTCTGTCGGCAAACAGCTTGGTAAAGCAGATGACACACATCTGTAATGGGTGTGCTTTGCATCACTATTTACACAGCTCATCAAATCAGAAGTCACTACAACCGCCGCGGAAAAACGCAGGAATATCCTTAATTTAGAGCACCAGGGCTAAACGTGAATCACAACGGCATGACCGCTTCCTTCACACTGTTTGCTTTACCTCATCAACCCCAACAGATTGTAAGTGTCCTTAAAATCAAAACTACCTCTATGTATCAATGTCAATCTATAGAGAAACTGAGCTCAAGGAAGAATATACTGAATATACACCCCTTCCGCTTCCAACTTATGATATGCAAATGAAAGAAGGAAAGACTGTATTCCATATTTCACAATTAGCATTTTAAAACAAGATTAAAGGGATCAAGTAGAATGTTTTTTGAAAGTGCCATGTTTTGATCACCAGTCCCACCCCTGGAAGGATGTTTATCTCCTCAGCACACTTTCAGGTTAAGGGATGCCTCCATCCAGAATTTCACATTCTAACCCAACACAGATGTTTTCACATGTAAAAAGAGCTAGGAAAGCTCCATATATTCAGGAAGAACTTCCAAGTGTGAAAGGTACTTTATAAAACTTTATCCTGGGCTTTTATAGTTTACTTTAGGTTTTACACCTGTCTCTCAGTAGCAGTAAAACTGCACTGGTGACTCCTTTACTTTTTTGCAACCTGACAAAATACAACAGCACAATTCTAAACTGCTGCAATGTAAATTACTTTGCAATCCACTATCCCTGATCAAACATCATAATCATAAAATTATACAACTGTCTTATTTTCCCAGAAAAAAAAAAAGTAAATCCATAGAGAATTGAAGAGCAAGCCAGCCCACACCAAGCCACATGTCCTGTTAGTTAAGAGCTGGCAGTGCTAGGGTTTCATTTTAACATACACTGCTCAGAAGAGCAGACGCTGCACTGAAGTGACACTAACTTGATCTGTGTTTCTGACTATTTGGTTTCAGGTATTCATACATCTTATCTAATGAAGGCTGCAATCTCCCGGCAGCTGGATGAAGTACTCTTTACGTGCAGTTGATTTTCTTGACGCTAACAGATTTCTATGTAAAGAAAGCAAGAGCACTGGGGAAGATTCATCTCTAAACCAGCAAAAGCTTAGCTGGGTTCTTTAGCCTTGACCTCAACATCAGATAACAAAAAATAACCAGAGCAATGTTTCGAGCATCATTTAAAAAAATAAAAAATTAAAGGTTAATTGTCTCAGTAATCAGTGTGAAAAATAACCTGACATTAGACTTGGAACTTCAGCTAAGAAAATTATTCGATCAGATCTCTTGGTAGCTGATTCTGATATGATCAGTTCTGACACCCAGCAACTATTTAGAGAGAGACAAACACATTCTACCCCAATTAGTTTGCACCTTGTTGTAACCCAAATAATCTCGCGGGCACTTTTCAGATCAAGGTATTGTCTTGCTCCCCGTTTTGTTCTTGAGGGGAGAGAAGCCAACTCTTCAGCTCGGCAGCCAATTCAATCCACTTTCAAGGTAAGGCAGGTACAATCTGTATGTACCGAGCACACAACAAAAACACAGCACGATGCCAGAGCAATCTTTAAGTTTTCCCCTAAACCTCTGCAAAAACCGGGCTTGAAAGAAAGCAGGGATTAGCCGGGACTTACCTCAGACCCAGCCAAGAGTAAATCAGAGCAGTGATTCTCCAAGTACACTTTGAGGGCTGTAGTGGTGTGAAGAAGTGCTGGGCAGCATTGCCTGGAGGCAGCACTAGGACACTGGTGACTAATGACTGGGCCACGCAGACAATGAATTTGGGGGTTAAAAACCAACAGAAACCATGCGGTACGTTGACAAATGGTGCTTTCAAAATTTCATTCATCGAGTAACCTTTAAGCACAAAACTGGCTGAAGATCTCTGGGGAGTAACAGGACACATGTTGTTGGGCAATAAGTATTTTCCTTTCTAATTAAAACTATTACACCAAATCCATGTTTACGTGTTTACAGGGAATAAAAATGTGAGAGTTAACTATTTAGCAGCTAGACAATTCGAGGTGCAACACCATTCCAAGAGAAGGGTCGACACACCCCAGGGTTAACCACCTGATTCCCTGAAACTCACCCCTGGCAGAATACATTTTCCCTTCTCTGACACTTAAAGGAGAATGAGAACTTCAAAGGTATGTTTAATGAGCTGCTACAAATACAACTGGTTAAAAGAGGCACAGAAATTATGTCCCAAAAGCAGCATTGTGCTCTGAATTACAACTGGAAAAGTCTCCCTTTTAAGAGTCCGGTCAAAGTCAAGTCCCCATAAAACTCTGTAACCTTGTGCAACGACAAACACATTAGAACAACACAGTCCCTCTATAAAGGGGCTTTTTCTTTTCTGTTCTTCCCCCCCCCCTTTTCCTCCAGTGCATCTCACCTTCGATTTGAAAATGGCAATTTTGCCTATTTTTACAGACAGAATGAAATATCTAAAGTGTCTCTAAATTAACAAGTACCACTTGCCATAGACAGCATCGCCTTTAGCAGCTCCTAAAAACTTCAGAAAAGGATCTTAAAACAGGAAGCTTAGTGAGCTCATAAAACTGTTGTTGGAGCCAGGAACACATAGCATATTTAATCTGCAAACTGTGAGAGTCTACAATGATTTCAGCGAGATCTGAGGCATGCCCTCAAGGTTTGCTGGGATCTGGGATTAGGGAGTTGATAAGAACCCTCTACTGCCCATGGACATGTTTTTCTTCTGCAGTTAAACACAAATGCATAGAGACGTTTGACTGCTGCTTGGCGTTACTGCTCAAGTTATATAAAAGCTTTGCAGCTCCTTTTGCTGTCAATATATCAAAGTTAAAAAAAAATCATCAAAGTGTGAAATTTCATTTAAAGTCTTTGCCAGTCTACAGCTCTATTTCACAGACCTATCAAATAAAAGTAAAGATGAAAAATGCACTGAAAGTTTGCAGCAGCACCCATGCCCTATTTATGTTTATTCTGTCTAATTTTATTTGATTTTAAAAGTATAACAAATCAATTCCCTTATAAAAATGACAAAGTCTAAAGGGAGGACGTCTATAAAACCTGTGGCTAAAAGACAACTTGAAATCATTATTACAGCTGAACCTTTTGTTGAATAAAAAGCTTCCTCTGTAGCCATTTTAGCATTTTAATTGCCTAACTGCAATTGGCAGAAAATTTCTTGAATATTCCAAAACAATCACAATGACTACAGAATATGAGTGCCAGAAAAACTAAAGCCTTCTTCAAAGTATTCTTTAGCTAGGGATTTACAACAATTGCATAAAGAAGTAAAGTCTGACTTTTAAGATAATCTACTATAGTCTAAAAGCATTAACATTCCATTACTAAGGTTTTCCTGAGGATTTCATGACTCATTGATTCACTTTTCCTTCAAGTCTGCTTTTTCTTTGTACATTACCGTCTCCGTATAGTTGAGTGCACGCAACACTGATCATTAAACTGCTTCCTTCCATAACTCCAAATAAATCCTGCTTTAATAACCATCAGATTCCTTATTTATCAGGAAAAGATGACTAACTTTTCACTAACACTCTGCAGCACAAAAGCATGCCATTCCTTCCTTGAATGCGCAGGATGAAATCCAAACACACTCTGCAGTGCAGGTAATGAAACAGTCTTCCCAAAAACGAGGCAGGATGCGTAACCAAAACTTTCAAGGGTTTGTATCAAATGCACACGTTTATCCTCTCAAAGAAATTAAGCAACCTGCAAGATGAACAAATTATAATGATGCCTCAAAACTCGAGTGTTTTCCTAACACTGATTCCAAAATGAAATTATTTATAACCATCGATTTGGTTACAAAATAAGTGTTGTGGTTTAAAATGCACGAGGTACTTTTCACAACTCACGATTACTTAGAGCAGCAAATGCTGTCCTGGCCCACTGCACTCCTTCTCAAGCCAAAAACATTACTCTCCTTCAGCAGGAAAATGCAGGTGATGTCTTAGTTTTGTAGTACTTCCACAGAAATGCTTTGTTAAACAGCATGTCCTACTGAAAACCATGTGCAAGTATCGGAATGCAGCAGTGGATTCATTTAGGCACCTCAAGCCATAGTTTTGCATCCACTGCTGCTTAAAAGAATATATATACACACACTGAGGAAGCCCTTTTCTCACTCATTCTTCTTACTCATTCAAAATCACATAATCCTGCTTCTAAAGAAATAATCCTCCCCCTTAAAATAACCTTCCCTCATAGTTACTATTATTTATGCTTTTAGAATTGGGCTATACACCAAACTGAAAGTATTTACATACTAGCTAGTTAAGCCCAAACCTTCATTATATAAACAAACTCTCAGGAGGTTGCCTACAGTTTACATTGCTAAACTCATTCACCATTACTTTTAACATAAATTTCCTCAACCGAAACACGATGGTGTGGACACGGCGATTTTCACATTTGAAGGTTGCTTTACTTTTAAAACACTGCATTCGTCTTCCTTCAAAATAATCATGGCATATGTAATTAAGAAACTGTCAGATCATTATTAATTTTTAATAGAGGACCTAAATGAAATAATTATAGGAATCAATCAGCGAGGCACCTTTCCAAAGTACAATGTGATTCCACAAATACTCAAACTACTTAAGGTCGGTTCCGTAATCTCGCTGACCACCACATCAAAACCAATTCTGTGACACAAAGAAACTTGGTGACTTCTCAGCGTTCCATCAACTTCAAGGGCTTCAAAACAGATCTCCTCCATCACGCCCAGAACGAGGGGCAGCAGTGCCCCCTTAAAAATGTTTGTCAATGCGGCCGGCCACATCTCTCGAGGCCTCTGAAAAATTTCCTTCCCGAGTTTTTTTTCTGTAGCACACACAAAAGAAATAGAAGTCTGCACGCTGAAGCTTAAAAAAAAACCAAAAACATGTTTATTGAGCCTTGAAAAGCCAGCGGGAAGTAGCGGGTGCGCGATGGCGATGAGTATTTGGCTGTGGGTTGCTGCCCAACACTCTGTTAGAGAGGCAGCCTCTAGACACTGCGCATGGAGCGGGCAGGGCAGCCCGCCGTACCTCTGGCTAAAAGGCTCTCTGAGATCCGTACGGTCCATCATCTCAAACTGAAGTGGCAGCTGGAAAATGCGGAACAGCTGGCAAGGAGCTGAGAGAAAATGTTTTACATAAATATATCTACATACAAACTGGCAGAAGGCCACGGACCCGTACCCGCAGGGCCGGATCGAAACCACGCTCCGGAGGGTTAAAAAGAAAATTTGGGAGGGGTGGGGGTGGAATGTCCTTTTACCTTTTCTCTTCACGTGGTGTGAGGGTTTGGGAGCGGGCGCTGGCGGCTGAGCGCCGGTGAGCCCGTCCGGAGGCACAGGAGTTGTGTCAACACCCCGACTTTACGGGCTGATCAAAACCGCAGAGGACCCGCTTCTCCTCGGACCCTTCAAAGTTGCTCGACGCCAGAACGGGCCG
>VXBZ01005800.1:782885-810248 GCA_013399135.1 Heliornis fulica
GGAGCGGCCCCCCGCCGCCTTGGGTCGCGCTTCCTCCCTCTCCTCCCGCCTCTCCCCTCCCGCTCCATCCTTCAGCTCAGCCTGCATGTGCAGCCCCCTTCCCCCGGGCACCGGCGCGTTGAACACCCCACCACCACCACCACCACACACACCTTTCTCCCACCCTAAGGGATTGGGGCCTTCCCCACCCCAAAAACCGCAAGGGCTTTGGGGGGTGCGGGGGGGAAAGTGCGCCCTTCGGCTGGGTGTTCTGCGGCTTGTGGGGGCACCTTTGCCGCCGCAGGCTGACTCGGCTGACGGACTTCAAGGAAAGTTTCGCCTAAGCCATGTGACTCCGAAAAATAGCACTTTGGGGGGAAAATGCAAACACTTGGGCGAGGGGAGAAGGTGGCAGTTGTGCCTCCACCTGCTCCTCCCGTCCCCAGCCCGCCCACCTGTCTCCCTTGTGCACCGCCCGGCTGCTCCGGCCTCCTTCACCCTGGAGAACAGGACTCCTTGCTGCCTCCATACTCACATCGACCCCCTCCGTGTGAGCAGGTCTCCCGCAGCCAAGCATACCGTGGTTCAGAAATAGCAGGAATTAGGATGCCCAAACTTATTTGTTCCAGTATTTCCACCCTTTGGAAAGAGATACATCCTGACAAGAAACCTTGGCTTTTTCTAGTCCCGTAGATCGTTCACCTGATACTAAAAAACTCCTGAGAAGTCTGAGAAAATGAACATTATCACAAGCATTTTCCATCAAGTCAAAAGGCGGGGCTGGCTCTCAGGAAAAGCGTATATATTTAAGTTGTTGCCATCACAATGTCAAATACTTCATCTGCACCTTTGTTCATAACCAGGCTCGCAACAGAGCCAAGCAAAGATTTGTTACTGATGTAGATGATTTAGCAAGGTACCTAAGCTCAGGCTACCCTAAGTGTTTGAGGAGTCCCACAAAACCCAAATGGTTCTTGAGGAGAGGCACGTTTGCCCATGGAAGTGAAAGACTGGCCTTTGATGCTGTGCATTTCATAAAGCTTCCCTTAGTCTCACCATTGAAAATGTTCATTTTATTACAGAACAAAGCTGCAGGTATTTGTGGTTTGGGATGACTTCGTTCACGAGGGCTTTTTGGAAATAAAGACAAGGAAATCTTACCTGACCCAAGGGTCACTTCAACGCAGATTTCCTCAGACACATTTATCTAGCTGGCTAGCTGTTTCTTTATTTCGCCTGGAAGTCTTCCCTGGGTGCACAGAGGCAGCTTCGGAGAGGTGCCTTTAATTTACGGATGTCCCAGACGTGGCCAGACTGCTCTCACTGTCACCCCCAGCGACGCTTGCTAGTGGACACGTTTTACAGCGCCAGGTCAGTACACCCCGACTTTCAAGACAGACACAGCGACCCAATGCTTTCATGGCAAGTGAGAGGTGTACATCATCCAACCTGCCACGCACACCCAGGCCAGCAGATCCCCAGCACCTGACTCCTGTGCACTGCATGGGGAAGTGCTGGTGGAATGGATGACAGCCTGTGACTCGGTGCCATCACTCCAGAGCCAACAATTCCACCCTGTACCAATGGGCAAATCTGCCCCTGCTCGGAACGAGCAGCCCTCAGTTGCCCAACCGATACTGCCGACAGGCAAGGTGCTACGTGGGGAGGAGGCATCTGCAACAGCACCATCTGAATACAGATATCAAGAGCTGATACTCTTCCACCTGTTTTTTCATCTTCTATGACTTCCAGTCCCATTTTCCTGGGAAAATGTTAGCTCTGTTGTGATATTACAATACTAGTGATACGGTACCACAGATTTTTTTGGTTTAGAAATGTGTATATATATTAGGGTGGGGGGTGGGGGAGTGGGGCAGGGAGAGGTTCTACAGAATGTTTAGGCAAGCCTCTGGTCCCTTTAGAAACCCATGTAAGAGCTACAGGACTCATTCAGCCTATAGTTCCTTTCTCTCTTTTTCTGCCTATAGCAAATTTCTTTGTATTTTTGCAATAATTTTTTTTCTTAAACTTTCCCCCCCCCTTTTGCACAATAAAAACTCTTAAAAGTAACAGGGGAAATTAACCAACATACAAAAAGTGACTTTATAAAGGAAACAAATTCATGTCAAAAGTCCTGTTTGTCTAATCATTCAGTATTGGTGATCTTCAGATTCTACTTTTAACACTAGGCAGAAAAGATGTTCAAACAGGGGCATCATTTTAAATTGAGGGTAGCACTCAGAATTCCTCTTATACATCTGAAGAAAGAAATTCCTACTGAATGAGTGAGAGTCTGGACATCTCACCATGTCATAAAACTATACTTCATCTTTTTTGATTGGTTTGGGGTTATTTTTAAAATTATGATTCACAGCAGCTCTGTTTAAGGCACACATTTCTGATTTAAAATAATAAAAAAAAAGCGCCAAACATTTCACTACTCAACTTGCATCAAAATTAAGACAGACAAATTAAAAAAAATAAAGAGCAGATAGAAAGCTTTGAGCTCTGCTTATGAAAAACAAACAAACAAAAAAGACTCCTGACACATTTCTGAGCAGTGAAAGTCTTGAGAGAAAGGAAACCCAGAAACAACAACCAAGGTTTCTGCCCGTGCCTGTCTGAATGGTCAGGCCAAGCAGAAAATGTAAAACAACGAAGGGTGGGTGACATTTGCCATTTGAAATGTATTGTAAATGTTTCAACACCTTGACAATGAAGTGCATAACAGGAGCTTAGAGCATCCAAGACCCTTCAGCTAAACAAAATGAGAATGGGCAGCTCTGTTTAGGGAGGTACCTTTCTTAATGTCTTTCATGTCTGCTGCAGAGGAATTGTACTTGAAAGACTCAACAGCAAGAGAAAAAACTATCTATTAATAAAATGTAATGATTTTTCCACACATATGGATTGCCCCTCCAAGAGAATCTGACCTCTGAGACTTCTCTATGATGTTTCCCCACAAACAGGAATCGGCTCTTGCAGAAGACGCGTTGGCCAGGGCCCAAACCCATTTCTCTGACAGAAGACACCGCAACCACAGGACATCTCTGCTCTAAGTTATATCACACACAAGACTTCTGCGTTTCTTCAGCCTACCTTATGTCCCCACTTTTCATCCCATGCCTTGACAATTAGAGGCCTCCAAGCTGTGCACTTACATTCCCTTTCTGCTGTGCCCACTGCTCCAGGAAAGCACAGTCAGAAGGAGCAAGCACTCTGCTGACGTAAGCTACAGTGCAGAAGACCTGGTATTAAGTCACACTAAGAGGCAGTCTTCTCACCACTCCCAGCTGCACCACCCTCTACTTTCTCTCCAGTCCCAGCAAATGCTCGCTCCTCTGGATGCATTCAAGGACCTTAACAGTTGCTGGTTATCCAGGTGTCAACCCCTATCAGGCAAAGCTGTCACTAGGCAAATACCTTATTGGAATAAATTCTGTGAAGGAGGCACATGTGCTGGGCTTTTCCAGGGGCAACCTCAGGTGGAGCACTAGAATATGGAGCAATGGCACTGATTTCTGGTAATTTCTGCAATATCCATCACAAGAGAACTTGGCCAGTGCATCTTGGTCCTACCCCTTCATCAATTGGTTGTCTGGTACAGCAGGGAAGTCTCAAGAGGCAGCTGGTGGAAGAAAAAGAGAGAAGTGGTATCATGTCAAAATCCTTAGTCTGCAGAAGGAGCAGCTGAGGGTACAGTGAAAAGTGTGGTGCACAACTGGGGGGTTGAGTTTACCACATTTGTGAGGGATATAAAGGTCAGGGCAAAACACCTTATCTGCAATACTAGCAGGGATTTGATGTAGGGAAGGCAAATGGGATGGGGACTGAGCAGGGAAAGAATTAGTTGGAATCTTGCAGTTTGGAATGAAGTTATAAACTGAGGTACCACTGCACACTGGTCTAATTTAGGTCTTTAGTGGAAGCCAAGTTTATTTTACTTTTCTATGAGAAAGGCAGTATAGTACCTGCTGTGTTCCTGGGGGAGATGGACTATGAACTTTCATAAAAAAATTAAGCAAATATAATGATTTTTCTTAAAGTCTGTTTGCAATTTTTTTACCCTTCTAGATCAATGGCAATATAATGTAATGTTGTCATCTTGTGGAAGATACTTAAGCTTGCATAAATACTGCAGTCCCGAGTTATTCATCAGGGAAGTTTGTTATTCACTTACCTGCAATTCTTTGTATTTAATTTCTCTTACATGCTTAAACTGGTCTTATGAATTTCACTAGCAATTTCCCTTTCAGAATTTCTTTTGCTGACACATTTCAGTTTCCAGCCTCACAGAGAACTTTTGGTTTAGATTCTTTTAGTATTTGCATTTTTGATTGTTATTAGTGTCACTGGAAAAAAAAAAAAGAAAACTTATAAAATATCCAGATTTTTTAAAATAACAACCCTCATTCAAGAATCTGAATTTTCTTAGACTGCTAGCTGTAGCCCTTCACAGACTTGGACATAAATCATTCCTTCTGATGGTCCTTAGCAAGGAACCTCCGTGTCTTTCTACTTTTCCAACTAACAGTGGGGATCTTGCTAGATTTCAGTGGAAGAAGGACTGATCCCTAGTGATCCGGATTATCTTTCTACTCCAGCAAATCATCTCTTAGTCTACCATCCTCTTTCTCTAAATGTCTAATCTAACTAGCTAGCTATTTATACCATATTCATAGCCAGGGTTTTTTGAATGCTGTACAGTAAAATCAATTGGGTCAAGGCCCAGTGATTTTTTTTTGTATCCCCTTCCATCTTCAATATGCAAGGAATTATAATTTATCTTTTTTTTTTTTTTTTTTAAGTCTGCTGTGTGTGCTGAAGGAAGAGTAAGGCAAAGATGGGTTTAACACATGGACAAAAAGAGCATTAGTTTCTGTACAGACTTTGTATGTTTTGGGCTGTCTACATAGAAAGCTCTTAAACTTGTGTTCAAGATAGATACTTTCACCCTCTTTGATTTCAGATATAGGGTTACATTAAGACACTTCATTGTTAAAAATGTCATTTTCATAAGAAGAATATTTTCTTCTTCCAGGAAATTTAAACTGGTGCTGTTTTGTTTGAGATATTTTGGTGCATGACCATAAACAATAAAAAAAAACCCACTCAAATCCAAACCCAAGGAGAGTACATTTCCTTTGTTTTCTAGTTAAAAGCACCCCATGCACTTTAATTACCAGACAGGGAGCATACAGGGAAAAGCATGGTCTCTCTAACAGACTGAATCCAATAAAGACACCAAAATCATACCATTCCACACAGAACAAGCATAAATAATCTGTTTATCTCGATTTTGCCATGCTATAATAAGAAATGAAATTGCTAATGGTGCTGATATTTAGGTTGTTATAATTAGATAGATCATCATTAACATCCCCTTTAAATGATCTGTTATACTTTCAACCTCTCTCTAGGGAACTGTTTCAGCTTCTCTCCCAACTAAGCCACTGAACTGCATGTGAAAGGATTTAGCAGTATTTTGCAGGGTGTAGTCACAAGCTCTACTCCAGGAGATGGAGTTTATATATATTTACACTCTCCTGGCAAAATTTAAACCGGTTCCTTGAATGGAGTAATCTTTATCAGAAAAAAAGAGAGGTTTTCCTAGCATATCCAATCCTACTTTAACATTGCCTGGTATAGTTGTGTCAGTCATGGGTGGGAAATACCACATTTATAAAAGATCCATCAAAATGTCGTCTTTTTTTTTTTTCCAGTTGTTGTGCAGTGAATTGGAAATACACGTTTCTGAGGTGAAACATGGCATTCAGACAATCCCCTGGGAAATGACTATGTTTCTCCTTAAACCTTAAATCTACTACCCAGCATTTTAAAGTTAAACCATTCTCAAATACCACGGAAAGCTTGCAGTCCTCAGACTTTTCATCAGCCTCTTAAATAATTACTTCGGTAGGTGGTGGGTGCCCATTGTCATAGTTGAAAGGCACATGCAAGGGGTTTATTTGCTTTCTCTAATGACAACTGGAAAAAAAAAAGGTAAGCAGCACATAAGTAGTTTCATCTTGGCCTTACATATCTGTAGCAAGAATGCTTAGTGAGTATTCACAATTATCTTTTTCATAAAGCATTAGTGCTCTGCTACTGCACTACTGGCAGAGCACCCCTAGTTAAAGTTATCCTGGGGAAAGTGTGACAATGTCTTTTCTAAAACAGGTAGTGTTCCAGGGGCATTAAGGAGTCCCTGAGAGATGGTAGTTTATCCTCTGGGCCACCACATGGTACTTTGATGGGACTGCTAATGACTCTGCTTCCACCCTTACCCCTGGCATCATTTCTTTAGTCTAAGAAAGACTACATCTACTTTATAGTACTTCTAGTACTGGATCTAGACTGGCACACCACTTCAATAGAAAGAAAGCTCTTCTGCTGATAGAAAGTCAGGACATCAAAAAATATTAATGAGTTTGAACAGTCAGGATTTATACCAGGTGAGATATTTTTTATTTCCCTGCAGCCAGCAGAAAACCCACACAAGCTCTGTCTGGTTAACTTAGCAGAAGGGTGGTCAGGTACTCATGGCAGACCAGGTCAGTGTTGGTGTGTGGCCCAGCAGCAAGCACACCTCTCACTGATGACAGTGGACAACAACAGCCCTGTGTACACATGCTGTTACAGCCTTTCATTTTCCCCTGTAGTTGTTTTTCCTTGCATGTCATTTATATCAGAGTACATGAGTTCTCCCTTTCCTGTAATGAACATTCACAAGAACCTGGGAAGAACCAGTTAGCAGGAGACTTGCACTGCTTCACAAGGGAGTAGCCTGAGTTACACCTCTCTGTTCCTTGGGTAACACCTCTTTGGGAGGCAAGGAGAAACCTGCAGCTTCAGCTCATGTGGTGTTGTTTGAATGGAAGAAAAGACCTGATGGTTCAAAAATAGAAAATACATACACTGATGTGCCCTGCTCCTTTTACCAGGCCTTAATGCTACATACACCTTTGGCTAAGTACCTTCTTTTAAGCTGACCAATCACAGCGTGCTAGGATCACAACTGGTCCTACAACCCCCTTTTTTGAAAAGAATCCTCATATTTATTTTTAAATCTCTCATTTGCATAACTGAGAAAGATACAGTACAGTAAACTTGAGCTCCTTCCATAAGATTTCAGGTCCTGGACTGAAGTACTAAGCATAAAGATCTCAAAATTGCACCTGGTTACTTAGACAAAGTGGAAATTTGGAGAAGATGCCAGTGCAAAACCAGCTGTCCCCAGCACTGGTCTGTCTGTGATCCCCACCACTAGCAGTCTGAAGTCAAACACAATGCCAGGTGGTAGCTAACAGGAGCTAAACTTTTCTGGCTCTTTCCAAAGTCCTTCAGCAAGCTGGGGCACCCAGGGACCTGCAAGTGTTAAGTGCAAGCAGATGTCACATTTTGACTCCACAATTATATTTATCATTCGTGTCAACTATGAATCTCGCTTCCCAATTTAGTGTCAAGGCTCCCAGCTTTCACTGAGCTCAGTGGAATTTTTGCCATAGACTTTGATGGGCATAAAGGATGGAATTTCAACAGCAAATTCTGTTTCCTGGAGTTCCCCCCACACTCGAAGTATATGGTTTGTGTTTGGGGTTGGTTTTTTGGTTTGTGGTTTGTTTTGGTGGTGTTTGGGGGGGTGGGGGCATTGTTTTTTTTTTTTTTTATGTTTGCAGGGTTTAATCCTTGGGAAGCTATTTGGAAAATAAGGAATAAAAGAGCATTTTCCTTATGAAACTGTGATACTGAGTCAACATGTCTCAAATTTGTCAGCAGTTGGCAGGAATATGTAAAAAAAATGCTTAACAAATTGGAAGATGTGCCTGTAATTTTGCTTGAACCTCAAAGGTTTCAGTCCTGCAGTGCTCAAGCAAACAAAAAGTCTGTGAAATTTTACTTGAATAAACATTGCAGGCTGGTGCTAACTTGTTTTTGGTACTGACACAGCCCAGCAATTGGCCAACCAAGAAAACACCAGACAAGGAAAACAATGTGAGAGGTGCTATAATATATAGTCCTGCCTTTCGAGCCAGGAAGACAAAACCAAAACACAAGTTTTGAAAAAAAATCACGAGTTTTTAGGCAGGAAATATCACTTCATGGTCAGTACATTTACCAAGCACAGTAAGACCAATGCTCCATCAAAGGCACTAGAACATTTGACAATGGAGACAAACCATGGTTTTATGATTATCGTCATCAGTTCAAGTAAGCAACCACAAATAGCTACAGAGAAAAGGCAAGTGTGCAGAATATCTCAAGGGTGGGGGGAAGAAAAAACCACTATTCAAAATAAGACAAACAAGCTAGGAAAAATCATGATCCACAAAGAATTCATTTTACATGAATTTAGGGGGAAGAATCCAAAAGAAGAAAGGCAAATACCAAAAACGTGCATCTATCTTATGTTTATTGCACTATATAAGCCAATATTGCATATAAGCATATATATAGGCATATATAAGCATATATTGCATATATATAAGCATTGCACATATAAGCACTCCCCTTTTCCCTTTCCAAAAGCATAGCCAGGGTGCAGACAGGTGAGCCTTTTCTCTTTTCCTTGATTTATTATTTTACTCTCCCAATTTTATTCTGCCTTTTTTGTTGCTTATTTAGTTTCTTGAACTATTACACTAGATGTGGAAGTCAGATTCCCCCTAGCTTTCAAAACCTTAGTTAAGAGGAGCACAAACAGGATCTAAACCACTTGCATTTTGATGCAGTTTTCTGAATACATTGTGTGAATGATGCACATGATACCACACAGTACTTAACTACAAGAGAGACTTCAACATGTTAAAAACCAGTGAATTTGGTGCTCATACATCATGAGACATCCCTAAAAAAATATATAAAATACAACTGAAATCTCCTTAATTCCTCCCAGGTATGCTTTAAAAATGGTAAGAGCACTACACTTGCAATTTTGGGTTTGCACCTGCAAAGGCAGGGGAGACACAGTTAAAGCAAAGCAAGAGTCGATGCTCGCACCGTTCTGGGATCTGGCGTTGGAAGAGAGAGAAGTGTGTGCTCACAGACACCCACATGATAAAGGGGGATACCCAAGCTAAGAACTGGAAATCTGAGGATACTGCACAAGGGGATTTAACAAGGCTGACAGGGACTGAGGGAAGGTACTTTTCATTTTTGTACATAGATGAACCAGTGGAAGTTCACAGGCAGAAGATGGTAGCATGATCCAAAGGTGACAAAGAACTCTATTAATCCTTCACCACATACAACTACTATGGCCCAGACTTCGATTTAATCAGCTAACGAATGGAAAACAGTAAAGAAACAAGACAGAAGCAGTGCTGGTGAACAGACAAGAGCTTTATGGATAACTTGCAGTCATGATACTGTCTCCTTCCCCTAGGCATATATAAATTAATTTGGTCAGTGCACTCCACTGTTCACGAGACTCTTCCTCGCTCGCACTTGTGAGCGGACATCATGTCAGCTCCACTTTAATGGGCTAAAAGCTCATCCTCCAGTTTTAACTTCTCATCTGGACATCTTTGACAGTCCTTCTGTTGCAATTCACCCCTCCTAAAACAGGTGACTAAGACAGGGTAGATGAATCAGTCTCTGGAAATCCAGGGCCGATTCATCTTGCCAACTGCAAAGAAGTGAAGGGAGGAGGTTAGGTGCAGGCATCCAGCTGCCCCAGCACTGCCTGCTGAGAGAAATCTCACCTGGGCTCTGACCTCCCACGCCAGAGCAGTGTGTTCTTCCATCTGTGGTTCCTTCCTGGCAGCCACTGACCTTGTCTCCGACTTCTGCATTTGCCCTCTTCACCTCTGCCTGATAAAAGTGCCCCATATGATACTTCTGCTCCGATAACATAAAAAAGACCCCTGCTCATGAAGCCTCCTCAACAGCACAGGCTACTACAAGCAAATCAAGCCTGTCCTTTGTCCTCTGTACTGGCTTCCTAAACAATCAGATACCTCAGCTTACTATAGCTAAAACACATGTGTAATGCTTTGAGGTGATAACCACAATAATAATATCATTCCTCAGACACACTGGAGCCTACCAGAGCAAACCTTGTTTGTATAGGAAACTGGGGTAAGGCAACACTGAGAAACAATCTTTACTGTCTTCTGTTCCAACCGCAAAGCTGCGAGCTTCTACCTGCCATCTCCATACCAGGAGGAGAAGCACAAACAATTAAAAACAAACAGAAAATCTTCAGCCATCAACGTGTAGCCCTAAAAGGTTTTTGGGGGGTAAGATGACAAATAGGGTTTACTCAGCTCTGTGGAGCTTGGTTTTTCCAAGCTCCAAGTATGAGTTACAAGCAACACGGAGGAGGAATCGTTCTGAGGTGGAGCAGAGGAAAGCTTAATTCATAGCTATGTCCCCCAAATACCATTTAGCAAGCTAAAGTGGGATTTATTTGTCCTACTGTGTTGGATTTTGTAAGAGGATGATGCTGAGCCGTAAGATAAGAGCAGACTAATATCACTTACTATATCAAACCATGAAAAGCTTCTTCCAGAGCCCAGCGTACTCAAGGAGGCTACAGACAGCTAGCAATCTACCTTTGGTGTATGATCTTTGATGAAATTGTATCACTCCTTATATCTATTCATAAAGAACAGAAGCAATGGCCAGAGAACACACACTTTATTAAAAAATTCTTGGATCATGCATAAATTCTTTTGGTATTGATATTCTTTATGTACCTCACAAAGAGCAGCATATCTTTATGGTCTAACCCAGGCAATTTCCATGGAGGTGGGAGAAAAATGTGTTGGCTTCAGAGTCACAGATGCATTATACATTTACACATATTATTCTAGTAAGCTTTTTATCAGTCTGAGTATGAAACTGTGATTGATTGGTGCTTCTGCCTGGGCTGAGGTCAGTGGACCATATATATCCAGTCCTTATCCATTTGCCTCTCAGTTTATTTTACTGCCTGAGTCTGGGAGACATCAGAGAGAAAGCTGCCTTCAGCAAGAACAGTTGAATAAAAACTTCAAAAACTCTTCCTGTATTTGGTCTGCTATCTTTTGAAAAATCTGTCCAGACTTGTGGTAACAGAATGAGGCTTCTCCAGGCTCCAAGTTTTGGACAGCACAGACCGAAACACGGGCCAAATCAGTGGCAACTCTTTCTGCACCCCAGATCTCACAAACCAAAGCAGGGGACTGTTCTGCAAAGGATGAGGACTCCTTGTCTCTTCCTAAGCATGCAAAGGGTTGAACTCTGCCATGTGGCCTTCAAGCAGCAAACCTGAGCCCCTCGGGACTGGAAGGAGCCCAGGGACCTGCTGAGGTGCCTTCCTCCCTAGGGCTCTTTAGGGAGCTTCCTCTCCTATAGGGGGGGAGAGGAGTGCCAGCAGGAATGCTGCTCCTGATGCTGAGGGGCCCCTTGGCAGGGGATAAGAGCAGGTCAGCCTCAGGCCATGGGGCTTTACAAACCCAAGCCAATGCCAGCACCACATGCTCTGAGAGAGGCAGCCCAGCCACAGAGCATTTCGAGCCAGCTTTGAACCTGAGATGGGGTCTTGGTAGGGGTGAGTGAGGTGGTGGGGAGTCTGCAGGTGCTAAAAGCACGGATTACAAGAATAAGGTCTGCTTTGAAGAAAAAGTAACCAGAGATGGATGTGAGGAAAAAAATGTCCTTCTCAATTAGTCTTGGATTGCAGTTATCCAACACGAAATGGAAAGCTAACCAGAACTTGGAACATGAGTAATAAGTGGCAGGTACACACCCTCCCAAAAGGGGCAGATATTATCCTTACCATAACTCCTGATTGTTTTCCCCATGTTATTAACAGCAACGTGCTCTTATCTGGATGGCACTGCAGCCATCTGGCCCTGCCCCATGCCCCAGCCTTGCATGCCAGGAAGACAATCAGCCCTACTAACCAGACTGGTAAAGACAAAAACAGAACTGTGTTTTATCTGCAAACCCAAAGACACACAGCATCCCACATATCCTCACTACCTGCCCAATCCACACATAAAGCAACCTGCTCCCTGAAGCGGGTCTGGCAGCTCCCAAAACGAGGGAGAAATCCTCTTGAGTTTAGCATCAAAAGACATCAAGGTCCTACCCACAGAGAAGCTTGTGGTGAGCTGAAGGGCACACCATGGACCACTCTGCTTAAAGCAGGTTCCACTGTGCTTTTTCCCAGGTGAGTTGTGAAGCTGCTTCTCCTCTAACTCCATTTCATGGGCCAAAAAGCCCCTCCTTTTTATAGGGGATAATGCCTCTTCTTTTTCCCTTGTGGGGTTTGGGCTTTTTTCCTTTCAGAACATCACAGGTGCTGGAACATGTTCCAGCTTATACAACAGACCCATATCAATTTTCATCATGCTGGATAAAAACATTAAATAGCAAAGTTTTCCTGATAAAGGATATAGAATTATGGGATTCAACTAACAAAATCTCAATCCTTGTCCCTTCCAGAGTTATTTCTTTAGTGTACAGTTGAGACCAGAGCACCAGCCTGCCTGACACCATACTCATGAAGCTGAAGCTCATACTGTTCAGATTATTTCAATACTGATCTTATTTTGCCTCACCTTTCAGAAAGCTGAAGATTCCATAATTTGTTTTTCACTAAAAAACAAACAAAAAATATTTCCACAAAGTCAACCCTGACAACAATCAATGGGTTGCCAAGAAAAATAACATATTATATTCATAATTAATTCAACAGATATTCAGAGAATATCTATTTCTCTGAAACAGTGCTATCCTTGCCCACCATACTGACCTCTAAGGCAAGAATTGCTTTGGAAGCATCCTCTCCCTCACGCTGTTTAAAGATGGGGGTAGGGAGAAGAATTTTCAAACAGTGTCAGACTGGACATCGTCCACCTTTCATCCTATTTCAAATGGATTGCCTCAGAAATGCATGTAGAGTAAAACACCTGACTGGCACCTACCTTCTCACTTCATTTGCTAAGTTTTTTCTTATCATATAGAAATGTTATATCTGTTCTTGAAGATTCAAACACACAATGGTAGACACTCACACCTGCACACACACAGATATGTGGTATTTCTAGTCTAATACTAGGTAGATTCCAGATGTGTCCGTGGCTAGGCCAGAGTCCAAATTTGAGAGGTGTACAGTGCTTAAAAGGTTGACATTTTCAAAGATTTAGGCAAATCTTGTTAATTTTAGTGCAAAGTGAATATCTATACACCCAAGCTGTCTTTGAGAATGTCAGCATTAATCTGTGAAGAAGTTTCCAATTTCCTTTCTCATCTGACTGAAGAAGCCTAAACTCTCCTCTGTAGTGCTCCCAACTTTTTCTTGATGCAATTGTGTTGTTACATACAAACCAGGAGAACCTTCATATAAATAATAGGTGGCTCTTGTTTTGCTTTCCAACAGGAGTGACATTAAAGAAGAACAATTTCTCTACAAAGTATTGTCATTGGGAAGGGATTCTTTCAAAACAAGTACGCTTGCTTTTCATCATATTAAAGCAAGTTCAAAGCAGTTCTGCTGAACTCATTGAAGTTATCTCCATATAAATCTGATTTCAATGAGACAGACTTGAACTAAAACAAAAAGATTTTTTTTTGACCAGTCACTGTCAAGTTAATGTTTTTCACGAGCAAACTCAGAGGGCCAGACTCCTGACCAGTTTTGATGTCATTGCATCTGCTTACACTAGTGATACATTTGGCTCAGAATCTTTTCAAACCATGTATTACCCAGACAGTAGATCAATAAACAACTGAGATAAACAAGCATCTTCTTTACAAGTGTGTGAGCATTTCCACAGAGGAAGGAATATGACCGTTAGGATGTTCTTTAAAATGTAAACATGCCATTATCCAGATGTTTAACTCCCCTCTTAGACAGCACAAAAATAAATACAAATAAACACTTTTTAAAAAATCTGGTTAACAGTCTTCAGAGCAACTTCTCAAAGCATTACTTTTTCAAGGCAAGGAAATTCCATCTGTATTCCTACTTCTTCATTACCATGCACTTGGTATTTTTTGGTCAAATGATTCTCAAAGCTGAGGATCCTCATGTCCCACTGGAGACAGGGAGTACCTTGGAGGGCTGATGACCAAGCTGGTCACTCATTTAGCATCCCCAGCTGCTGGTAGATTCAGCCAACATTTGTGCAGTCAACCTATCCAAGGGATGGGCTGTGCACAATTAGATGGAACAGAGAGACATAAATTGCCCAAGTCACTTTTTATGACTGTAAAAGATGTCTTCAGAAAAAGATCTTTCCTTATTTATGTATACTTTTAGTAGGCACAATGCAATTCTGCCAAGAATATCCACACAGGACACTCAGTAGGAATTTGTTCAGTCTTTTTAGGAAACCCACTTCCATTAAGCAAGTCCCATGAGTGCTCACTATAAACAAAGTTCACTGTTCACAGTGCCTATCTCTTTCCTTCGTCCTGCAATCTGCAGCACCAATACCTGGAGGTTCCCAATCCATTTATTTTCCACTCTCTGGCTAGTTACTACCCTGGCAGGCTTTGCCCCAACATCTATGACGGGAAAAGCTCTTGAAATCTTGTTGGGAATAACAGCTAGGCAAGGAAAGTCAGCTTCAAGCACAGAGACTGGAAAGTGACTGGAAATAGGAGGGATCCTTCAGGCAGTTGTGGAAAGTGTTAGGGTGGAAGAAGAGAAAAAAGCATAGGAATAGAAGGAAGCCAGATATCTGACTGGAAAACTCAGGAACTGTTAAAGCAGAGAAAAATGGGAGGTCAGAAATACACTAGTCCATGACTGGTGCACTTTCATGAGTTGGTTACAGGAGCAGAAAGAATTTAGGGTGAAGGAGCTGCCTAATACATGAAGAACAGGAAGACTTCAATATAAAATTAAAAATTAATGCAGTGGGAAAGAATACATATTCTTTTGCTTTGACTCATATCTTTTGCCTTTGGGTTTTGGTTTCGAGGGGGTTTTTGGTTGGGTTTTTTTAAATTTCTTTTTCAGCAAGAGCTGGTGGGAATTTGCTCTGCCAGGGAGGGGCACTTCACTGTGCTACTCCTCTCTTGTTGCACTGGTCCCATTTACAGCTACATACTGACTGGGGGTGTTGCTGAACCAAAGGGAATAAAATTTCTGGGGTATTGTCACAACAGTGATGACCCAGGGGACTAAAATGCATGAAGGATGTATGCATGTCTTACAAGCAGGAACAACTTCTCTTAGTGCTCTGCCACACAAAAAAAAACCCCTAAATTTTGTGCTGCCTGAAGAGGCTTCCATGACTTCCAGCTCCTACAAACACTTAGCAAGAGCCTTGTAAGAATGAATTTAAACTTCATTTTCCTAACCTCTAAGGTTCTAGTTACAGGGAGGAAAACATACTGACTTTTGCATTTTGGTATATGCTACAATTTAAAATTTCAGGAACTCTTGCTTTTAATGTTTTTCTTCCTTTGGCCATTCTATGTTCCTTTTCTTTTTCCCTACATATTTGGAGGTTGTCCCAAGAAATTAATTAAACTTGAAGGACATGATATTTGTTTTTTTGCTCCAACCTATTTCCCAGATTCCTGCTGCTGGGCGTTGCCCTTAATTAACAGCATTTTTGTTTGAAATCACATACTTAATGATCCCTATGTTCTCACTCTTTGTTTGGCTTAAGTTTTTCCTATTTCCTTCTTCTGTTTCTTTTTTGTTTTGTTTTGTTGTTGTTAAAAATTTTAAGTATATTTATTTGTGCAGACTATAGTGTTTATCCAAGTGAGTAGTATCTGTAAGTGGAAAAAGCAAAGCCAGGCCAATTCCACTGTTTCTTTACTGTCTCAGCTTAATAGCTCTGTGGTTTCTTTTTTGTTGTTGTTGTTTCTTTTTTTTTGTTTCTTTTTGTGTGTGTTTCTAATTCCAGCTGTGCAACACACATCAAACTCGTCTGTGGTTATACTTCTTGGTAAACTATGCTACTTAACATTTCATTTAAAAAACAATTAGTCTTTCTTCCCCCCAAGAAAACAAAATGAAACTACAATAATATTCTTTCAGTTATATCCACAGATACTGGATAATTGATTTCCGCTGTACATTAAAAAAGCATTTTTCTTTTTTTTTGTTGGCAACACCAGATCTTTTTAATTTAATTAATGTTTCAAAAGGTAAACTGATTCAATTAGGATAACTTTAAAATGGAAATAGTGAGATGCAGAAGAAAGCATTATCCAAAGTTAGCTGAAGGATCTTGTGTGACTTCCCCATGAGAGGAAAGCAACCCACTTTAAATCAGCTGAGTTTCATCAATAAAAGGAGAATGAGGCCTAGTTCAATCACTCTGGAGCTGAGCTGCTTGCAAAAATCTTCTTTCTCATGGCAATTTAAAAAAAAAACCCACCACTTTTTTGTAATATAAAGGCACTCCCCCCTCCACTAAAGCCAGACCCATTTTGTCAACAACTGCAAACGAGACATTACCTGATGAACTCTTTATGGGTGCAAAATCAAGAGAAACCCTTGCAACAGAGAATGGATGTGACAGCAGAAGAAACTGTTCAGGGCTGCATTATGTCTTGGACAGACAGGAGTGTTACGGCACCTTCCTGACAACTTTTGTTCCTTGGGACCTCCTTTGCTGGACATGCTGCCTCTCTACCCCGTAGCCATCTGAGATAGGCAGCACCTATGCAAGATGACTGACACTCCTTTCCCATCCCTCCTCACCTTCCCACTCTGCAGACACAACAGGGGAAGGACTGTGTGAGGATGGACACATTTACGCGAGGATGAGCATGAAGACAACCAGCCCTCTCAGGCAGTTTATCAGTTTACCATGGTAGCACCACTACTTTTATGGGACCTCAAAATCATCCTTTCCTTCTCATTGGGAGTGAGATAATGTTACCCTGAAACCAGCAAGAAACTCTACTTGCAGTGTTCAAAACCAGTCAGTTCAAAACCAGTACAGGCCCACAGGGTCCCTACCGGAGCCCCAAACCCAGGAAAGTATGTTCTTCATGAAGGCTTTGGATGGTGTGCTGTTCACCTGTGTGCATGGGACCCCACTGATACTGGCTTGTGGGACTGATATAATAAACCTGAATAAACCTAGTGTGTAGCCCCTTCTCTGCTGCATTGTCCCAGCAGACATGTTTCAACCAGCAAATGTCTTAAAATGCAGGCCACGACTCATGCCCAGACCTCCCACTGATGCCAGTGAGGAGGGGACCATAGGAAGTGCAGGCGTATGTTGCTTGTCCTCATGAATACAGATTATATACATGGCATCTCCTTCAAAACCTATTTTTCTTAATCAGAATGACATCTGCTTTTGGCAAAGACAACTTGAGTCATCAAAAACATGATGATGGGGAAATGAACTCCTACTTTCACCTCTGATAAGGTAGTCCCATGTCCTTCTATAAAGCAGGAACCGTATTGCTTTTACATTTAAATAAGAGGGAAATGGAACCAACCCAGCAAAACCCACCAACCATCCCCCAGCAGACCACAGAAGTCAGGCAGGTGCCAACACTAAAGGAGTCTCACTTAGGTAGACTTGGAAAAACTGCTGGAAAGAGCTTTTCCAGAATTCAACCCCCCTAGTTTTGCAATGGAGAATTACAAAGTCTTTGAGAATGTGAGCAAGAGGAGTATGCATGACACTGAGAAATGCCTAAGTAGCAAAACCATAAGGGCTGGGGTTTAGAGTGGTCAGACAAAGAGACTTTTTGTTGATGATGTAATATTTGTAAATTGATAATCTGCTTGAGTAAGGTGATGAAGTTGTTCGTGGAACTGTTTTAAACTGCCTTGGAGCCTGCATGTGTATTTGCAGCTGAACAGTTAAAATAAATCCATGTTAGAAAAAGACCAGTGTCTTAATTAGTTAAGCTTAATGCATAATACAAAGCCCATCTCTCTTCTCAAGCTCAGCAGTTTGGCTAACAGGCCAGACAGCATTGTTGACAATACAAATTACTGACTAATTCCTTTCACACACCTCGATAAGGAGATAAGATAAAAGCAGACACATTACAGGTGTTTACACTGGTGTGACACCTTGGTATCCCTGACAGTGCCATGTCCAGCTCTGCTCATCTGCCAAGAACTGCCAGTATATTTTTGTTTAGCTGTTGTTGTATGAAGATAATAGGAACAGGAGGGGACAATGTCCACTCCTCACCCATAGTAATATTGTTCAGACCATGATACAGTGAAAGGTGGATCACTGTTTTCTCCTGGTGAGGCTGGGCTGTGGTGTTGAAGGTGTAAGAGCTGTACAGAGAGGAGAATAAAGCAAAACAAAAGGCTTTCCTCCAGGAAAATGGGGACTCTTCCTGCTCCCAGCCGTGTCTAGATACATCATTCAATGACCTAAATGGAAAATGTGTAATTCATCCTTGGGGCAGGAAGCAGGATTCATTCCTCCAGTGTTGAGGCAAGTCCACTCCAACAAACCCCTTTGCTATCTCAGTCCTGCAAACCTCTAATCGGACTCTAGAGTTAATGAACCATTAGAGCAGTTTACAACTTGGCATTGCAAAAAAACCTTACTCTATCAGCACTTTAACAAATTAGGCAAGTATAGAGTCTCCCTCCTCTTCCCTCCTCCACCCCCTCCTCCTCTCTCACCCCAGTTCTCTCTGGGAACAGATGTTCAAGGCTGAATGATGTTCCATCATCACCATTCTTGTATTGCATCTAGCTTCTGTATGACATTCATGTAATACACCAAGTTACAGTTCTGGTAAGAAGATCATGTATTCAATAAACATCATCACATCCCACATAAAGCTGTACCAGAATGTTTTCAGAAGGTAGAAGGAAGGTGCAAACACAATAGAAATAATAATCAAGCAACCTTAAGCAGTGGGGGAAGGAAATGAGCTAATTTCCAAAAGCTCAATGCCCAGTCATGGAGACTGAGGGCAGGTAAACAGGAAAAGAGAGGAAGGAGGAGGTCATTACACCTTTGGCTAGAGAAGCTTCTTGGGCCAGTTGTTTGGAAAGTCTACTGTGCTTATCTTTAAGAGGTGAGGAAAGATGTAGGCTGAAGGACTGTTTGACACAGGCTAGTCCTTGAATGAGTTATGGAGTCCATAGAGTCAGCCATATGAGTCAGTGGAAACTGGGATAAATTAAAATTATCTTTAGATGTTTATTAAAACTATGCTGTTTATTGTCTAAGACTTAATTGCATTTTATTTTTTTATATTCCTGCAATTTTACATTGCTGTAAATCTACATTTTTAATTCTTACTTTGAGTTACAGTTAAAAATGCATCTTTGCTAGTGATAAAATTGGTTCATGGCAATCCAACTCATGGGACACGCAGGGTACAAGATGAAACCTCCCCAGTCTTTTCTCCCTCACACCTCATTCTAGTTATTTTCCTCTGAATAGCAGGGTGCTGAACCCTGAAAGAATACTAAGTTAGATCTGTTGGTCGGAGTTCACAGGTATCAACAAGAGCTGCCAGGGGCATATTCCAGAAACAGACTTGGGGTTTTGGTGCTTAGCCATGCAATACACAGTCTGCTGAGAGAGGCTTTGTGGGTCATGATCCAGGGCAATGTTGTCATGCCTTCATACAAAACATGTCCTAGGGGGTGAAAGCAGAGGATGCTTTGAACACCACCATGTCCACACAGATTAGCGAAGGTCCAGCAACACCTAGGCACCTGAAAAGCCCTTAAGTCTCTTAATGGATCTTCTCTTAAGCCTCAAGAAGTAGGCTTCTTAAGGTAGGCCTAGGGAATCTGAGGAATTTGTTGATTAGCTGACTTCTATCAGTGGGGATTTTGCAGGATCCTGGACTCAACTGTCTGGGTGGGAATGGTAGCAACAGGGCACTGATGATAATACAGGTTGTCTTCCCTCGCAGTTCAAGAGAGATGCTGGGATGACCAAGTGTAACTTAAATTTCCCTGCTCCTGTTTCAGGGATTCCATGTCTGTATCTTTGCATTTTCATTTAATTCTCCTTTGCTATTTACATTATTCTCTCCTTATCCCAATGATCCAAAAGCATTATTTTTCTCCAATTTCTTCACACAGATGGCAGGGTAGGAAAATCGAAAGCAGAAGTCGGAGACCTTGGGAGTATAATGAAAATGAAATTGTGTGCCTCCAGATTAAAAAGAGAAAATGTATTAAACCTTTAAAAAATACAGATTAATCAATTATGTATGCAAAAGAGGACATAAGAATTATAGTCATGAAAAGCAGAAGGAAATTCAGAAGTATAGTATATGCCTCTGGGATCCTCCTGACTCAAATCCAGCAAAGGGATGTACTTTCCCTCCATGCATGCCCATAAATCCCATGAATGTCAAAGGGACACTGCTCATTTAGCACAGGCCCAAAATTTAGGCTTAGAGAAAAGAAAAAGAAAAGAGATTTCATAAAGTATTATCTTTACAGCAACAGCTTTACAATTTTTAAGTACATTTCAGTGACCATTAAGGGGGGGGGGCAGAAATGGATGCACCAAGGGACAGTATGGAGAAGTACCTTGGGAAGGATGCCTCGTGCTCTTTAGGATAATTTGGTGACCTGGTCTGCCAGCAATACCATAAGAAAGAGAGGGATCAAAATGCCACCACCTAAGTTTCATATTTAGTGTTCTGCTGCTGCAATCCTTGGGAGATACTCAGAGTGCCTTTCAGATAAGATCATAAAGAAGTAAAAAAAATAATAAATTAAGTGCTTATTTATATGTGTGTGTTTGGAGGGCCAAATTTTATCTTACCAAATTCTTTGGAACAGTAAACTAGTTCTTAAAGTAACATAAAAGTAACTCCTCACGGTGCTGCTGGAGTTTCTCTTCTGTTATTCTGACTAGGTTTCCAAGACCATGTCTTTTACCACGAGGAGCAAATACCTCACAGTTGTGTTGACAAATTACATAAATGTAAAATTTGTATAATTTTATACAGAAACACAGACTGATAGAGATCTCCTGGTCATGCAAGTCCCAACCCTTATTGTCTTGACCAACCACCAATATGTAAAGAACATTTTAATTGTATTTTTCCTAGAGCTTTTTCCCAAACTTCTAAGAACTTATCCCAGATTTACTGTAAAACTGGATCGGTTACTTGTCTTCAAAAACTCTTGTAGGAGATCTAGATCTCCATCACTCTGATGGTTAAAAAACTTACAGTTTTAAACAGATATATTTATGGTCAGCAGTATTCCCTTGGTTTTGTATCAAAACTGACCTGACTAACACTGAAATAATGCTTTTCCTACCTGCCTTTTATCCTCCCTACCTCCATGGTATTACATACTTCTCCCAGACTTTGCTTTGCCAAACCATCCTGCTTTCATCTCATCCATCAAAATTACCGCTCCCAGATCATCCTACCAGTTCTCTTTTGTATCTGTTCAAGATTCACTTAATGTTTCCTAATATGAGAGGACACAACTACATACACAGTAATTCTAGCTGGCTCTTATTCATACCTTACACAACACTATTAAAAGCTCCCTATCTCTACTGGAAATGCCTCACCACTGCAATTGGGATGGCATGTTATTGCTGTGGTCATGTATCCATCAGCATTTTTCCACAGTCGTCAGCAAGACAAGGGCTCCTGGCCTAGGGCTGAAATGTTCGTTATTAGGCCTCAAACGCACATTTTCTACTTTAAACTATTGCCCCATTACTAGTAATGTCTTTTCTCAACATCACTTGTGCAATTTTTTCTGCGGGGTATTCTGATACTTCCAGATACCAGCAATGCCTTCCAGTTTGGAAGGTCTAGAAAACTTTGCTCATACAAATCTAATTGCACCATTCATTCAAGAAAATCTTAAAGAAGGTCCTGCACTGCTGACACTGCTGGCTAAGTCTCTGAAATGTTTTTACATAGAGTGAAATAATGCTATTTCTGTTGAGGAGAGAACCACATTTGTCACAGTCTTGGAAGAAAAAAATTGAAGATTTAAGTAGGCATAAACTGTAAAAGACAAATATTTTTCTCTTATCGAGGTATCTTTCTTTCCATAGTGTCAGAACTGTCCATACTAAATATTTTACATTTTATTCCACACAGAAAGCAGCTTAACACTTCTGACATTATTGAAGCTTTTGGAGAGCCAAAAATGTCCACATCTAATGTAACTTATAGTTATGACTATGCTGTTCAGGTGTTGTTGCAGGTGTTACGGAATCTCACCAAGATCTCTGAGGACATTGCATCACTGCAGCACTTGGTCTTTTGCTATAAGTTGCATTACAGCTTGCAACAACAACCAAATGCAAATATGCCATTTTATCTTTGCATATACACTGTTTGAAGCATCTACTAGTTTTCATGGTTATTGGCAACTTCTTAGTAATGAAACAAAGTTTAACTCGTACAAAGAGGCAACGTTTCTTTCAGAATCTTGGGATAGGACAATCTTGTACACAATTATACCCAGTAAAGTTAATTTTCATTTGATTTACTTGTCCTTTAACATTATGTATAGATATATCATTCCTAACTTTTTTCCCATGAAAAGTGTATCAGCTGATGGGATTTAGACTCCAGAAGAAGGATTGGTTTGTTGGTTGGGGTTTTTTTTTCCCCACTCCTTATCTTTATTTCCATCTTGATTTTTTTCCCCCTACTTAATTTCCTCATCTTTTGGGGGGCTTTAGTTCTGGATTTCTGAATCTATTTTAAAACTGTGACCCTATTTGGGGAAATAAAATAATTGTGTCAAACAGAGAAAAAAATACAACATGAAAAGATACAGATAAGCAAATATTATCCTGGTGTGTATATCTGGGGAAAACTGTTTACATTTCCTGAAGAATCAAATCCTGCAATTTTTGTGAAAGGAAGCAAAGTAAATTGAGAAACTGCCTTTATTGAAGCTTTGGAAGTTTTGACATTGTGCAAGAAAGGAAAAAGGCCTTTGTTTTACAGTGGTGTCAACCTGCAGTACACACTATATTTGTGCAGTTCTGCTGTGTTATTTAAATACAAATAATTACCACACACTTTAATAAAAGCTGAGCGACGTCACGATTCTATACACACATCATGCTAAACATCACAGTATTCCAATCATCCAACAACTAGAAGCATTACCAATTCCCTTTTCTAATTTCCTTCAACATTAAGGAACACATATCCCTACACTGACTTTACAAGGCAACTTAAAAAAGAGGTTCAGCCATGGCAGAGACTATTGTGAAGGAAGCAGAAGTGAGTATTTGGGGCAAGGTCCTATTACATTAGGTGCCAACTCATTCAAAGTTGGTTGCAGATGGATAATAGGTAGTACACTGTGATTTCCATGCAGCAAATGGGGGTGCTGGGAAGAGATGCTGCATGCTCTCGGTGGTTCTCAAGCTGTTTCCATCTTCCTGATGTTGCCCTTCCGGTGACCTCCTTTCTTCAGATTTTATTTCAAAAAATAAAGTGGCCTTTCCAGGCTACTTTGAAATTAGTGTACTTTAGGATCAGCTTACCTTAGAATAAACAAAATTAATATAAATGTGCACAATGATAGTCATCTGTTTGTTCCTCTCCTGTTTCGAAATCAGTACTAACAGCAATCTCTCAACCTTTTTGTCCTGCATGGTCTTAACTCACAAGCAATAACACAATACTATGATTTTGTATAGTGTAGGATAACTTTACTATAGTAACAGTGGTTGTTGTCCTAATAGCTTATTCTTACAGTGTGCTTTTGCCCTTGGAAATACAGATGAACTTGTCCACAGTGAGTGCCACATGAAGCTGTTACTCTGCATTAGAGGTCCAACATAGCTGCCTGGCCTATTAGATTTTACAGGGCAGATTTCAATCTCTGCTCTTAAAATTCCCCTAATTCACCTATTTCTGAGTAGCTTCCTTTTTTTTCAGTAAGCCTTCCCCCACCCCATATCTTTCTATATCCTTTCTACACTACATATGGTTCAGACAGAAAACATTCTCTTTAAACTATCAGGTGTTTGTAAGACTGTGTGACAAATCGTGGTCTGCAAAGATAACACATTAAGCTGCAATCCTAGCAGGGCTACTTGTCCTCATCAGTTGATTCATCCAGAAATCCAACTATAAAAATCAAGGAGTCAGATGTCTGTGCCATTCCCTGGAAAGCACTACCAATACCAAATTATACATTCCCCTCACCCCAAACTGCAGCTAATTCTCTTCTGCTCCATATAACACAGGCAACATTTGTTAAGTATCGCAATACAGGCGCTATTCAATGGAAGTTTTAATGTGAATTCAACATATTCATTAATTTACTGAAATTTTCCCCAAAATGCACACATTTGACAGTGTGCAAGAAAGATTTGTCTCATTTCATACTGTTTCCTAATGACTGAAAGGCATGTGTTGATTTTTTTCACTTTGGTGTTTAGCATTTATGCTGTTTGAAAGCTGGTGTTTGTGTTCCACAGTATGCTCAGAAGTGCTGGGGGAAAAAAAAATTCATTTAACTTTTGAGTAAACATCAGAAGTCTCCTGAGGAAGGGAAAGAAAACTATTTGAAGGTATTTTAAACCATCACTTTAAAACCTAGTTGAAACTTGGAAGGTTATACCTGAGTCTTCAGCCTCCCTCTTTCAGCAAATAATTGCTCTCACAGTGCAAGAGGTCCTTGAGACCTGGCTCCCTGAGCAGACACTCAGTCAAGATGGTTGGAAAACAGGCAAGATTTCATTAGGATGTTTTTAGTGCTTTCTCAGAAGGGTTTTGAAATGGGTCAGCTCCTGGAAAATATTCTGTTTTAAAAAACATTAGCTTTTTCTGAGAGATTTTGAGAAATTTTCTGATGAAGCAAGATGTAGAAGCAATTCAATAGGGTGTCACTTTAAGCAATGATGAGACTATGATGTGCTCGAGATTTTTAAATCCAAACCACAAAGTCATGTATTAGTGAAGAATACCACCATGAGCACAGTGTGGCCTTCAGAATTATTCTGAGGAAAAATTATTTCCAGTTCTGTACTCCCTAATGGTAAACTTTTCAACTAGGTCAATGCCAACCCAGAAACCCATATGCCTTCAGAACTCTTTTTCTTTCTTCCTTCCTATAGTCTTCCACTGTCAAAAGATGTTCTGCTTTTCTTTACAAATGTCCTGCTTTGGAAACCTGCACTGAAAACTGAGCTGCTTCAATTAGCATGTCTTATTTGTCTATGTTTCTGTTTCTTGACTGCATGTGCTTAGGTCTTCAAAGCAGATCTTCAGGGCAAATTCTTGTGGATATCTATTCCCAAATGCATTTCCCACAAATAGCCTGTAATATATTTAAAAATCAGATATTTTGTTTAACATTCCTTCTAGCTGACCTTTCACTTGTCATGGTGACCTCATCCTACCCTTTCTTTCCGTCTCAGTGCTGCCTCTTATCTGCTCCCTTCTTTCCTTCACCTCTCATTCTCATTTGGTTCTTTTCTCTCGTCATACTACAAAAATGTCTTGTTTCTCCTCCTATCTAAAATCTCCCACCTTTCACCCCACTCGCATCTATAGCTTCTACTCCATTTCTCTTTTCACTGTAAGCAGGCTGAAGATGCTCCTTAAAACAACTCCCTGAAATCATCCCTTTGAGTTGTACCTTATATATTCTCCAGATGTTCTCTTCCCCTTTTACCTTGCAGAAACCATAATGGCAGTTCCCTACCAAATATCAATATTCCTACTTTATCTTCATGGACCTGTCACTATCAGTAACACAAACACTCGACCACCTCTCCTTTCTCAATTCCCAACATTCTTTCTTCCCTATTCCTCAAAGTATGTTCCCTTTTCCTGCTTTCCATAGACATTCCTCAAGATTCCCTCCTCTTCCTCTTCTATACATTGTCTGTGGACAATCTCATGCACCCATGCAAACAAGTCACAGTTTCCATAATACAGATTCAGAGCTCTGTTCAGTATCCATTCATTCCAGACTTGTCTCCCTCTGTCCAAATGGGAATCTTGGCTGGTTTCTGCTCATCATGCTCAGGCTGACTAAAAGCCCTGAGTAAGTCCTTTCCCTTATCTTCATCCTTGATCGAGGTGAGCAACACTGCTTCCAGCTGTGGATGGTCACGTGCAGAAACACGAGATCCTGTCTTCTCACTGAGGCTCCCATTTGTGTTCTGATTCAGTCCACATCGTGTTTCCACACGCCGCTTCTACACAGAAGTCTTTATTGTCTCTACTTTGCTGAAGCTCTTGTCCTGCCGCTCATCTCCATTAGTGCAATGCCCTTTCCTCTGGCCTCCACAAAGGCACTTCTTGCCCTGCTCATTTCGGGCCCCAGCTATATAAATCATTTTCCTGGCCTGTTGTTCTGACTATACCCATTATCTTTGAACCCTTTCAATGACTCCTTTTTCCTCTGGGACATCAAGCTTATTGTGACTCTCTTAACTTTCAAAGCCCTTCATGGCTTACTCCCAACTTGTCACTTTTTATTCTCTATCAAAATATAAATGCCCAGCATCAGTCGGCCCCAGATGCCAGCTTCAATTGATCAATTTGTTAAATTTCCCAACAAGCATCTTTTGTGCTTTCTCCCTTGCTGCCCCTCAGGCTTGAGAAGAGCCTGCATGTGCATTCATAAAATCAACTGTTATCCTCCTTTGAATCCCTTATTAAAATTCTCCTTTGCCAAAAACTTGGAAATGGTTAGCTTACAGGGTCATGGAAAGCACCCCCTAGTATGATCTCATTATTCCCTTACTCTTACCCATCTGTGGTCACCGGTCTTATATTTCGCTTGTATTATTACAAACCCTCTGGGACCGAGGTTGGTTTATGTTTCTGCAGCACACAGTGGTTCTAGACCACAATTTGACCTGCAAGGTGCTGTGGTAACACAAATGGGGGAACAAGACAGTGCCCAGAGAAGCAGCAGACTTGTCCACGAGGCTGCCTCTGAGAAGCAAAGGAGCCGGCAGCACTGAGTGACTTCTCCTAACGTTTTGCCTGCACATTTGCCAGAAGCTTCCTGCTGGCTTCCCCAAGTGCTGAGAGGAAGACTGGGCTGCCTGTTCTGGTTTGGACAGCCAGGCACAGGAACAGGAGCGCGGCAGACAAATAACACCCGAGTAAAGACCTTTACATATTCATGGCTATAAGATAAACACAGACTGTATTTTCTAGAAACACAGCTTTGGAAATGCTCCCACGGCCAGTAACAGCAGAGTAGCAGACAGTTTGATTTGGTTTGAGCTTCCTTCTAGTGCATAAAACGATGCAATGTTGCTGTCTCCAGGTTTCCTTTTCTTTTTTATTTTTCTTTTTCCCCAAACAGGGCTGGGATCTATAATTACTTAAACTAATCAGTGGTGCAATGATAATCTGTTATTTCCCTGCTGCACCCATCTTACTAGTTAAATCCTTTGGTGTTTCTTTCCATCACAACATTGCTGGGCAAAGCTTTCTGCTAAACTTTTTGAAGGCAGACCTTGGATACCAGACACCCCCCGCACC
>VXBZ01005800.1:820550-835122 GCA_013399135.1 Heliornis fulica
GGTCAGTTGCTCCATGGGCTGCAGGTCCTGCCAGGAGCTTGATCCAACACCAGCTTCCCACAGGGTCACAGTATCCTTCAGGTGTCTCCACCCACTTTGGTGCAGGATCCTCCATGGACTGTAGATTAGACCTCTGCTCCTTATCATCATCAACAGGCGGCTTCACCATGGGCTTCAAGGAACCCTCTCTTCCCCACACCTGGAAACCTTCTTCTTCACTGACCTTGGTGTCTGCAGAGTTTCTTATATCTTCTCACTCCCTTCTCTGTCAGCAAAAAAACAGCTGTTTTCAATGTTTTTCTCTTAAATGTGATTGCCAGAGGTGCTGTGACCAGCACTGATGGGCTTGGCCTTGTCAGCAGTGTGCCCAGCCTTGAGCCCAGCTGATATTTACTCTGCTGGGCCTCAGCAAAGCTTCTAGCGCCCCTCCTCCGGAGCCACAACCCTAGCCACCCCCTCTACACCAAACCCTTCCCTGCAACACCACAACACTGAAATACAAAGTGGATATTACTAAGGTCTAAAATGAAAAAAATATTAATTTAGTTTTCTTGAGTTTTCACAGCCCAGGCATTCTCAACTAAACTGCAAAAGTTGTTTCCTGCCCCACACTCCTCCTCCTCGCCCCTCCTCCCCACTCAATTTGTTTCAGCTTGTGAAGAGGTAAAAACAGCAGGCTTGTAGCTGAAACCTCAAATCAGAAAAAAAACCAAACCAAAACCCCAACATTTTTGAAAGAACAAGGAAAGAACAAGATAAGAGAAATCTGGTTAGGTTACAATTTTTGGAAATTCCTGCTTATTTGGAAGACACAGAACAGCTTCAAAGATTAAATTGTTATGAGTTCATGGCAATTTTTGGGAACATTCTGAGGCTTGAAATAGGGACTCAGATACTGTGAGATACAGCAAGGCCTGTGACACATCCTGAGTTTTTGATGCTGTCTGTGTCCCCCTGCTTGGGGAGAGAAAAGGCAGGATGAGCTTTTGAAAGTGACTGACACTGGATTGAGGTCTGTGCTGCAAATTTGGCACAACACCTGGTCCAAAACTGCGGGCAGTTCATTTCACTTTGAGCCTACAGTCTAGTTCAGGCAAAGAACAAGCCCAAGCACTGGGGCATGAGCAGATCTGGGGGACAGAGAGCAAGATGGATATCAACTCCACTTAGCCCAAGAAAAGCAGCAAAGATCTGTCTATCTCACTGAAAGGAAAATAGGCTTTTTAAGGTCTCTCTTCAGCTTCCACAACTGGTATGAACTGAGGTAGATTTACCTCAAATCTTACATACTTCAGGTCGACTTACAACTGGTCGACAACAAAACCAGACTATTGCTAAACCTTCTGAGCAGTTTTGCATTTGCAGCTCATTAGTATTGGTCAGTGTATTGGTCACTTTACATTAAATGTACTTTAATGTAAATTTGAAGTACAACTGAGCAGAGCTGCACAGATCATCTTCAAAGTGGCAACAATTCCTGTCTACCATATAACATCATTCAAGACAGGATAATCAGAAAATTCTGAAACCTATTGGAAAGCTTTATATCATGATGGTTCAGGCACTTTGAATCTCCCTCAGAAATAACTTTTCATGAGTGTGCTAGACACTGGGAAGCCATGCAGTTTTATGGGTCAAAACCTTAATTGTATGATATACATATGTACACAAATATGCACCCACTGACACAGTTTGCATAGAGGGTTTGCAGTCATGGGAATTTCAAAAGAAAGCAGCAGCACAGTTGGAGTGGCTTGTTTTATAGAGCTGTGAGAGAAACAGGCACTGGTGTGCCTCATGAGAAGCAAGCCTGGAAACAAGTATTTCTGTATTTTGTACTCTTTGGTGCAAAGGAATATTTGCTAAAGCTAGCTAAATAAAATAATAATAATAATGTTATGAAGCTCACTGAGTACTCTAACAGTCTTCACAATTTGTTAGTGAAAAGTTACACAGCACAGGTGTTTTTGCAATGTTGCACTCAAAAAACCCATGGTGTTTAGTGGTTCTCATATACATCAACCTATGGAAACTGTAATGCTCCTGCTCAAGGTTGTAATACCAAACATACTGGCCAGACACAGGACTTCAGAGTTTCAGCCAGGAAGGGCCTGTTCTCTCTAGGATATGTGGACATAATTGGTGCTAGCACTTTGGTGACGTTTCCATAGGATCAGCATTCTAACTGCTCACCATTTGTATCAAAGATCTGCCTTCCCCAGCAAAGCAGCTTTCCAGAACATGCCAGTCAGCTCCTTTAGGCTAAATCCTGGGGAATGACTGTTCTTGTTGTCCAGACAAGAGTGGCCACAAGCAGCACACAGGCCCCCTCCCAGCTGCCCCTCTTCGAGTGCCTGTGCATTGGCAGTCCTTGCAGAGAAAGGCCATAGTCTGGAGATCACTAATCACCAGCAGAACTGATGGTGACCTACCAAGCTGGTGGGCTGGGGAAGAGGCCTATGGGTCACAACAGCCCATGCTATTGTTGCCCCGTGCAAAGACTGCACTGAACTGTGGTTTAACGGTCCCCAAGCAACACTGGCCATGCCAAGGGGAGCTACACAGTGCATTCAGAGCCTTGCTCACTGGTTATGCCACCATGGCAGTCACAAAGTCACATCCACGTCTGTCAGGCAGGTAGTGGAGGGGTGCTAGGGAATCCTGAATTACCAGGGGTTTTGGCTCTAGAAAGGGACCTCAGCAACTGTCACCAGCTCTGAATGCACCTGAAAAGGCATAAAGATCCTCTCTCCAACAAGTGTTACTCAACATTCTCAGACTGCAGCTTCCCACCCTCATGTTTGCTGTGAGCTAAGGACTTATTCATGTGTTTGAAATAATACCACCACCTCCCACCCCGCTGCCAAAGCAATATTTCCCTTTGCCCTATCATTTCCAGCTGCAGATTCCCACCCAGTCCCTGTTTTGAGTTACACTTTAATAAATATACTTGCGATTGAAATCATCTTTCCTTTTTGTCCTCCCCATGCTACAGATTCCCACAATGACCCCTCCTTCAAGACACAATTAATACATAATTTATGTCTGAAATAAAAATCATCTCCTCCTCCTGCCTTACCCATTCCAGCTGCAGTTTCCCACTGCCATCCCCGCTTTGAGCCATGATTAATACATATGTTTAAAATAAAATAATAAAAAAGTAATCTCAACCCTCTGCTCCCCAGCTGCAGGCTCCCATTCCTGTCTTATCCTCCATTTCCAGCCTGTGAGCTCTCCCAGTGCTACCTCCAGCAGCAACAACCTCTGAGGCACATCTTCATGGATTGTTTCCCTCTCCTCAAGGATCAAACCGCTCAACGTGTGAGGTGAAGGTGGCCACAACCCTTTCTTACATCACTGACACTTTCAGCAACAAAGGTAAAAATAAATATGTGCAGTGAGTTAACAGTCAACAGTTTCAGAGTGCTGGTGAGGGACACGTGTAAGATATTCTCTTCTCACCCTATGGAGGTTTGCTGGACGTTCAGTAACAATGGGTTAAGGCTCTGCTCCAGTTCTGCCTCATCAAAGATTTCTAATTGAATATAACTGAGCCTAAGTGACAGCATAACCTGGTGTGAGGTTTGTCCTTGCTGGGTAGCCCATGGCACTGGTTTCAGGACCTGGGTGATGCTCTCCATGGAGCTGACTGGGTCAAGGACCCTTAGCAGTTCCTAACCCCTTCTCTCCCCACCAAATCCAAATAGATAATTGACCCAAATGCTTCCTGTATCTATTTATTTACCCACAAGATCTCACTGGTAAAACTTTTCAAAAGTGTACTGATGTAATAGCACTGAAAAAAACCCTTTTTCTGTCTTTTTGCCCCTCCGCTACTGAATGAAGCATCAGTAAGTAGGCTTCAGTGAGATGGGCTGGCAGGAGGAGATGGCAGCCTGGAGTCTCTCACCACAGCCTCAGAGGAGTAGTTGACTCCTGGAGCACCATTTCAGAGGAGATCAAGGTTTGAATCTGGCTGTCCAATTGTTTCGGCATTTGCCTGAATTGACACCTGAAACCCCTCATGCTGCCTGCATCTTCTGATTTCCCCCACCTTCTTCAGCAGCCATGAAAAAAAAATTTCAGGTGAGGAAGGTGAGGGGAGAGAGAAGAGAAAGGACCAGGAAGGACATCAGGTGGATTTTTAGTTCCTCTGAATCACAGAGTTGAGTTCAGACATCGTGGATGCCATAGTCCTGCTGTCCTGGGCAGCACTTCAGTGCCTTCCCACACTGCTGGTACAGTCACTCTGTGTGCTGGTGTGAGGCCAACAGAAGAACTTTGTTCTGGACGGGGGATTTCCAGCACAGTGACTCTTGCAGTCACTCATGCATCTGCTCCTCCAAGGGACTCCTGCAGGAAGAACAGGACACAGGGAACTCCTGCCCTGGCAGCCCACTATCATCACTGTTGTTAGCTCTAAATGCTTTCATTATGGATACTTGACTAATTTGAGTCCTCAAGCATTGGAACAGGCTGCCCAGGGAGGTGGTTGAGTCCCCATCCCTGGAAGTGTTTAACAGACGGGTGGATGCGGTGCTTGAGGACATGGTCTAAGGGTAGACTTGGTGGAAGTAGGTTAATGGTTGGACTGGATGATCTTAAGGGTCTCTTCCAACCTTAACAATTCCGTGATTCTGTGAATTTATTTCTGTTGGATTAAATAGTCTCCATATGGTGCAGTTAGCAGAAGTAATGGCTTTTTAGTTGAAAGCAAACGCCCTCCCAAGAGGTGAAGCAGAGTGAGTCAGCACGTGGGCTGTTAGCTAGGGCACCTGGCCCTGTCTTGCACACCATGTATAATCTTCTGCTCCCTTTACCTCAGTATATCTATCTAGATCAGCAGCTCATCAGGGAAGAGCTTATCTGCTTTTGTATCATAGTGCTGTGTCTAGTGTGCTACAGCCTGAGCAAGTGTTTGGTACCTGCAAGTACTGCTGGAACACACGAAATAACTGTTGTTCAAAATCACATGAATTTGGGAATCTGTTTGGTTTGCTGATTAAAATAGTTATCTAAAATCTAAATTCAAAATCCATGTATTAATTGGCTCCTCTGCCGAGGAATGTACATTTTCTTATATAAGCAACCTTGAGATGAAAATTGTAGTAGAAGGTATGTGGAAGCAGGTTCTGCTTCAGACACATTTCTCACTGCACCTCCTGGGAACAGGGATCAGCTTTTCATTTCTTAAAGCTAAATTCAGAAAAATATCCTGCTGTTCCACTTGCTTCAGTGGATGGTGGAGCCCCTTCCAGGCATGGGGGACTGTCAACAGTCCTGCCCTCCAAGCATGGGAGACCTGCTCTTCTCTGTGAAACCAGAGAAGAACGACAAGGAAGGAAGAAGAAGTGCTGGGAGGAGAGGATGGGAACCCAAGAGATGCGCACTTTTTTTTTCTTAACTCATTAGTGATGTCTTTGGAGATCTACTCACAGAAAGTCCTGCAGAAAAGATTGGTATTGTTAATTAAAACTTTCATCTCTTTCTTACTTGGTAGGAGATGAAATGCAGCTGTCTGTCAGTTTCTGATGTCCGGAGGGCTGTAAAGATGACGGGCCATGACCTGTTTTTGTTGCTACCTGCCCTGCTTCTCAGCCACGCTCACCCCAGCTCTCATTTCCTTGTCCTGGGCTGAAAGGTTCCTGTGGTTCTTGTTTGAAGCAGCAGCACTTGCCTGAGAGCAGCTGGAGGACCACAGAAGGTTGCCTGAGGTGTAGAGACCTGGCAAAGCACATCCACACCTTACAGGGCACGGGCCTCTCCAGGCACTCGTGCCCTGCTTCACTTGCCAGGGAAAGCTCTTGGCAGTCTCCTGTTATTCCCAAAATTCTGCTTGAAAGCAAGTGTTGTCAGTCACACCGGTGTGCTGAGGATGGAGCAAGCTCAGCTGGCTTCTTCCTCAGCAGCGGTGTCGGGGCCACGGGTGTCCCATGGAACCGGCTGTGGCTCACACTGACTGCTGCCGCAGTGAGTTCAGTCAACTTGTCTTTACTTAAACTTTGTGTACAAAATGAGGGGAGAGGGAGTAAAACCAAATGAAGTTAGGGTTTAATAGCTGCTTTGCAGCTTTCAAGATATTTGTGAACACTTTGTGGATGATGGATAGGTCTGCAAATATGACTTTCCCAAGAAAATCAGTCCATTTTGCAGCTGTAACGAATCGTGATATCTAGTAGTCCAAACACTGCTTGCCAGCCAGCTACCTTAAGACAAGATGCTAAGGGAATATTTTTCTTGATTAGATAATGGGCTGGTTGAAATTCCTTCAGCTTTACTGAAACAGAAGTTAGCAATTTCAGACATATCAGATGATGCATCAATTTTCTGTAAACAGAAGACTGTGCAGCCCACTTTATTGAAAAGCCCTTTATACTGTGCTAGATTTAATCTCTCAATTTGAGAAGCAGCCCCATGAAATAAGATGTTTGCATGCAAAATCTCCCAGATTTCCAATGGAAATATAAAACAAAGAAGAGCATGTTCCCTTGGGGACTGCACCTATCTTGGATTAGATTTTCTCTGATGTTTTTGCATCATATTACCAATGGCTTCAGGGAAGTGAAACAGCAGTTTTCTTTCTTGAGAACAAAGGCTTGCAGAGTTAAAAAAAAAGTTAATATATTTAAAGCACTTTTGCCCACTGTTCTTTTTATTACTCTGAGAATTGTGGAGAAAAAAAAGCGCATCTTATTGTATTATTTTATCATCTGTGTTAATGAAATTTACATTTAAGGCTACAGCTTGAGAATTGTGTAACCTAAAATGCTTTCTAAATGAGCCCTTTCTGTTTGCTGTGGATGATGCTTTAACTGCTAGTAGTTCTGTGATAGTAAAGACCTGGGTCCATAACCCACTGGGAATCGTTACAAGTGTTTTGGTGAGTTTGTGGTGGTTTTTTTTCCTCTAATTCTATGGATTTTGGAAAGGATACATTGCCCACAGATACAATGTATGTAAACTTTGTAGAAAGCTTTGGAGACCTGATAGCAGAATTCTTTTCACCTATCCTAGATTTCGGTTCTGACATCTTCCCCTCCGTGCATTAGCAGTTTTCCCATTGTTAGTTTTCCCATTGTTAGTTTTCCCATTGGTAGCTATAACTGATACTAAATCAGTTGTAAGAACACTCAATGTTATAGGCTTCACTCATAGGGTCGGTCTCACGGGATGCCATGGGTAGACATTGTGGGAGGGAGCAGCAATGACCACATTCAGTGGTTCTGCTGCTGGTTGGATCCAAGGGAAGCATCTTCCTTTTGCCTTGCTTAATCAATAAAGCAGATTGTTATTATTAAAGTAATTAATTTTAAATCCTCATGTATTGATAAATAATTTAAGAACGTAGGCTTTGTCTTCTCTGTTTGGAGAATTCAAGCTAATAAAGTTCTTTGCTAAGAGGTAATTCACAAATAACAACAAACTAGAGATGTTACACACTTCAAGTAGAAAGGCTCATTTTGGTGTTCAGAGCACTCAGTGTTTCCCCGAGTGTGCTTTAATCCTATGGAGTATTATAATGTTTTCAGATAAAGGCCTTGAAAAGGTATTTTTAACAGATCATTCCTTTACCTCAATATGAGATTAGCATGAGGTGCTATGATTTAAAAACAGATTAAATAAAACCCATGAGAGTAGATAGTCTGCAACGCTGTGCAACCTGCTCTTGATGATCCTGCTTTAGTAGAGGGGTTGGACTAGATGATCTCCAGAGGTCCCTTCCTACCCCTACCATTCTGTGACAGTCTGGGAAATTTTTTTCAGCCTTTTATTCAGTGAAACAGGGAATGTGTAATGATTTGTAAAAGTGTCAGTAGGAAAACCAACATACAAACACCTTTCTTGTAGGAAGATCATTTGATCTTTGAGAAGTCCTGGGAAATGGGAGAGGTGCCTGAGGACTGGAGAAAGGCAAATGTCACTCCAGTCTTCAAACAGGGCAAGAAGGGGGACCCGGGGAACTACAGACCAGTCGGTCTCACTCCCATCCCGGGAAAGGTGATGGAACGACGATGTCCTTGGTGCTGTCTCCAGGCACATCAAGGATCAGAGGGTTGTTAGGAGCAATGAGCGTGGTTTGACCAAGGGGAGGTCACGTCTGACTGACCTGACAGCCTTTTGTGAGGATAGAACCAGGTGGATGGATGGTGGTAGGGCAGTGGAGGTGGTTTTCCTTGACCTCTGTAAGGCATTTGTCTCCCCCAGCTTTATCCTGGTGGGCAAACTGAGGCAGTGTGTCCTGGAGGGTGGAGTAGAGAGGTGGACTGAGAGCTGGTTGAAGGGAAGAAGCCAGGGAGTTGTGATCAGTGGGACAGTCTGGCTGGAGGCCTGTAACTAGTGGAGTCCCTCCGGGGTCGGTACTGGGACCAGTAGTGTTCAGTGTATTCATTGATGACCTGGATGAGGGAATAGAGTGCACAGTCAGCAAGTTTGGTGATGACACCAAGCTGGGAGGGGTGGTGACACCCCAGGAGGAAAGGCTGCTGCGGTGCTCCCCTGGAGCTCTTCCTCTGCAGAGGAAGAGCTCCAGGGGAGAGAGCGGTACCACTGCGTCTTATGGAGTGCATCACTTCTCCACTGTCCAGCTCATTCCTTTCTTAATTATAAATGTACAAATTGCACTAAGAACAACAGAATCTAATTTAGCAATTAACCTAATTTAGTTAAATTAGTGGAATAAATTCCCTCAACCAGCAGGTTGTATAAGGCAAAGCATGTACTGCCCACTCAGAAAGACATGTTAGTTACGAAAAAAAAATGTGAAAAAAAGAAAGGGAACCAAGCAACAGTGCCATGTATAAAGCAGAGAGACCTGCAATTCTATTGCCTGAAAGTTGAGGGGTTTTAAATTTCATAAGGTCAAGAAATGCAATCCAACCTACAGTGGAAAGCAAACAATGTAACAGAACATAACTGATTAGCACTTGATCTGCTTATGTGCTTGGAAAAAAAGTCCACATCTTCTTAGACCTCTGGACATGTGGAGAATTGCCAGCAGTATGTGTCAATCAAGAAATCAGGTAATCTGGTAAGTTACTCAACTAGTTGTCTGCAACCCATGGAAGCAATTTTTTGAGTAAAACTTCTGTTGTTTCAAAGTAAATGAAGGAGGAAGGAGAGAAATAAATTTCATGTCAAATAAAAGGCAACATCACTAGTAATGAGTGCAAAGGCAATAAAAATATTTGCTCAAAGCCATAAATGCAGCCATCCTATTGGTGTGCAGAAATTCCTGGGTTTATATCCAGTGAGTTCCTGCAACTGGCCAGTAATAAAGTTCTTTGCAGTGTTTTCCCAAATGGTTAACATGAAACTCTACCTGCTCCTTATAAAATCTCTTTGAAGAATATCTAACATCCAATTTTAGAGCCACCTAGTTCTGCTCTGCATTAGCTGCCCGTCGTTTTATCAGAAATGCCTTTCTGTTTCCATGTCCATACATTAAAAAACATGGGTGGTTGCAAAATCTGTGTGTGTGTATGTATCTAATACATATATGATAAAGTGATACATATTTATCATGACAAACTCTCTGTATGATAAAACACTCATACCTGTACCTAATGTGATATTCAAACGACCATCCAGAAAGAACTCGAGTCTCCATTTTGGCACTGACATTAGACCCCTCAGAGGAGAGACCCCTGAGACACCTCAGTTGACCTGGGGTTTCAGCTTTGAACTGCTGGTCCTTACTCCCTTTGTAGTCCATGGAGGTGGACACCTGACACAGACCTGAGGAATCAATCCCTCCTTGGCAGAGCCTGACTCTTGCTAAGGTACCTGGAGAGTCCAGACAAGGATGCCAGCAGTGCTACCACCTCAAGGAATCTTTGTGAGCTCCTAAGTAGGAGCACTGGGGTCATGTTAGTGGTGGTCTGCCCTTCCACAGAATAAAAGAAAACAAACCAGAACTGCTCATTAAATATTCAAATTTGTATAAAGTTTCTGAATCCTCTTAAAGCTCACTGCCCCAAATTAGTGGGTGCCTTTGTTTTTTTTTCTTAATCCCAGTCTTCCTTTTCTCATCTCATATTTCAAGTAGCAGTCTCCACTTTTGTGAAAGGTTCACCCAACTCTCTCTCTCCAAACAGCTCAGAAGTGCATCTATAAATGAAATTAGCAGTTTTGTACTCGCTGCAGGGTCTGATGATATGTATTAAATAAGGCCTGGGGCCTTGTCTCACCTGGTGGAATAAAAATAAATAACAGATTCTCCTCTGAATTGCAGGGCATCACAGAAGAGTGACACTGGCAGAAGATGATAATAACAGGCAGGCAAACCCAACTCTGAAATTCCAGTATTAAACATAGTTCAATGCATGCAATATCTCATATTTTCTCATATACCCATTTACATGCATTTGCTGTCATCTTCTACAGTATGTCACAGCTTCTGGAATGCAGACCAAGTAGGGTGAGCTTGAGAGGAATTATATCTAAGATAGTCCTTGGCCGAACACCAGTGTATGAGTAAATACAGGACAAAAGCACTTTCTGCATAGCCTCCCCGCCTCCCGATTTTTTAAAAAGCTACCCTATCACTACCAAGAACAATATACCATCACTATTCATCCCCCTACATATGGGGTGGAGAGAGGTCATTGGTATTGGTCTTATTTTTTTCCAGGCTTCAGCAGTGGTAGGGGGTTGTACTACTGTGTCAGGGAGTGTTTACCAATGGCACCCAGCGCCTTCCTGTGCTGTAGGACACAGCAAATACCCATTTGGGAGCAGCACAGCTCTCTGCCTTAGAACTAGGAAAAACACAGAAAGGCAGAGCAAAAATCCAGACTGATATGATCAAATTTTTCATACGTGCTGGTATGCACTCCCCTTCTCCCTGAGTCACCTCCTCTTAAGTTCAAGCTTCGGATAAAGCTGATTTACATGCTTAACTCTGGCCATCCTTATCTTAGGCCCATTGAAACGAAGAGGTTTTGCTGTAACTGAATTTCATCTCTGCTGTGAGGAGCGAGAATCTAACTTCAAACTCACCATGACCCTCTGAGGCATACTGCAATGCATACCATCAGGCCTCACTAGGTTATCTGCAGCTCCTCTGTGCTGCTTTTCCCTTTGAATCATATGCTAGAAGATAAAAACGAATGAAACATGTTAAAAGAGCACGCAGCTAAGTTGAAGGGACACAAATGTATGAGATCATGTAAGATTTTTGAAAGGATGTCTGAAAGAAAACTCTTTTCAAGCATCTGGTCGCTATGATAAAAGGCAAGTTCTCCCTGTCCATTTGCTGTGGATATGATCTCATCTCAGGTGGTTTAAGAAATCATCTCTGAAGTGTAATTAGGATAGGAAAACACACACACTCAAACCTGGAGGTTCTGGAAGCACAGCTTGGATTTCCAGTGAAGTATGGCTGGAAAATGCAGAGGCAATATCACATTCCTTACCTGGAGATGTGGAGGTGTCCTAAGACACAGAAGTGCTAGAGAGGCAGCATGGGACCTGCGTAGTTGTAAGCACCCAGGGACTGAAGCCTTGCTTGATACCTTTCAGGGACAGCCTTTGGGCTGCCTCTCTCATGTCCCTTCTGCTCACACAGCATGTATTTCTAACTCACAACTTTCCCAAAGTCAGCTGCAACCACCAATCAATATCAGAGACCTCCAGAAGTGGACCTCTGGATTTGTCCAGCCAGCTCTCATTACCTTCATTAGGGCTTCAGGATACAAAAACAACTGTCTGTTTCCAAGCTGAGCACCTTGAAAAGCAATGTCCTTGGGTTTATACCTCAAAACAGACGGTGCTAACACCAGTACTTCCATAGGGGTGGAAAACACCTTTACAACCTGCATCTGGCTAGCTGGTGATAGTTGCCTATAGAAGTGTGGCAAACCAACAACATACAGCTGGGCTTCTTTCAGCAGCTGCTCATCTCCTCCAAGGTCCCAGCAGAACAGAGCCACAGAAAATACCCTATCCATCCTCCATTTCAGACTACATTATTCTAGGATATTAGAAAAACCTTGAGGATAATGATGCTAATAATAAATACTTCAGATATTAAGTTTATCATATGTACAACTTTGCATGGGTATATTTGCCAAGGTGACTGGGCTCTTACCACCAAAATTCAAATGCTGATGGATGCAATCACCTATACAGAAAAATTTTGCAAATTAAGTGAGCTTTAGAACACACAGAAAAAATGTGGTTGTGTTTAAAACACACAAAGAAGAACATCCTGAGGCTTTTTCCCTCTGAGTTTGCTTTCTAACACTCATGCTTGCAAGCAATGTAAAATGCAAAGTTGAATGTTCTGCTGTGCAAGGCAGGTTCTCACAGACATTGTTCAATAGACTGCCAGGTACTTCCCATCTGAAAATAATGATAATTTTCCATACCTTGGGACATGTGTACTTTATATAAATGTCAAATAACCACTCAGCCTTGCCATAATTGGGCTTTCTCTACATTAGAAAAAACCCATATGTTGATTTGTAGTCACCTCTAATAGTGTGACTTGTAGAAAAGAGATATCAAGTCCTGGATCCCTAATCTAGCCAAATGTAAAATGTAAGCACAATTGTAGTTTAAAAAAATGTGGGTTTCAGCTGCATAAACTGAGATCATCTACGATGACGAGATTCAGTTGCATCTGGAAAAAGATTAATTCTTTGACACCAAACCCTGAATTTCTGTTTTGTTGAACTTGTAACTGTTTAAAGATTCCTTCTAGTATAAACTTGAGATTGGGATATGAGTACTGTGGATTACGGTGTAAAGTCCCAGCTGGAGCAAGTCTCTGAATGTATTGTGTAACTGACTCACACAGGAAGAAAGGGAGAACCTGGTAAAACACTTCATTCATTTATAAAATATGAGCTAAATTTCTCCCTCTGCCAGTGAGCAGCCCTTGAATTCAATACAGTCACACAGGTATAAATGGAAGGAGAATTTGGCCACTTGTAGAAACAATAAACCTAGAAAGATTCTATTTGATTTATTATTTCTTAGCAAGATACAAAGTAAGAAAACACAGGGTGTTTTTATAACTACAGATCTTACTGCCATGGACTTTAAAGAACAAAAAGTGTAGGAAACAAGTAAAAGATGAGAATCTGCCTATTTAAAAAAACCCACCATGAATAAAGGAAGCTTCTTTCCCTTTTTAATAATTTCTGGGATTGCATCTTAGTCTTTTAACAATATTCACCTGATTAGAGAGAAAAAAGATTGGAGGAAAACTATCCACAAAGGATCAAAGCAGTCAAAATTAAAAAGACATTCTGTTCTCTGTCCTACTTAGAGTCATATGATCCACCAGGTATAAACCAACATAATTCCTTTGAGATGAAACAATCTGGACAAGTTTCTTTTAAATGGGAAATACTGTGAAGCATGATATGGGCAGTGACAAGAAGTTCATTACAGTGATGATTTTTACATCCCTAATACACACCCAGTGTACCCTGTGCAAACCACAGCACTTACTAGGAGGTGAGAATAAAGAACTACCAAGAACTACTGACAGTGCAAGTCAGGAAAAAAAAAAACAGGTTTTTGTTTTCTCTTCTTTTCAAGCAGCATTTTGATGGGCTTCTTCAAAGGGTGCTGCTGCCAAAGGCTGCCCCTCATGTGACTCTGTTGTCATGTCTAGCACCATTCAACAGGGAGCGGCTGTGCTCCAGGTCCCAGAGATAATTTTGAAGTCATGAAGTAGCTCACTTGCTGGTTCCCCCCATATGAAGGTACCCTCCTGAAAGGGTGCTCTGGTGTGACTGTACTCACATGTACACATGTACTCCTACACACTACATACACACATGTACCTGCAAACACACATGCACACGCCTCTGCACACACTTACATCAGGTCTGAATTTGTACAGGAACTTCACCCATGAAACAGACACTCCTGTGGCATCCAAGAAAATCTGACTGTTTTCTGTAGTGATAGTGGCATGGGGTTTCAAAGTACATGGTGATGCCACAGACACTGCAGAATATTTGGCATGGGGAACATTTTGGGTTTCCTTGGTACCAAGCAGAAACATTTCAAGAAATGTGCAGAAAGGCAGAAGCACAGTGACAGAATACTCTTTTGTTCATTCTGTTCTTATTAACTATTTAAAATCTGATATTAATTTAACAATACTTTCAGATATTTTACTTCTCAGTTCACTAGCCAAAATTAACATCCTTGTGAGCCAATACTCCAGACATCCCCATGCCTATAGCGAGTATCACCTCATCCAGATGTTCCCTGCCAAGAGCAGGCATAATACATGTAGGGTAGGGGTATATGTTGTATTTACCTTAATTGAATAATTAGTCTTCTGGATGACATTGACCACATCTCAAACATTAATAGCCTCTATTGTGTGATCACCAGTATCAATCACAGCTGTTCCATAATGAATCTCATAAAAATATTCAATCAGTGATGGAGAGGGCCTTTGAGATGCACAGAATGAGTTTCAGATGTTTGTGGAGTACTCTGAGGTAGGCTGCTGCTCACACAAGGGAAACCCTACCAGGTGTTTGCAGTTTCATGCTTGCTGCATAAGTAATGTAACCCATAAAAAGGATTTCCCCCCCCCCCCCCC
>VXBZ01005800.1:840172-859949 GCA_013399135.1 Heliornis fulica
TATATATGGGACTTTGAAGAAGTCACTGACAACACAGAGGTCAGCTTAATACATAGGAATATGTATCACTGCAAGCAGGAACCTGGAATAGAGTTCAAATTCAATGTTTTTGGGAAGACTCAGGGACTATATTGCTTATATATGCTGCCAAAACACACATCTTCCACTGGCTGATGCTACCTGGTGGGATTTCACACCTACACGTTTTATGGGGAAGGGATGGTCACACAGCTGGCCAGTCAGAGCAGGGTTAGAGTGGACAGCCAGGACAGGTCTGTCAGAGAAGAAACTTACGAGCCTGGCCTGAGAATCAGACCCTTATTTCTTTCTCATTTCTTAACAGATTAGACATTGATAGAAGGCAAAAGCAATGGTGTTTGATATGGATGCCTCACAACTTTGGACATCTAGCTAGTTACCCAGGAGCTCTCTGTTCTCCCTAACACCGAAAGACAGAAATTGGGTGAATCACTCCATGTGAAGATGCATCTCTAAGACACACTAGGTACATCCCACCTTTTAGGGTACTCCTACCCTTCATGCAGGATTTGAGTGCCTGAACAGACATATAACATTATTGTAGGCACCGTAGAGTGACCACCTGGCCTCTTATGCCCTCCCCAGAATGGCAGAAGTCTCTTGTAGGTCATCTGTCTGTGGTCTCTCTTTTCAAAGAGGACTCACATTACATTTGCCAGTCCTGTCCAAGTGTCCTGAATGTCCTCTGGGTACAACTACAGTGGTGCCAGGCACCGGAATTGGTCCCTTAGCGGGACAGCACTTAACAGGTAAAGCCAAATCCATTTTTTGTTATCCAAAAAAATTGGTATTAAATAAAGGCAGTAAGGCATATCATACCAGAGCAAAGGTGCACTGGATGCAGAATGCTTTCTTCGTCTGTGGTAGTTAAATGGATGCTTAAGAAACAGAAAAAGCAAGACAGGCATATGTGAAACTTCTCACCAGTAATCTCCCACCCTCCAACTATTTTCACTTTGCGAGTTCTTGATTAAAATGTGGTGCCTGTGTGTTTAATAATCCTCACTGGGTTCCTCTTCCAAGAGCATGTTCAGTCTGCCCCTGAACTCAACCTGACTTTTACCAAAAACAGAAGCAAAAAAAAAAAAAAAAAAAAAAAAAAAAAGACAAACATCCTGCCTTCCTCAACCACCAAGCAGTAAAGAAATGTATCCAAAACTAGAGAAAGTCCTCAATGATCATTTCTGGTTTAATAAAAGAGAGAAACAGAGTGCCAGAGCAGGAATAAATTCAAAGTATTTTCTGCTAAAAGCAGTGTTGGGACAGGTTACATGAAAGACTCATAAACAGCCACTGATTCTCAGACAATCCCACGAGAGCAGATGGAGAAGGCCCAAGACTATGCCAATCTGGAAAACATCAGCCTTTTTTCAAATTCTGAACACCTATAAGGAGTTTTATCAAGATTCTGATATCCATGTTAAGCAATGAGAAAAGGTTATTGCACTATAGACGGAAAATCAGATTCCTTAGGCATGCCTCTTTGTAATCCTTCAGTAAAAAAACCCCATACCTTCATAGCATTTTTTTTTCGGTCTCTATAGTAGTATATTCTGCTACTCTACATTTCTCCTGTTGATCCCAAATTTAAAATACATTATTCCAACCTCATGAATAACTATGAATTTTACCATTCTATTTATACCTTCTTCATTGTTTCACAGGTACACCTATTAAATAAATTTAGGTTTTAAAATATTGGGGAGAAATTTTTTTTTTTTGGTAGAATGCAAGTATTTATTTGTAAAGGCAGAAAAGTAGATGCTGAGATAAGCAATGTTGTTGATTAGGAAATCCCACACAAGTACCTTTGAATGAAAGGTGGGAGAACACCTTGGTAGCATAAGGCAAAACATGTTATAAGAATAGTGATTGTTTCAAAACCACATGTAATAAACTCAGGAAATTCATGGCAAATATGAGAACAGGCTATAGAAGAGTGCAGAGGTGAGAAATCAAACCACCTGACAATGATCTCAGAGAACGTTTTAACCTCTTTTTCCACTCTTTTTGGTCACCAAAGGGCAGAATTCAAATTGTCAATTGGTTGTAAAGAATTACAACAGAATATGGTAAATTAATTTCAGGACTCCAGTGTTACCACTCCAGTGTTACCACTGGAGTCCTGCTAAGGAGCTGGTATTTAGCTGTTGCCTTACAGTATTGTTAAAGACACAAGAAGCCTAAGGTAAATTGCATCTCCTGTCAAGAGGCTGCTGTTGTTCACAATACCAGAAACTTCATTTCAAATGTTATCTGGACAGCCTTTGAGATCTCTAACAGTTGTAGAAAGCCACAGTAACCCTTCTGGCACCTCTACACATACCCTCTGAACTCCAGGGGTGTAAGAAAGGGACACGTGTGTCCCACGATGTTCCATGGGGTTTTGGGTCTCTGGTGCTGAGGACGTCAGAGGAAACTGAGCAGAATAGCAGTAGGAATTGGAAAGACTTCGGTAGATGTTTTCATAAGTTTACTGAGTTCAGGAGTAGTCTCTGAGGAAAAAGGATGACTAATACATAATGTCATAACTTTAGAAGTGAACCTATAGAGGTATAGTAGGAAACTACACACTAGTCATATTTGACATGAGTTGTGAGCAAAAGCCTTTGAAATTCTTTTAAGAGTCAAAAGGGAGAACATTTGGAAAAGTGCAGATCAACTGAAAATAGCCAGCCAGCGTGGTTTCAGGAAGGGGAGGTCACCGTGGCTCACTAGCAGAGGGGAATTCTGTGCGGATGTTACTGCTGGGCCAGGCGAGGGGCTGAGGTGCACCATCGCCGGGGCCGGGCCTTCCTCAGAGCCGTCTGACAAGCTCTCTGTGGTAATTAATGGGCAAGGCACAGAGTCTGTGGAACTGAGGGAGGCTCAGCACATTCAGATTTAGCATGGGCTAAAGCAGACACTACAAAAGATGACTAAAATGGAAAATTTTAAAGGTGGTAAAGTAAAAGAAGGCCACAAAGCACTGCAGGAAGTTTAGCTGTCTTCAATAAAGCAATAAAAGAAAAAAAAAACACACACACACAAAATGAGGGAGGAAGGGTTGTTATTGATTCAGCAGACGGTGACCAAGATCACTACATTGCTTTACAACACTCTGCTGTGATAGAGGATAGCACTGTATTGCCAAGGATTTCAAAGTCATTGGCAAGTAACAAGCCCGCCAATGCACGGTGAGTTAGGTAAAGATTGCTCCAGCCTTTTTACACCAGAAGGAAAACAGAAGCACCACAATATTAATGGCTTGCCCAAGCTCCCACCTCCTACTTCAGCTGTCTGGCATATCAGCAGTGCTCACAGGAGAAAGGCAAAACCTGGGAGTGGGATCCTGGCAGGTAAACAAAAGGGGAAAATGGTTCTTCAATGCCTTTGTTTAAAATAAACATGCTTCAAACATGTGGGGTGGATCTTGTAAGGCAAGGGAAAGAAGCTGATTGATCTTCCCCAAGGATCACTGACACATACCTTCAGTCCTGTCTGGTGAGGTCTGGTGAGGTTCTTAGTGCTGGGAACCCAAACAAGATTTGGGCTCACTTCTTCAAGAGCCACCTTGGAGCAAAAGAATTTTCAGAAATCACCACCCTAATCTCCTGATACAAATATCTCGTATCCACCTGGAGTTTCAAAGATGCAGATGGAAATAATACCACAGTGCAACTACACCTCACCTAATTGCCAGTGAGGAAATTCAGCAGAAAGTTACTTATGCTGTACAAAAATGTCCTGGAGGAAGGTCCACAAACACCTATTACTGTTTTCATCATATTGCTGACAGCACTAGGGAAAAACAAAAAACATTTTTGTTTTTTAGTAACCTTCCATTGTCACAGAATGACGTGATTTCCAGCTGCCACCACACGGACCCTGGCTCTGGGAGCCATGCCAGTGGGGGTAGGTATGGGAGGAGGCTGCAACCCTGCCAGTGGGCTTTTATTTTCCAGTTTGGGTGCCTAAAGCCCAGGATCTGTCCTCTGGGAAAGACTGTGATCCTGCAGCACCATCCAACTGCCTCGAGACCAAGTGTCTCTGGGCACAGAAGTGCTGGGGCCACTCAGCCTCCTGTGCTTTGTTAAACTTCCCCTCACAGTAATGAATCACAGCCACACATTTCACTGTGCAATCTTTTCCAGGCTTCTCCTGCTGTTGACGGGGAACTTATAAAGGCCAGGAGTTTCCTCTGACTGCCTGTGGGTTTCAAGGCCTCTTTTTACTTTCCTTTTCTGGTCGCTTCTTCACCCTGTCTTACATATTCTAATTAGCTTTCCTGGAGGAGTTTTACAAGATGAAGATAAGAAGCAGCTTATCCTAGGCAGTTGTTTGTCTTCACATTTTGCCTCAGAAATGAACTAAAAGGACTTTCAAGGTCTGAATTTCCTATCTGAACCGTTACATGAGGGCCTTGAGGACAGAAATGCTCTGGGCAGTCAAGCAGGGAACTTTAAAAGGAATTCATCCAACATGCAATAAAACAAATATTTGCAGGGATTTTTGAGGAATTCCAGCCTCCCCACTCCTCCCTTTTTATTAGCTTCACCAGTGCTTGATGAGGTGGCTACATTCTCCAAGTGATTGACATAAGCCCCTTTTATACTACCATTTAAGAAAGAACTTATGTGGACACATAAGTGTGTTACCCCACCAGAGAGGGAGCTTTTTGAACCGCGCCTTGAGCTGACATTTCCTTTTCCCAATCCCACTTTTTTTGGGGGAAGAGAAATATTTGCTTTCCTTCAACAGCTAGCTTTTGGAGTCAGCCAAGTGCAGCTGGGAGACAGCACAATAAATGTTGTTAAGCCACAGGGTAATTTTTTTAATAAAAGAGTATGACCTGTATCTTTCATTTGACAGATATCCTGGCACTTACTAGTGCTGTACCCCGTGAGTTTGATTTCATAGTCTGCAGCTCAGCCCACAAATTCTCATACCCAAACTAAGCTTTCCCTTATAGGCTTATTGCAGTCCTGGTTCCACAACGGAGGCCAAGCTTGTGCTCCTTACTGAAGTGGCTTTTTTTGCTTAAGAAAAGCTATGGAACTCCTCCTGCAGCATGCTGTAGGGGTTAAGATATCAAAAGGGTTTAAAGTACAATTAAAGAAATTAATGGAAGTCCACAAGGGGCTGTTAAACAGACATAACCTCTAGTTCAAAAGTGTCTGGTCTGCAGGCTGCCAGAAAGGAGGTGGAAATACCAGGCAAATATAAGATAGCCCTGTTTTTATGCAAAGATATCTTTTTTTTTTTTTTGTGAAGTAATGATGTTGTGTCCACTAAAGAGCTAAGTGGCCTAGCAGATGTTGAATGCAAAGTTGAGCCCTGTGAGGAGGAAGCCGTTTTTCACAACACTGAGCTACAGAACATATATTTTGTTCTGCAGATGTTCCTGTTGTCATCTTTTTTTTTTTTGTTTTGATATGTGCAACTGCTGTTCAGCTTATAGAAATCACCCTAAGAACAAGAGAAAAAGCAGGCACAGGAACGGACAAGAGAACTACAGCCTCTGCCAAGGAGGTATCCAAGTGCAAGGCTGTAGATCCAAAGTTTTCTGTATAAGGAATGGGAGATCTAGGAGGTGAGTTTAAGATGGATGCTTGGATAGCAGAGAATTTGAGGTTTGAGGATGGGGTTTGGAAGACTTGGAGTTGGTTAAAAGAAAGGTGGGTGGATAATGAAAGAATGATCTGTTCACATGGGCATTTCTAATCGTGACCATCTTCCTGAAGGGAAGAGAACTAACTTTCCTTCTTCCCATCTTCTCTTTCTCACACACAAACTCATGGAAACAAGTGCACATCACCCTAATCAGTCTAGTACCTACTCACAGAATCACAGAATATCAGGAGTTGGAAGGGATCTCTGGAGACCATCTAGTCCCAACTCAAAGAGGGATTACTTGGAGCAGGTTGCACAGGATCATGTCCAGGTGGGTTTTTAATATCTCCAGAGAAGGAGACTCCACAACCTCTCTGCACAGCCTGTCCCAGTGCTCTGTCACCCTCCATATGAATAATTTTTTCCTTATGTTTAGATGGAACTTCCTGTGTTCCAGAATGTGCCCATTGCTCCTTGTCCTGCCGCTGGGCACCACTGAAAAGAGTTTGGCCCATCCTCTTGACACTCATTCTTTAGATATTGATCTAAATATCTCAGTCTTTCCTCATTTGAGATGCTCCAGTCCACAGTCATCCTACAGCTCTCTGATCAGGTGTCTCTAGTAGTTCCCATCTTTCTTAAGCTGGGGAGCCCATAACTGGACGCAGTATTCCAGATGTGACCTCATCAGGGCAGAGTAGAGGGGAAGGACAACCTTCCTTGGCCTGCTGGCCACACTCCTCTTAATACACACCAGGTTACTATTGGCCACTTTGGCCATGAGAACACACTGTTGGCTCTCGGAGAACTTGCTGTCCACCTGAACTCCCAGGTCCTTCTCCGCAGAGGTGCCTTCCAGCAGGTCATCCCCTAACCTGTACTGGTGCCTGGTGTTATTCCTCCCTAAGTGTTTGACCCTCACTTGCCCTTGCTGCATTTAATTTGCTTCCTCTTCACCCAACTCTCCAGACTGTCCAGGTCTTGCTGGATGGCAGCACAGCTTTCTGGTGTATCAACCACTCTCCTCTCAGTCTTGTGTCACCAGCAAACTTGCTGGGGGTACACCCTGTCCCTTCATCCAGGTCATCAATGAATATGCTGAGCAAGAATGGACCAAATGCTGTCCCCTGGGGCACACCAGGCCTCCAACTAGACTCTGCATCACTTCTCACAACCCTCGGGGCTTTCAGCCAGTCCTCAACCCATCTCCCTGTCCACTCATCTGACACACACTTCCTAAGTTTGCCTATGAGATTACTATGGGAGACATTACTCCCAACCTCATTTTTACTACTGGGAACACAGTATTAAGGTTTTTATTTAGAGTTTGGGGGAGTAAGAATGTCTTAACTGCCAGTGGGGATTGACATACTTAAAATTCAACCAGAGGCTATGTTCTGGGCACTGTATCCCAGCAGATAACCAATGAACCTGGGCTGTGTTGTGTCTTCTGGGAGACAGATTGGCAGCATTTTTGGAGTAAGGAACAAGAAGAACACAGTTCTTCAAAGACATCACAGAGGAAGATGCTTGCCTAGCACGTGGCTGACCAGAATATGTTCAAAGAACTAGAAGAGAAGCATGGGTGCCAGAATACACAGGCAAATATTATTTTAGTATAATAATGTTAACCAGAGTACTTTCCCTGCATCATTTTGGATTTTGTAAAAGTTGCATATGGTTATATAAAATAAAAAGAATAACCCCTTTAACTTTAGTGAAGTTTTATGAAGTTCTACATATTTACTGGGATTGGTTTTTTGCATTTCCTTCCTCAAAGGGAGAGGAAACATATTATTTTTGTAGCTCAGGAAAAAATTTGGAGTATATACTATGAATTTAAGGTCACCTTCAAATTTCCATTATATACAACCTCTCTGTCAGGGAGAAATGGAGGGAATCTGTATAGCAATGAATATTCATAATACAGAATGCAGTTCTGGTCTGTTTGCCTTTTTCTCTTCTTGGCCCTCCATCCCAAAAGGAGACAGAAAATAAATAAAAGAGATGAGGACAGTGAGAAGTATGGTGTGGCTTCCAGACCAAGAGGGATTCAGTAGACCAGGAGTTTTCCCCTCTGAGTCTCCCATCTCCGAGAGGAGATGACTGTGAGAGGGTGTGATGGAAATCAATAAAGTAATGGATGGTGTGTTTATTAGCTGCTGTTTTCTGGTTCTTGCAGTAAGAAGTAAAAGCCACCAATGAAGGCACACAATGAAAAAAAAAAAAGGTTTAAAACAAAGTAGAGGAAGTACTTTCTATTTCACTCTGACTTACACCAAGATCCTTATGCTAAGGCATCCACTGTGCCACTATTGTCCTCTCTCCCTTCATAATATTTTTTTCTTCATGTTCTACATGGATTTGCACATATTGAGTTTATTTGTGAGATTCTTCTCTCCACCTGCCATGGACTAAGGCCCTCTCCTCCTACCTCTATGCCTGCTTTCTAACTGAACTGTCTCCCAGGGTCTTGCCTTACTTTGCATCCCATTTCACGCTGCATTCCCACCAAATCATCTGTCAGACATGCATTACTCAAAACTGGTGTTTACTGGGGGTTTTCAGAGTAATCAAGAAGGTTTTCCACATGGTTGAGCTTGAGCCAGGATGACTCTGATGGGTGGTTCTTGCACTCTTATGGTTGTCCTCCCACTCCCTCTCACTTCTAGGTTTTCATGAAATTTACCCCAAACAGTCTTGATTTTGGTACTCTGTAGCTGGACACAACAGCTTCCAAACACAGAGGTGCTGGTCATGTAGGTCAGCTGGCACTGTGGCAGGCAACAATAAGACTGGTTAGGACACCAGGCAGGAGGAGCATTTTGGCATGGGGAACAAGTGGACAAGAAGGAGACAGTTTTAAGTGGTATACATCAAGCTTTGTACTGCTGGCCATTTAGAAACATCTGGCTCTGGTAGGATTGCACAGACTCCTGCACAGTACTCATCCATTTTCCACACAAGCTTTGTTCTTGCTTTCACACAGGTGGTAAGAAAGACAAAATTAATGAAATAAGAAAGGAAGGATCTGCGAGTTTTTCTCATGGTCTTTATGGCATCGATGTCTCAATTTTCTATGTCCTGCAGAGTATTTGTAAAGACCATCTCAATCCACATGACTTGGAAGTAAGTTTGCCAAAAAGGAAGAAATAAGCATGTGGATGGTAAATATTCATGGAGCTTCAAATAAGAAAAGAAATTGTTCCTTCAGAGAAAGAAGAAGAGAGTATAATACCTAAGGTATGGGAGACATTAATGAATACTCTAGTGCTGGCAAGAATATACCAAGAATTGGTGCACATGTGCTATTAATAACTCTTTAGTTATCATGCCTTTTTGCTGCATAAACATGTTTACATTATGTTTTTAACCAGCTCAGGAAAGAGATGAAGAAAGTGGTACAGCATGAGGGAAGGCAAATATTTCCAATCCCTCTGCTACAAAGGCATAAACCCACCCTCGAAACAAGGCATTTCCCATACTTTATCCCTGGATTCACTGCTGTAACAAACCTCTCACACTGGCTATATTACAGATGTGCCAGACTCAAAATCCCTCAAAAAAATTTTTTTTTAAGTTTGGATTACTGGGTAATACCTCTCTCTATACCACCTCCCTCACCCTGCTCCCCCCTAAAAATCATCCCTGATGTTCAAATTCCCTAGTGACATATCCATATGCATTTGACATCCAAATCCTCCCAAATCCATGTTCTAGGTACGGGTGCCTTAAACTATGATACAACAGACCCCAAATCACCAGGTGCACAGCATTCTTACACTGTCAGTGGTACAGAAATCTGACCTGAGAGGCTGGGTGAAAACAGTTATAGCCAAAACTATGCTTAGAATATATAAAAAAAAAAAGCAGGAAATAAATAGTGCCCACATCAAAGTATGTATGACTACTCTGAACGGCATTTGCACTTTCAGGCTTCCAAAGTATTATTTGCTTTAGCATTTGTGCTTGATCTGCAGTCAGACCAAGCAATATACTTCAGTAGTGCATCTGAGGAGATAATCTGGGAAAACAATGGGCTTTTGCTCCGTTTCCTGAACAGCATCATCACCATCATCATCAAAACTTTCTGAAATCAAAAGCAAAAACACAGCAAAGCACAAAAGGGTCAAGTTGTGGTCAGGATGGAACGTGAAGAGTGGCACATGCTGCTCACCCTCCAACCAGGGCTTTCCTGCACCTTCTTAAGTTAGTCACCAGGCAGATTTTTCAACACCTAAATGAGATGCTAAAGAAATACAAGTTAAGATGAAACAACAGAGATGAAGTTAGAGGAATTAAGATGGGTTCAGAAGCTGTTCTATAAATTACAGTTAAGCAATAAAAAGATTAAATTTCACTTGATGACTGCAAGGTGACCCCATATGTTCACCTTGTCCTGGGTCTCCCCCATGGCTGTGATGAGTGCTGTGAACTTCACGAGGAGATATCTGAGTCTGTAGTAATGTGTCACTACACACATGAAGAACAGCCTCATATTTAAGAGTAGCCTGGTTTTGCACATCTTTTATTGACTTTTAAAAAACCCCACAAAATTCCTTTGAAATAAGACTTGATAAACCTTTTTTTTTTCAAGGAGCACGTAGTACTACTTGTCAACCCCAACCATGTCCATTACTGCACCTGCCTGGGATAGGGAATGGAAGTGACTTCCTTTTTAACCCAGCACTGGGGCTGCAGCAGGAGCAGTCATTTCACTATACACAGGCTCAGCCCCTGGAACACAGACCCCCAAACACAGGGCACCACCTACAATAATACATACAATTCACTGCCACAAATAAATCCATGAAGCATGAGACCTGAAATTAATTTTAAATATTATTTTAGCGATGTTTTGTAATGTTCTGTCTATACTACATGGTTTTGATCTGTTTTGGTCTTTATTACAAAATGTAGTCTTAAGATAGAAAAACCTTTTGTAGAACTATTTCCAATATTAACTGTAGGAAATACTGCTGGAGCCAGTAACACCCTAAAATTTGGAAAGAACTTCTAAAGTTTGATCTTCCAGTACCTCTACGTCATCTTGTCATTTTTAGCCATGCAGAGTGAGTGTAGACTGCTACCAGACCAGAACAACAACAAAAGGCTGCAGCAGGAATTCCCGGGGGCTGTAGCAGAAGTAGGGTCTATGATCTTCTCTGTATTACATGTTCTGAGTCAGTCTCTCCTCTGCTTCTTAAAAAAAAAAAAAAGAAAAAAAAGAAAAAAGTGTCTGAGACAAACTTCCCTGCTCTGTCATCATTTTCCATCTTATTTTCATCTTATTTCTTCTCTTCACAGAGGACTGTGTGCACTTTACTACCATATCCGACTTTGAAATGCAGAAAAACTTCCAGAGGATAATAATTCCCTGGGGACCGACCTACTCATTTCATGTCTCTTGGGTTATATTCTTAACTGGTGTAAGTGACTGAGCCAAACTGCCACTGAACCTGCATACTGCCTGACTGCAGGGCTCAAACTTCCCTCTTGACTTCATTGTCTTCTGCTCTCTGTTGCAGACAAAGGACAATCATACACCTCAGCACTGTTCTGTATGCTTCTCTCAGACCATACTCTCTGTTTTCCCTCAGTGAAACCAGCCTTTTCGCTTACCAGTGGTACAGAAGCTGAGCCCTCAACAGACAGTGAATCTGTGACTGCTAGGGCTAGTGGGCCCTCCTGGGGCACCTTCAGAAGAACGTTTTCTCCAGAAAACCCAGTAGTGTCAAGGCAGTCTCAAGCCTACGTACACGATGGGGCTACGGAGAGATGAAGGTCCTTGGCTGTGTCCTTTCCCTTCAGATTAAGCGGGAGTACTTCACACAACAAAGAGGAGCTACATTCCCTTCCCATTGAAGCGCTGCTGCTTCCTCCATATGCTATTAGTACTTCCCTTTCCTGAATTTTTCCCACTTTCATTGCGTCCTGATTAGTCTGCAGCCACCGCAGATGGACACAGCATCCAACGTGCTAATGGAACATACTCCTACAGCAAAATCAAAAGCAGCATGTGATTTAATCCAAGACTACTGCTGCTAAAGACCACTGATACATGGTGAGTACAACCAGCACACCTTGAAGGATCACTGAGGAGTGACAAAAAAGAAGGAAATTAGGGGACAGATAATTCCAACAGGGAGTCCATGACCGCCAAACCACGGACCACCCAACCTAATTACACCACTGACCCGAAAGAAAGGATTAGGCATGTGCACTGATTTACATAGGAGGCTAAGACTTGCTAACCAATCACATCATGATAAATAATACATATGTAGTAGAAATACGAACATGTTAATATTAAATGTATAAATATTAATTATATTTAATATTATTAAATATTAAATTGAAGTCTGCCAGTACCTCAAGGGCGCCTACAAGAAAGATGGGGAGAGGCTGTTCGGTAGGGCCTGTTGTGACAGGACAAGGGGTGATGGTATCAAAATAGAGGGAGGGAGATTTAGATTGGATATTAGAAAAAAGTTCTTTCCTGTGAGAGTGGTGGAGCACTGGAACAGGTTGCCCAGGGAGGTGGTGGATGCCCCATCCCTGGAGACGTTCAAGGCCAGGTTGGATGAGGCCCTGAGCAACCTGATCTAGTTGGGGGTGTCCCTGCTTCTTGCAGGGGGGTTGGACTGGATGACCTCTGGGAGTCCCTTCCAACTCTAGCCATTCTATGATTCTGTGATTCTAAATAACCACTGATTTGGAGCTTTGGTGTGCTGTCTTGGGACAAGCACCCATATCTCTACAAATGTGCAATAAAATACCTCTGCTCTGTGAGTGTATTGGTGTGTTGCACACCAGATTTGGGACAACAATACCACATAGCTAATTACATAAATACTACTAATATTTTCCACGTAATTTTTCCCTCTGTTACTAAAGAAAAAATGTCCCCTTTTATTGGGTTTGTTTTCTTTTCAAACTACCATTTCATATTTAGTAGATGTAATTGCTGTGGTGCTGACAGTAAAGCTATTGATTTTTTTCTAAGCAAACTAACTTCATCAAGCACAAAAAGACATAATACTTCTGCAAATAAAGACAACAAAATATCTAAGCATTACTGAAAATGCCCCTGAACAAATTATAATTAATTTTTCAATGCAGATACAAGAACTAGTGACAACCCAAGGATAACCAATAAATTGAACACATCTTAGATAGTTGGACACTTGTGTGATGCAGTATGTTTCTGATTGAGATTCATTATAAGTTTCTGCCTGAAAGGAAATTCATTCTTGCACTTGACTCTGAAATATCTATGAACATTTGCACAATCTAAATTCTTTCCCTACTGATGTGGCTTAATGACACATAATGTAGGGAGAATCCTGATCTACTGAAGTGTGTCCCTGCCAATGGCAGGGTGGTGGGAACTAGATGATACCTGAGGTCCCTTCCATCCCAAAGCATTCTATGGTTTTATGAGAAAGACAGGCTGAATCAAAATCCATTTTTAATGTGATGAAAGCATTTCCTGAAGGAGTTTTATCATCTTACTGGTTCAATAGTCAACAGTAGATGGTATGCAAAATTTTTCTTTCAAGTAGCATCATTTTGCACTTCAGTATTTGCTATGCATTTCAGGACCAGCTTATTGTAGGGTTGTCTTAAGCTTGTTATATCGTAGGAATCTGAAAATTACAAGATGCTACCAGGAGAACATCAGTGTCCAGTCTCCACAGCTTGTTGTAGTGAGACCTTCAGATGAGCATGGATGAACCCCAACAACAGGCAGTGGTACAGTTGTCTCTTCAAAGCATCAATGCCATTGTAATACTGCATAAATGCTGAGATGAAAGAGTATCTTTCTTGTATTTTTATTCCCCTGTGAAAACATGGCACTTTTCATATTATCCACAAACTTTTAAAATAACTTGAAAACAATCCAAGTCCTTTCTTAGCTTCCTTGGAAGCCTACAAGCCTGTTGACACAAGTCAGCTACCGGCCAAGTAGAGCAAGTTGCAGTTAGCAACGTGCAGTTAGCTTTGTGTTTCCACTATATGTTTATCCGTGCACAATCAGCACATTCACTTCTGAGCATTGCATCCTAAGAGATCTCTCATTCCAGGAAATGTGGTAGGCAGCAGAAAGCAAAACAGAAAGATCCTTAGTGGAGAAAACCATGAGAAAGAATCAAAGACAGATGGATCTGACCAGCAGTCCCTTGGGCTTCAACAAGACCATAATTACGTACTGAGGAGCTCACTGATGGTGCAACACCAGAGCCCATCTCAGCTCTGTGCAGCAACTCCATTATCCAAAGACATCCCAAGCAACTAACCTCCCAGATGGAGAGGAGCCAGTTAGGGTACAAGGTCTGGCATCTCCTGCACAGTTTTGCAGATGAAAAATCTGAAAAATTTGTATACCATTTTAAAAACTAAGGATTTCATAAGGCTAATTTTATATGCACACATGTTTAGATGTTAAATAACTGTTTTTTTCTTGAGTTATGGATTTTAATCTCCCTCCCCTTTCTTCATCTCCTCCTTTAGTTATTCTAGAAATTCTCCCTGAATACACTACTATCCTTACCTTTATGGTTTTAAAATTATTTCTAACTGGAAATGAGTAAGCTATTCCTGTGAAACCCATTTTGTGGATTTGCATCATACTACAGTTAGTTAATCAAAACACTTGTCAAAACCAATATTTTCTTTGATACATTTTTTAAAAAAAGAACAAAAATGTTTACATTTTGCAGGGTAAATTTGTATTGTTTCGGGCCCAGAATTTAAAAGAACCAAGAAAACAAACAAAAGAACAAGTATATTAGGGCAAAAGAAAAAAAAAAAAGTTTTCCCATAGGGTCCCTTGTTATTTTAGTAAATCATAACCTAGCTCAAAAATTTCAGGAACTTTGGATTTTTAAAATGCTTGAAAAGTTCATGTAGGTAAAGTTTGCCAATGGAAATATTTTTGTTTTGTTTCAGCAGAGCCTAAAAGTCTTGTGATTTTTATTAATTTGAAGATTATAAAAACTGACAGAATCCATAAATCAAACAAAAATATTAGTCACAAATAGTCCAACATGTTTTCTCATAGTCATATGATAAATCCCTTATGCATTCAGGTCATTCTCATGATCCACCTTCATCCAGTTTTGTTAGACTAGCATTCAGAGTCTTCCAATTGGTTCATTCTTATGTTAACAGTGGTTAAAAAGCGAAGATGTAATCATGGTCACACAAACTTCATGAGATACATGTAACACCAAAGATCACAAAGAGATCTGCAATGGCAAAGGAAACCACTTGGCAGCCAGGATTTGCAAACCACTAAACATATTATTAATTTGTATTACTATAGGTATTAACTGAGGCTATAGATTATTACCTATCAATAAGTAGAGGTATTTTCTATCATGAAGGATAGCAATCTAAAGAACAGATACCTGAAGGATAAAACACATCAGTAAACTCAGGCTTGGAGATTGGGAACTTTTGAAATATCTGATTAATGCACACATTTCTTCTGCGTGCTGCTGTTACTAATGAGTTAGTGCAAAGATCCGTAGTCAGGATCTGTGGACCATTTGCTAGGTGCTCTGGAAAAACACAGAAAGTCATCAAGGGAAAACTAATGGAGACAGGAGTGTGAGTGGGAAACAAATGGGGTGTTGAGGCCAGACTCATTATAAGTGTTACTGAGAGGGCAACATGAGGAGACATGATGTGAGACGGGATCTCAGACATCCTTTAGTGTTTCCTTGGCTCCCACAGGAATGACAACTCCAGACTAGGAAGAATAAATGAGGAAAGAAACAGAAGAAACTACAGGGTAGACTTAGGTCTAAAGAGTATCTTGTTTGTTTCTCCTGTTTCCCAACACACATAACCTCCAACCTCTCCTGGTCGGTCTTACACTACCTCACTTTCCGCAGGTAAGCTTGGTGCATGTACATATCATTATCAAACCAAAATCAGGTTTGAATGTGGTTTGGATAAGCAGGTTGTTCTCTCTCCATGGCCAGAGAAGAAAAAGTTGTGCCAAGATGGAAGTTATTTTCTTAAGTATTGGGAATAGCCTTAATATAAGAAGAATTCACAGGTCTGCTCAGCTGCTATCTAACCCTGGTGCCTGTATCCTGCAAGTCTCTAAGTCTTGAATTTAAAATCCAGGACTGCTCCTTAAAATTGTGGCTTTTTGCACAGCCTCCAGGGTACCTGTCTTGACAGGGAAGAGAAAGTGGGTACACAACTTATGTCTCAGCCTGGCTGAGCTCCAGGATGCCCGAAACGGGCAGATGTGTGCATCTGCCTTGCAGTGTTCACCTGGGCAGAAGCTGAGACATCTGTGCCTAAGACCAGGCCTGGGGTTCTTACTCTTCACAATCTCCTCCTCCTCTCCTCTCCTCTCCTCTCCTCTCCTCTCTCTTTTTTCACAACTGTTTTGATGGCTCTGTTTAGAAACTTCACAGAAGATCTCTTTGAGACTCATCCCTTGCCAGATGTCTTCTAACATGATCATAAAGACAGCAGACTTCTCTTTGCATCTGTCTGCATGGGTCTGAATCTAAGGATGTCAGGCACGTTGCCAGTGATAAGACTGAGCCCAGCTGTGATCACAGCACCTGCATGCAAATCAACAGTGACTATGTGGTACAGAAATTCCATAACATGGAATTCCTCAAGCATAACACGTCCAAATGACACAGCACTCCTAAACGGGCTCATCTTTGCCCATATTCCTCCTTCATCTATCCACCACCCTTCTTGTGCAAAACTGAAGATCTCCCAGGTAAGTGCTGAAGCCCTAGGAGCTCTTTTGGAGATGTCACTTGACAGCACTGGTTCACTCCACACATGATGGAGGGGTGTCTTTGCCAAGGTCTGGAGTAACTGCTTCATGTGCTTGACAGCATTTATGTGTAAGTTTGCAGTTGGGGTTTGGAGTCTTCTGGTTTTAAACAATATTACCCCTGATTAAATCAAAATTTCCTGCAGAGACTAACAAACATTTCTGTGCTATACTATAGGAAAATGGTTTTCTCTAAGCTCTGACTTACTTCTAATATTATCCACAATGGGTGAGTCATGGTTACTGCAAACACAGAGGGAACTGAATTTGAGGATTTGAGGATTTGAGGACAAAGAATACAAATCTAAAGGAAACCAGGCTTCAGGGCTCACGTTGCTTATGGAACAGCTTGTTTCTATATTTAAGAATCATATATAGCACCATCATTTTATTTCTGAGGGAACATGATTAGGCATCAGAAAAACACATGCACTGTGTTTGCAAAGGTGTATGTTTCCACAGTCACACAGGGATATTTTGAATGGGCTGAAACATCAGACTTGATTACTGTACCTCTGATCAACGAAAGCCATGAAATAATATGATTATAAAGGCTGTAATGAAATTGCAGCAGAGCCCAACTGACATTATCAGCACAAAACATTCATGTGCCAGCCCAATTTTCGACCTGTTTAAACCTCCCTGAATCACAGTGTTGCTTGTCCGTTCACATGACTGCTCACATGTCACTTGTGCTGCCTCAGCTCTGAGCTTGCAAGATGATAGTAATGTAAGAGTAAACAACAAGATGATAGTAATGTAAGAGTAAACAACAACTAAGGAACACAGGCTTTAACTGCATGTGGTACTAAACTGTCTTCTCAGCGCTGATCCACGACCGCAAGGTGAAGGAGAAGAAAGCTTTTTGGATGGTTTTGCTATCAGGAAGACTAGTCACCGCGTTACTGCTGCGCTCTGCTGAAGAAACTAAAAACAAGACTTCAAAAAAGGTGCAACTGCAAATTACTGAGCTGAGGAGCTGCAATTAGAAAGGAAATGAAGAAAATGGACAGTGGGGTGCCTTAATGTGAAATGTGACATTGATAAATCAAAGGAAACCTGGAATTTGAACAGTAGATATTTCAACTGATTACCAAAGATAACTTGCATTCTTTGTTAGCACAGTCAATTTTGCATTTGCTCAGAAAGATTAAAAGGCCCAGTAGTTGCCACATAATGAGAAACAATGTATTCATATAAATAAATAAATAGAGCTCCCCTTTAATTCCTGCTAAAGGAGGCAAAGACTCCAGACAGCTATACACCAGGAGCTGTGTGGGACAGGAAACAAGGGACTCTTCATTACTGGAACAAAACACTCATAGTTTCCAGAGTAAAGGTCCTAATTTTTCCATAAAGCAGACCATATTTAGGGCAGAATCACATGTTAGGAATTGAAACGTGCCATAAGTGAAAAAAGAATTAAGAAATTAAACATATACTAAGCACAGTTAACACAGTTACAGATTTCTTTTGCAGCAATAGAAATCAGTTACCATGCAAAGTTGTGTAACTTAAATATAACAATTGTGTGCATTCTCTTTTCGTTAACATACTATTTTATTAACTCACTGTATTTTCCCAACTGTCTGATTTTTAGAATACAGTGCAACTTATGGAAAAAAGTCAATAGAATTTGGGGGATGTAGTATAGATTACTTTTCCTAACATCACAAATTCTGAGTAGACTTGGTTGCAAATACTGGCAAGACCAACAAAAAAATAATCCGTCTGCCTGACAAATATTCCAATCTGTGGACACAGTTTCCATTTTTAAGTGTCCACAGTGGCAACTGCCAAACTATGGTGCCTGAGAAGGGGCATGTCCATGTGTATTTTCTTCACAGCACCCTCCACAGTTAGTCTCTCTCTCTCTATATATATATAGAGAGAGGCCAGATCCTTGGGATGAAATTAATATGTAAATATCAGAAGCTAAACAAAGCTAGCTACCTGCCAGTGTCAAAGGGTTATTAATCTCAAACTATTTGTGGCAGAACCTTTAAGTGAAACAGGGATTTTGTTTTTATAAATTATCTGGTGATAGGCAGAAATCATTGCAGGGAAAATGGTTCAGTCATAAGCTCATCTTATCTGATAGAGATCGAAACCCCCATGATTTATGATTTCCCTTTTATCATCCCTTCTTTTGCAGCAAGATGTAGGTTTCAGACATCACAGCAGAAAAAGGTTGATTCATAGTGAGATGCAGGACACAGTGAGCCATCCCTAAGGGAGGAAAATAATCCATACAAATTTCAAAAGCAACTTATGCTTACTGGGACATCCCATTCTGCAGCATTTCTGCTAAACAAAGCCATTATAGGAGATGAGAATGTCTGCTTAGGAGTAAGTAGAGACAAAAAAATCAAAGCCATTTCACAGGACTCTAAAAATGCATGGGAACCCTTCCACTACTGCTGCTGTGGAGTGCTTTGCTGAAAGGAAGTCATACACAAGGCTTTCTTCAGTAGAAGGTCTGTCTGGATATAATTTGTACTCTTGGCTTCTTAAGGATGTATGGATTTAATTAGAAGGATAAAAATAACAACTTCAAGTATCATGATGAAGAATGGAGGACAGAGGCTTTTTGAGACTCAAGAAACATCAAGCTTGGTAGAAGGCATGGTAGAGATCATGCTGGTTTCTCCAGTTTCCTTAGGCAAAGTTAAAGAACTTAGACAACACGCTTTCAGTGTTGCTTACTGGAAGAAGAAAACCAAAAATGTATTTGGATCCTATTTAGCACAGAGATAGGGAGGATGTACTGAGAGTGCTCAAAGAGGAGTGAGAAATTACATATTCATTGGTAGGTCAGTGCCTTGGCATTCCCACAGAGTGCTGACTTCTACCTAGAGCAACAGTCTCACTAATCATATGATGCATTGTAATTAGCCATGTACTAATGGTAAGGAGTCAGAAGAAGATACATTTTATTTTAAAACTGATGGAGCAGCCTTATTAGACTAGATTAAATACCTTAATGTATTACAACATTAAAAAAATAATGTCTGGACTTTTTTTCTGCACAGTTTCATATTACCAATTTGAAGGGAAACATTATTTTCTCGAATCTGAAAATCCCTCAAAATTTGTGTTACATCTCTGAGAAACAGGGAGGAACTCACCAACAAGCATCAGCTCTACTTGTTTTATTTTGATTGGTGAAGACCATACTGTGTTCATCTGTCAAACACTGGGTTGGCAAATAGGTTGCAGCTAAGGTAGTATAGAAAGAATATCTTTTTTATTATTATTTTAGAAATATTATCCTTTTAGAAATAATAGGTAATTAAACAATATATATTATTTAATTATATTATTACA
>VXBZ01005800.1:859970-889858 GCA_013399135.1 Heliornis fulica
CAAAATCAGAGTCTGTTTTGTATTCTGCAGTGCTTATACAAAGGTGGCACTACCTGCAGGTGACCTCCATGCCAACTATGCACAGCTTAGAAGTATGCAGACCATTGAGTGATGAGGCAGATGATTGGTTTTAGGTAGCTGAAAATAGCTACAATGATTTAGGCATACAGTTAGTAAATACTTTTGGACCAGAACAGAGGGATTTTTGCAGTTAAGTATGTTCTGCCATAGACAAAATCACAAGGAAAAAACAATGGGAAGATAATAAACCATTCTCTCTCTCTCTCTCTCTCTCTATATATATATATATATATATATCTCACAGTGAGCTGCACTGGTAGAAGGATCAGTCTTACAAGTCTTTGCTTTGTGTATGAACTCTCAGTACATCACTACAGCACTCTGGCTTCTATCAGGAACAGTGTGACCAGCAGGACTAGGGGAGCGATCATCCCCCTGTATTCGGCCCTGGTGAGGCCACAGCTTGAGTACTGTGTTCGGTTTTGGGCCCCTCACTATAAGAAGGACACTGAGGTGCTGGAGTGTGTCCAAAAAAGGGTAACAAAGCTGGTGAAGGGTCTAGAGAACAGGTCTTATGAGGAGCATCTGAGGGAACTGGGATTGTTAGGGCTGGAGAAGAGGAGGCTGAGGGGAGACCTTACCACTCTCCACAACTCCCTAAAAGGAGGTTGTAGCTAGGTGGGTGTTGGTTTCTTCTCCCAAGTGACAACAGATAGGAAAAGTTAAATTGTCTCAGGTTGTGCTGGGGAGGTTTAGGATGCTAGGAGCATTTTCTTTACCAAAAAGGTTGTCAATCTGGAACATGGTTCAATGATGGACTTAGCAGAGGTAGGTAACAGTGGGACTTGATGATCCTAAGGGTCTTTTCCAACCAAAAAGGATTCTATGATTCTATGGCTTGCAGTAATGCAGCAGTAGAAAAATCCATGCCTCTGTGAGAAATATTCCAGAGGTTCAAACTGCAGACCAAGTTTGTCAAATTAGTAACTTAAAAAAACCCCAAACATATATTTGCACTATTATATGTAAAATGTATACCAGCCAAATTAACTCTCTTCTTCACTGCAGGATACAAGCAGATGGCCATTGTTTTTGATAGTGTATTCAAAGGGAACAATTAAATAAGAGAAGGCAAAATGTATGTGCTTTGTAAGAGATTATAATTTAGGATGTACAGGGTCCAATACTAAGAATTTCTACTGGGTATCTTTCAAAAGAAGATTAAAAATACTTCATGGAAGGCAAGCTGTAGCTCCCTCTGATTGCCTTCTTGAACTTTCTCCTTTGCATACTGGCCATCCACAGAGCTTTTAAAATGTCAGTCATTGCCACGGGGATCCTCTAATGGATATTGCAGTAACACAGGGATTTACATCTCATAGTTATCTCTCTCACATGAGACCTACAGACAAACTAAAATGCAAATAATAAATATTAATAACTCTTTCTAACAGTTAAAGTGATCATTTCAGACAGTTAAATATTACTGAAGTAGGCCCCTGATGTGCCTCTCCTTGTCTCATATGTATTTTTCTTCTGAGGCATAAGCTCTACAACGGCCAGTTTAAATGTATGCTACAGATTTTCATTACATGTTCCTCCACACCGAGGATCATAGCAGGTAGTTAGTGGACCAAGTTCTACTCCTAGTTACAGCAAGGTGAATCTGGAGTAAATCCCTTGGATTCAGTTGAATTACACTGGTATATAACTTAGAGGAATTTCCTCTGATGGATATAATTTCCATGCATGATATATGGACGTTCCTCAGCAGTAATTAAGACCAGATGGTGCTTCATATTTATACTGCAAGCGTGTGGCTGTTGCTTTTCTCCGATACTTTAGAAAGCAGTTTTCTGCCATTCCCATACAAGGCCGGTACTTTCCCACACACTGGACAGCTAATCAGTTACAAAGATTCCACCCAACAAGTATCTAATGCAATTTAAAATCTAAAAACTTGGCAAGGAATTGCACAACAGGTGCCTGGTATCCATCTATCGGGTATTTACAGCTGGAAGAATTACAAGCTGGGTCTTTCTAAAAAAGGTTTGGAACTCAAGTGTCTCCAGAGGAACGTGCACCAAGGACTTCACACCAGAGCAGGGGCAGCACCCGCTCAGCAGGGACATTAACTAGACAAGGAGGTGGGGTGCATGGGTTGAGGAGTGAAACTGTGTGTATGGGTGTGTGCAGGAAGATGAAGTTAACTTACATTTTTGGACAGGCAGCCCTGGTACTTTCCACACAGGCTTGGGAAGACTCTGGAAAAACCAGCCAGGGTCACCAATTTATGCAAGCTTTTAAAGAGAATGTCTGAAAAACTTCACACCTGCCCACACACTCATACACTACATATATTTATATATATATATATTTGATATATGGGTGTATACACACACATATATGTGTGTGCTTGTGTATGCATATGCATATTTTAAATGCTCATAGCCCTTTACTTGCTGCCTCTGAAACTAAAAGAAAAACATCTTGCACTGGCAGAAACATTAGTACCACTACAAGAGATAAATAGGATACTGACTGATAATTGCAGTTACCACCTGTGACTCAATTAATTTTTTAGACATAAGCCCTGCATAAACATACAATGAAGGACGGTGTCTGTGGGGTGGAATATCCCCCTAGAGAAATTTGTAGAAGCTATGCTGAGGATCTTACAAATTTATTACACTCTTTATTTTGTAAGACAAAAACCTTTAATTGTGGCATCCATAAATAACAGATGTAGTGCAGGATACAGGTTTTTTTTTTTATCAGTAATCAAGTTTACAAAAAGACCAGCCTTTGCTAAGCTGCTGCACACTGAACACAGATGAAATTTTAGAATTAAATTTGCAAACAAATTGTTTACATGTTCTGGGCTGAATGAAAACAATATTCAAATAAGCCTTGATTTTTAAACAAGATCCTTTTTTCTTCTGATTTCTTCTTACATTACAGCCAGCAGAAGGTCATAGATGCTTAAATGGATAACAAGTTCTGTGACTTCCATGAGATTATAAGTAAGGACTTTTAAAAGACTAGGGAAATGGCTAACTGGTCTTTATTACAGTGGATAACCACGTGTTTTTACAGACATATACACAGAGTATGTACTTGTTATATGCCTGCCCAGTATTTAGCCCAAGGGTGGTTTGGATCTGGACTGCAGTTTATAAATACATCTGCAGTACAGAAGTCAGAAAAAGCAACAACCACTGAGGAAGTATATGTATGCTTCTCTTTCTAAAACTTTGTAAATTATCTGCTGGCTCTGTATGAATACTCATACTGCGTTTCAAGTGGATGACAGTATGCACAAGATTTCAGAAAGTATCAGGATGAATCCTTACACCCCAGAATGGCTCTTCTCTAGCACATCTCAAAGCTCTCTTCCTTCCATCTCCAGCAACAGGCACCCATATGTGCACTTGGAGCTGTGTACGGACACGGGGCAACAGAACAGCCATTAAGAAAGAAAGAGTGCCAATGTCCCTATCTCACTCTCAGCTACCCTCTGCATCCCTTTCTAGCTGTCTTGGTGAAACTTAAATGATCAGCTAGGTGAAGAGTGGCTAGTTTTAGCTGAATCCAGCAGGAGAATGGTTTTGCTAGTAGAGACTAGAAGGTTTTTGAAGACTTTGCCTTCTCAGTACTGCCAGTTCTTGTAATTAATGTTTGTTTTGTTCACAGCTCCAGGTTCTGGAGTTGTGAAAATATCAGCTTTCATTAAAAGAAAAGGTAGGTTTTGTGCCTGCAGAGACAAGTCTGAAAACATGAACTTAAGGCCTGGGGGGAAATAAAAAAAAAAAGGGAAAAAAAAGTTTTCTAAAAGGTATTACTTTAAACCCTATGATTTTTAAAAAGTTAATCACATCAATTTTTAGGGCTTCAAGTATTTTAGGGCTTCAAGTATCATTTCTAAATGCATAAGGCTAGATTTGCTACACCTTACAGGCAAAAAAAAACCCTCTTTGAAAATGAGGATAACTTTACTTTTCAGAGTCCATTTGACTTCCATGGAGCTTACAGATGATCAAACAGAAAATAAAACTGCAAAGGAAAGAGAAAAGAGCTTCACTCTGGTGACAGTCAAATAAATTGGCCCCTACTACAGTTACTTGCTCAGGCACATTGCAGTATGTCAGGATACCTCACCACTAAACCACCATCCAAGAGACGCTTAGGAAAGTCCCAAGCACATCCACAGGATTTAGGTGCTGCTATGGCATTATAAGCAGAGCAGGACTTTGGGGAATATGTCACAACTTGACTGCTTCACACTGCCATTCGCTGGTGGTCCTTGTGCTGGACATGGCTCTCCAGTGAAGGATATGAGAGTAGAATCATAGGATCATAGAACCATAGAATGATTAGAGTTGGAAGGAACTCCCAGAGGTCATCTAGTCCAACCCCCCTGCAAGCAGCAGGGACACCCCCAACTAGATCAGGTTGCTCAGGGCCTCATCCAACCTGGCCTTGAACGTCTCCAGGGATGGGGCATCCACCACCTCCCTGGGCAACCTGTTCCAGTGCTCCAGCACTATCACAGGAAAGAACTTTTTTCTAATATCCAATCTAAATCTCCCTCCCTCTGATTTAAAAACATCACCCCTTGTCCTGTCACAACAGGCCCTACTAAACAGCCTCTCTCCATCTTTCTTGTAGGCCTCTCCTTTATCTAAGTCCTATGCCTTACTGCACTGACTGACAGCAATAAGAGACCTGAAAGCCAGACAACACAAAACTTCAGCAGAAGACGAGTCTGCTTTCATCTTGTTCAACAAGTATCCCTCCAAATAAGTTTCTTGATGCACCACATAATGCCTGCTTTTCTTCCAGACTGAACAGTCAAGCCATTTTTTCCCAATCTTCTTTTTTTTCTTACAGGCAAGAAGATGGGTTTGTGTTGTGGCTTCCCTGGTGTGTATGTCATTCCCAGTCCTGCCACACATAAATGTCCCCCTCTCACATAAATCATCCCCACTCTCAGAGGCTCCAAATTCAGTTTGCTGCAGGTGAAAGCCTTTACATACAGCAGCCCTTACTTTGGGGGTACAATGATTTACACATACATTAAAGTACTACATGCTTTCTTCCATGGAAATCCAACTTATTTCACGTTTTTTTCTGATTTCATTTCCTTTCTGGTCCTGAAAGGCCTCAGAGGAGATATTATACATGTATATTACTGGGTGGTGGGGTGGTGGGGGTGGGGGTGTTATAAGACTATAAAAGCACTAGTAGCTTTCAGAAAAGGAGAACTGGGGTGGATGATTTCATCTATCTGTAATAACTTGGTAGATAGACATCAGCAAGAGATAGGGGTTGCTCAAAGCAGCAGGCAAAGCAAACAAAATCCCCAGAAGAGGATGGATCAGGAAAACCACAGCATGACCAGACCCAGTCAGCCAAGGTGCTCTCCAACTCACAGAAGCAGCCCCAGGAATAGCTCATCTCTGTGCAGCCAGGGATGTGTCTGGGAATACAGATATGACCTGCAGTTTACTGGGGATGAATGAAACAGGTGAGAACAAGAATTCCAGTCCCTTGGAAAGGGAGGACCTAAAGGATATGATGATCTGAGGGCCTCTAGAATTTTGGCAAGAGTCTAGATTCTAAAGGTAACAGAAGATTGTGCAGCACTGGTTTCAAATAAACACAAGGAGAGAGGAGGTTCTTCTCATTCAATAGGGTCCAGATTTCATCATTAAAATATTAACATAAAAGGACTAATTCCTTAGCATCAGACTGATGAAAGAGCTTGTTGATTACATCCCTAACATTTTGAAGCTGTAGAAAGACAATGACTACTTCACAAAAGGATGAAACATCCACTTCTTACTTTTCCCCCAGCACCTCTACCACTTCCAAAATGTTCCATTTTATTCATGTTTCCAATCAATAACCATACTCTGGCATTTCCAAACTTCTGGGTACTTAATTTTAGGTCTTTAAGATTCTTTTATCTTCTTTTTACATCCTAGCTATAAGATAAATGACTGATGACTAATGCAAATCATTCACTGGGAATGTTGCCCCCCCCACCCCGAACTGGTATCAGTAAATAAATATGTTTCATAAAGGTTTTCATAAAACCAGCTCTTCATAAAACATCCAGTGCCACCCTCCTCCAGAAGACTTATCTTAATCTCTGCCAGCATTTAAAGTTTTACTTATTAGACCCAAATCTCTGCTCTGTGTGCTTAATCTCTTTTTTCTGCTCAGATGCCCTCTTCCACCTGCTGCTGTGTAAAAGATCCACACAAACAACAGGGGAACCACTGCCAATGGTGCATTAACTGTATGTAAATACTCCTGATGCACAGTGTAAATTAACTGCAATAAATGAGAAACTTCCTGTCCTTCATCACTTTCCATTATAGTTGCCTTATGTATTATTTGTTACCCCAGATGGCAAAAAAATTTAAATGGAAAGTAGGTTTTATGCTCCTGCAAGTGAAGAGCTATGTTAGAACATCAGCAGAGCGAGTGGTCACAGTGGCAACAGCTAAAGCAGTTGAAATGTGTCAGAATAACAAACCACCGAGGCAAGTGGAGAATGTTGGTGCCTTTCTACACCCAAGCTGTGTTCACCCTTGTAAAATGCATGAATAGGCTTTCTTCATGCAGCAGCCAACACTTTGGACTGCTTTCCGTGCAGGTTATATATGGATTTCCTTATATATGGATTTCCTTTAAGGAAAATTAAATTTTCCCTAAATTAAATCAACGTGTCCCCCCTCAGCACGCTTTTTTCATGACCTGTGGCAAAATAAATGTATACATTTTCTCACCTAGATTAATTCAATCAGCTACAACTTTGGATGCTCAAGGAAAGCGGGCAGGTGGAAAGTTGTGGAGACAGAAGTTCATTGTTACCCCGAAAGCTGAAAGCATGACCAACGCTGCTATTAATTTCTCAGTATCCCCCAGTCAGGTCTAGCCATTTCCATGCCTGTTCTAGCTCCTGCCCTCGCTGTTGTGAACACCACCATTCCATCTCCACAAGCAAGCCTTCAGATATAACCAAGGCCTCTTCTCTGACTCCGAGTCCAGCTGGCATGGTTTAGCCATATTTATACGATTAATCCCTTTCATCCTCTAAATCACAGCTAGAAGACCTACTAGCATCCAAATTGCAGCCAGACTGCTTTGGGAACCATCCCTAGCCCATGCTAATTCTTGAAGCATGCTCAGGAGTTGTCTGGGAGAGGGCAGGTTGGTGCAGGCCAAGACCATACCCAGAAGCACACTGCCAGTGGTGCCAACAACTGAGCTCCAGTGCTCAAGCCTTGGCACCGCTTATTTTACAGCTATTCCTGAGCTAAGAAATACAGGAAATGGTCTGAATTGTATTAGTAATCTTTCATCTTAGATCTGATCTATTGCTCATAAACTTAATGTTACCAGTGACCAGACAGTAGAATCTTTTTTTTCTCCTGCAACACAGGCTCTTGCATGTTTCCTTCTGGCTCTGCATGTCCAATCCAAAGCCAAATCAAGTCAGTGAAAGTCTGGAAAATTAATAAAAAGCATAACAAGGACCACTGTTGTGCACTGTACAATTTCTCATGCCCCCTACCTTCAATATTGTACCCAACTTGAATTGGAAGAGGGACTCAAGGAAAGAAATCAGGAATAACAGGTGTGAAATGGCTTTTTTCCACCCAGCAATTAGAGCAAGAAGAGCTTTTACCAAAGAGCTGTGTAAACATAAAGTTTATATAGGCTTGAGTGGAGACTGGACAAGTGCTTGAAATCAAAATCCCCTGGGTTGCAAAACTGACAAACTTCACCAAGGCCAGGAAATCCCCTGAGCTGAAACTAGCTGGAGACAGAAAGAACAAACTATGACGTGTGCTTGCCCTGTTCTCACCCTTGTCTTCTTAGGGGCACTACTGGGAACAGAGCACCAGGCTACGTGGGCTCGCTGTACCAGGGGTCTGAAACACCTTGGCTGTTTTTATGTCCTCACTGGTGACAAAGATGGACTCTGGATGAACTATTCTGTCCTCATCATCAGGGATGAAATCCCACTGCCAATGTCCCTGTGGGAACTGCTGTTTTCTGAAGGGTCCTGGCCTTGCACCGCAGCAGGGAGAGGCTGTCTCTCCTCAGCACCCCATATCCCTTGCTGCAGGATGGCCAGGTGTCTAAATCAGCTCTACAGCACCTAAAACCAGCTGAATCACAGCTCCAACTTACACAAAACTTAAGGAAATAATCCTGGAGGCTGCACAGTAGGTCACAACCTCGGGTTAACACAGCAAAAATACTCAGGGTTGTTTATGCAGTTAGTCTTTTAATGCCTTTCCGAGGTAGCATGGGGATCCTCACCAACTATCAGAACTGCAGCTTTGAATCCTCCCTGAAATCCCACCTCATTCAATTTCCTATTTAAAATTTTGCTTGTGATATTACACAGGATTTGGGAGTAAGGGAATAGGGAAGGGTGAGCTATCACTGCATGTGGGATTTGAAAGGCTGTTTCAGTCAGCTTTTTCCTTCTGCCACAGGAAGCAGTGATTTATTGGTGAAATGCCTAATGCAGCTGGGAAGCTCTGCTGAAGTCTTGAATTTGTGTGAATATTTCCCACATGAGAAAAACCCAGATGGGAAATAGTCACACAATGGGAGGGAGAAACCTGGAAAGTGTAATGTCAACAGAGATTTAATAGTAATAGTGTGCAGCAAATTGGACATGCAGTAAAGTGTAATACAGTAGTGAAACAGACCAAAGCTGCTGTGGGTTGAGTCACCAGAAGCTTTGTTTCAGACACTGGAATGTAGCCTTAATTTCTGGGCATGTCGTTACCTGAAAGACTAACTAATTGGAATGAATTCTGAGAAGGGCAGCAAAACTACTGTGGAAAGAGAGACCAGTTGCTAATAGCACATCCTGACCGAGCAGTGATTGCAAAGGCACAGACTGCACAAGGGGAGAGAGCGTAGCTATCTGTGGGATGCATACACCAAGCTGAGAGGAGACAGCAAAAAGGCACAAAAAAAGGACCACAAAAGGCAAAGAGTTGTCACAAAACCCCCCATGAGATAAAAGTCACAGAGGGGTTTCCTGACAGCAGGATGTTAGGCTGTGGTATGGCCACTAGAGCAAAGATGCCAGTAACTGAGATGGTTTGGACTGTAGGAGGGAGGTAAATGCACAGCAGGAACACTCTACATATGTGGAGGGATGGGTTGGAAATGTTAGGGCTTTCCTAGTGCTGAGCTGTACAACCTGCAGAATCATGATCTACTGACTGAAGGTGACACCAAGCATGCAAAGGGTGGCTGCAACAGCTTTTCAGTCAGAGTGAAATGGCCCAGGCCTATTCAGATCAGCCCATTCCTTTTGACCATGCACACCATAGCTGAACACCAACCCTTGGCACACTGGGGAGGAGGAGAGAGGGCAAGTCACACTTCCTGGCTTGAATATGCAAAGCAGATACCACACAGTTTAAAACAGTGCAATATCCTTAACAGAAAATGCTTCCAAAGTCTTCTACATCCTGAACTACTACATCATGCCTACACTGTATTTCACAAACTGCTAAAAATACTGTCTCCATACAGAAGAAAAAATGTGCAATGGTGCCAGTATTCTGAATAATTTTTCAATAAGAGACTTCACGCTATTATTTTTGATAGAACCCCTCCACCCAAACTCCAATCTTTAAATATAAGGGAGCTCACCCTTCAAAGAACAGGAAAAACAAAATTAATAGAAACCTCCAATGCATATAAGTTACTGCCCTGAATGTTTGCCAGTAACTTTTTCACAGTAGAGACTATCACATGTCCTTTGGCAAGCTCAGCCAGGGTGCAAAGGGTTAACAAATAGTTCCCACATTATTATGGATCCTCAAAATCACTATTATGTCACCTACCAGAAGGAAAAACCAGAGTCTGAAGGACGGGGCTAAAGACAGAGGTTGAGCCTCTTGAATTTCTTAGATCTTTTTGCCTTCTCAGACCACTGGAGTTATCTCAGTAGGCTGTGTGTATGTCTGATTCTCAGTCTTAAGCAGAGTTTGCAAGGTAAATCTCAGCAGAGTGGCTTTACCATGATCCCCTTTGGACAGCTGCATGTGAGTAAAGCTAGACATTTAAGAAGTCTGGATCAGCATCAGGCACTGGTGAACACTGTCAGCATCTTCTGCTCCTGTTCAAAGCTGGGATAAGGGTGGCTTGTTATCTCTGAGTTTATTATTTTGCGGATCCACAAGCTGTAGTATGACAGGAGTTACACTTGAAGCTTCAGGAGACATGATTCTGGGTATACCGAGCTTTATAAGGCATGTGGGAAACTATGCCCTAGGCTAGCTTCTGCAACTGTTTTCACCTGCATTTCATTCACCTTTAAGGATGCATACCTATTTACTTTCTTGGAGTGGTTTCCAATGAAAAAGAAAGAAACGGGAAAAAAAAAAACAGAGTGTCTTTGCATTAGCACTTAAAGAAAAAACGACCTCTTAAGTATTAAGCATATTACAGATCCTTACTCCTCCAGTGCCATTCAGCTCCCACATCATCCAGGTCAGCATCCAGGTCTTTTATGTGTAGGACTAAACCCCTGACCATTACAAATAACTTTCTGCTGGTTATAGGATGCCACCTGCAACATGCTATGGTTCCCTGCAGAAACAGTTCAACCTTAAAAGTTTACCACTTAGCATTTCATATTTTATTCACTTATTCCACCGGGGCTTAGAGGGCTGGTGAAATGTAGCAAGCGTGGAGGCTGCTGTTATCTTTTCTCAGAACCACTGCCTCTACGGGATCCCTGCAGGTCTCCAGGGAGGGCTGAGGCCTTACTGTACAATCTGGCAGATTATTTCTGTTTGTGTACTTGACCTCAAACGGGAGGAAATAAAACATAACCATTTTGTGAGCTGTGAAGCATGGAGGGGGCGGGGAAGTGCAGCCCTGTGCCTTGAGCACGGCTGGGATGCAGAGGGCTGGGTTGGGTGCCAGCTTCAAGAGATCAGATTCATACTAAGGTGCTGTGCACTCATCAGTGAGTTGCAGAATCAGACCTCATGCCTTTCATTTTGCTCCAGGTGAAACAAAGAGGATATCAGCTGAGAGGCCCTCTGAGGTGAAAAAGCCCCGAAGCTTTACAAATATCATCGGTGGTGAGTTTAACATTTCACTCCACCTTCAAACGAGTGTTGCTCTCATAAGGGAAAATAATTGTTTTTCTCTGCCCTCCTCTAGAATAAACCAGGAACCCTGACAACAACTTCAGAGGTTAATGTGACAGCTACCTGTATTCACTGCAGAAAAATCCAGACATATCTTTGTTAAGAGACCAAGAAAGGATTCCATTCAAGTCTGCATGGCTTTTGAGTCTTGAAAAATCTTATTACTCAGATAGGGAGAAAAAACCCCAACAACATACAAGCAACCCATTCTAGGAATCTAGCAACCTGCACAGAGAAAGAGCACAATGATGCTGAGCTGCACAGCTGCTGAAAGTTGAAGAGATCAGACCCCATGTGCCCTAACACACTTTAGTCTAACTCTGACTTGCTGAGCTGCTTTAAGCTCTCTGTCAAAACGGCGTGAGCCTCGGCAGTTCATTTCACAAGCACAAGGCACCAGTGTAAGGTAAAGCTGATGCAAGCTGGGAGTAGCTGGATCAGTGAGATATGACTCTCATGTCTAAACAGGGCTTTGGGCTGAGCAGAGCTGGCTTAAAGCAACTTTCTCACCACAAAATGGAATGGGTAAACGAAGCAACTAATGCACTTTCTCTGGCCCTCTAGTCCTTAGCTGCAAAGAGGACCAGGACGCTCCATTGTCATCCCAAGGCCCTTGTCATACGACAGTATAATCATTGCTGAGAAATGCTAGTGGTAAAATTCCTTAATGAACCACATTCCCTCAAAACTCCAGAGAACGGAAGCTTCTAAATGTTAAAGTTTTATTCTGAAGCTCTCAAGACTTCATTCTGAAAATTAACCCCAAGGCTTGGAACAGCTCCAAAACCTCAGTGGTTCTTTTAAAAACTAAGCAGCCCTTCTTCGCCCATTTTTTATTTCTTAAACAAACTATTTTTTTTAATTACCTATTTCTTAAGTATTTACAATTTAAAATTGAGTGTTTTTGTCTCCAAAAGCAGTTATACAAATAGAAAGTAACAGCTTTCAAACCAGCAGGCTCGGGCCCAGTTTTGTTGCAGTATAATACCCGAGATAATGCCCTCGATTCAGGGGACTTACAAAGCACTTCTAACAGGTTTTCAGGCCAGAAGCCTGCCTGCTCAGTCCCCAGTGGGAACTGCCATTGAATAGTGACTGGAAAGCTGCTGCATGTTTAAGAAACCTGACAGAAAGTCAGAGATCTGATTTAAACTTCACATCATACCCCTGAAGAAATGTGGAGACAGTTCTTTGTCCTATTTACCCACCTACAACTTGGTCTTCTGCACTGAACCACTGCAGGACGATGCACCACTAACACTAAGCTGAGCTGTTAACACCAAAGCTGTGGCCCCTGAGTCCTCTCCTGTCCATCCCACGGCAGGCTTTTGCTAGTGATAGGTAAATGAAAGCTAATTCCTACTTGAAAACCCTCCCCCCAATCTCCTCAGCCATCCCTGAACCGACCACTGTCTTCTCCTCTCCCAGTGCTGTGTTTGGACAGCAGATGCAGCAGTGTTGATTGCTCCCTGCCCTGAGCATCCTTGCAATACAGCGATTTATAAGGAGAAGGATGGTTGATTTCTCACCTAAGTGCCAGGCTGAGGCCTTCGTGGGCTTCCCCCTGGCTGCTTCCAGTGGGAGGTGGGAATGCCCTGCACCTTTTAGAAATCACACAGAAAGTCCCCTCGGGGTGGGGGAAAGGATCTCATGGAACATGCGCTTTTAACCATTGCAAAATGGTCCAAAATTAGTCTTTAAACGCTGTAAGTTACCACAGTAAGCCAAGGAATTTGCATGTGTAAAGTACACGCCTGAGGTGCAAAACACATTAACAAAATACACAAATAAACAAAGCTGTTCAAAACCAAATGCAATTATACTTTCAGGGCAAGGTGCCATGGAAATCCATGTCAGTTGTGCATGTGTGTTTGAAGACAACGTTATGTCCTGTGCCCAAACTGGTTTGTTTTCCCCCTAGGGCAGACATGCTAGAAAATACTGGTGCTGTGATATTATTTACAGGGTAGCAGTAGCTAAGGAAATCAATGCCTTGGAATACATCTGCTGGACATGGCTAGTGCATAAAGGCACATATCTGAAAACTAGTTCTTGCCTGAGAGGTGTGTGTTTAAGTGCACACCTGTCTGTGACCATATTAAATGCTGTTACTTATGCAAGGAGGATGCCTGCAGGCACCTTAAGGCAGGTGATGTAGGTACTGCACCTCCCATTTCCAGCCCACTCAGGCATTGAGGGATATTCAATGCATCCATGCAGCTATTACCCAACAACCCTGTAGTGGCACTTCTAAGGTAGGGAGAAGCTAGTGATGATTCAAGAACACTGTAACAATATGGAGATTCATTTTAGTAATCTTCCCCAGCATCCTGGAGACTGTCCTGTGGATGGAAGTGTCACCTTGGAGCAGAGTAATTTTTCAGATATATGACCTGATATATCAAGGGTGGCTTTGATTACCATACAGCTCAGCCACTCACAACGTTTTGCATCACACTCATGCCTTTCCAGTGAGGACTGTGGAGCCTTCCTGAAGGTAACGGAAAAAAGAAGCTTCACAGCTCCTGTATGAAATGCACTCTTCTCCAGCATGCACTAGTCTGTCCTTCAGTGAATCTCACTGCCCTTAGCTTCATTAGACACCCATACCCAGCCTTCACTCCCACGTGCCTAACTCTTGTTCTTGGTGCCATTCAATGCAATTCAGTGATTTTTAACAAGTGGACCAGTCCTAGGGGTCTCCAAAAGGCAGTTTAGGTTTCACCTATACAGCTGAGTCCCCCAAAGCTCCCTGCTCAACTAAATACATCCTACCTTGTACCTGTACAGGTGTAGGGGTCAGACTCCACTGGTGCACACTACCTTCCTACTTTGTACTTGGTCTCCCCAGACAGGGAATCATTTAACAGACCTAAGGGTGCAACACAATTCAAATTCAGTGGAGCCTGAAATGGTTTTCCTGGCTGTATCAATAGGGGTTTAGTGCTGACTCCAGAGGGCTTTGTTAGGTCTTGTTTTGGGGGTTTTCTGGGGAGGAACAGGAAACATATCGAATTAATTCAACAGACAGAACCACTGATTAAAAAAGTTTTGAAAAAAGCAGACAGTGTCTCACTAGTCTATCCTTGTTTCATAGTGTCAATTCCAGTCACCAATCTTGTTTTGGACAATTCATTTAAAGAAGCTTGACATTTCATCATAACAATGTCCTACATACACTCAGTGTTGGATTTGCTTGGTCACAGGATAGCTGAAGCTCTGTCCCTTTCCTTTTTTTTTTTTTTTTTGCCAGAGTTTATCTCATCCTGTTCCAGATGTCAAGCCTGTACGTCTCCTTGGGTCGGACTGCTTTCTTTCCTGGTCCAGGATCAAACTGTGGTGGTCCCCTCTGTAAAGGCAGATCACATTTTAGTCCCTGTGATCACACTTACTGGTCTAAGTGTGATCACAGGCATAATGTGGCACAGCCACCACCCTACAAGTAAAAGTATATGGGAAAAATCTAAACTTTTAAAGAAACACATTTTAAAGTTACAAGTAATCAACATGCATGTCCATCTGTCTAGAAAGTTATCAGCTCCAGGAGTCAACCTGGTGAAGCTTCAAGCATCTCTGCAACTTGTTTGGCTCCATTTTGCTTCCTCCTGGCAACTGCCAGCTATTTCTTGAGGAAGCCTCTCCCCTGAGCTGTGCCAAGTTCTCCTGCATATCTGGGATTCAGTCCTTTGGTCAAACTGCAATTCTCACTGGAATGACAGTCTTCCAAGCCAGTGATTCTGTCTCCTAAGACCTTTCAAATCTTTCAGGAGTGGCTTATTGTAGTTCAGTTCTCTTTATGGTTGCCTTTTCCAGAAAACATCTACCAATTATCTTAACAAAATGCAGCTCAATAATCAAAAGGCATGGTCTGTCTCAAAACACATAAAAATGGCAGAAATCTCTGTGGAACTGTACGTTTTTTCACTGAGGAATCAAAATACATGAGACCTCTTAAGGCTTTATCTGGGCTTTGTTGGGTGACTGAGTGGGCACAGGATCTTGCCACAACACAGTGTCCACTTATGGATGCTGAGCCCATAATAACCTGTGACAGTGACAATGAAAATCAGATTTGGTGTGTTTTCAGTTGGACAGTAAACATGGAGGGATCATTCTTTGGAAAACCTGACCTAAGTGACTTTGTCAAAATCAAGTGAGTCAATAGCTAAGATGTAAAATAAGATATGCTTCTGTGTTACATACTTTTATTTCTAGCTCCAATTTCTTTTTTATTTTGAATTCAAAACGTCTGGCTAGCCTATTTCTCATTTTGACTTCGCTCCTTCACTACCAAGATGGAGACAGGACAAATCAAACTTCTGATATACCATGAGAGATCCTGTTTTGCTGATGTAAAATTGATTAGAAAAAAGCTGAGTTCTGCCATTTCCAGAAAAAAACTGAAGCTTTGGGAGGTAAAGATAACGAGCAGACATATTTGTTTATGGGAACTGCAAGTAGTGAAATTTGCTTATCAACAGCAAAAAGGTTAGAATTTGGCATCCTCCTTGCATGAAAATAACAGCAAAACACAACAAAATCCCTCTCACACACAACAAAAAGTTTAGATTAGATGGGAACTGCAAACTGCACAGCTCAGGTCAGGAATCTGAAACTTTCCAAGAATACAGTGGACCTCGCTTCAAGGGTGCACGTTCAACCTCTCCTGTGACACAAGACTCAGAGTTATTTGGATTTAGTACTTTACATCAAGGCCACAGAAATTTTAATTCACATTGTAGAGAAAATACAACATCCTGATAAAACTGATATGAACCTGTCTTCGATAATGAAACACAAATACCTAAATATTTTCCATTTTTCATAGTGTAATGAGGAATGAATAAATATAATAAGTCTCCTCCTCCCAGGAACACTGCTCTAAGTTTTCCTTTGAATTTTTCTATGAATTATACATGCATATATGCATTATACCTTGTAAAGACAGTCATGACGTTTTTACTCTGGGATGGATATAGATGTAGATGGCATAGATTTTCAAGGGGTAAACAATCAACTGTGTGATTATATGGCTGTGTGTCCATCCTGTGATCATCTTCAGCACATTGCAGAATGAACCCCTATAGAGCCAACGTTTGTAGAACTGCTTTGTAGTCCTCAGATGAAAGACGCTACAGGAGTGCAAGACATTATTATCATTATTCAAACAGTGAGCCTGAAATAAAGCATGAAACTACTGGCAGAGTGACTATGGGGAGGTGGGAGCAGGGCAGGGGTGCGAGAAAGGGTGAAACAGCAGCTGGCATTCTCATTTGCTGCGATTAGCACAGATCGCATATCTCTATGTGGAGAATCATTTTATAATTCTACCTTGCAAGGGGAGAGGGGGAAAAGAGAGGGGCATTCATTCCATGTCATTCAGAAAGCACCTTAAAGACCTATTTATTATGCTGCTTCCTTCAGGGAGTTTGCTATAGGGTTTTGATTTCAGCTATGATATACTGACTGCTGGAGAAAAAAAAACACCTTCCTGAACCAGTGCTCTCCCTTCCTCCTCTCAACCCTGAATTTCACATCAAGTTATATTGTTCTCTTCCCCTTTCGGTTTGTAATGTCAAAACATATATGCTCATACCACACATACACAGCAATAAGATCTCTAAGAACTATGAATATTCCTGTCTCAGGAACCATGAGAGTGGAAGATGGCCTTGATCCTGTCTAGGAAGGCCTGAGAACAATTTGTTTAACTCTCAGCTGGGATTCTCATTTATTTAGATCAAAATTCAGTTTGATTTGTTCAGTACTTTAAAGCTGAACAGCAGACTTAAAATGGGACATGATTTTCATTTAATAACAGTGTCATCAGAGCTCCCCCTACTCTTTGACTGTCTTGCTTCCAATTGCAGATATCCCTCTTTACAATGGAGCAACAGCTTTAAATATCAATTCATTGTGTCTACATCTCTTATCCAATAAGGGGTTTGGAAGCAAATGAGCATTAGTCATATATGATAAAGACAAAAAGGCAGGAACAATCAGGTTTTGGAGCATCCCCAAAACATGGACCAGCAGACATGTTTTGGTATGACCACATAAGAAAGCATCAAAACTTCAATAGTTTTTGCTTGACCTTGTATTTCACTGTGTTGGGAGTGGTGCAAGCCAGAGGTCCTTATGCATTCATCCACTGACAGAGTCTTCTACTTTTATATGTTTCCTTTAGGTCACCAGGCTGAGTAGATGATGCAAAACAAGGAAATATAGTGGAGTACTGGGAGATAAAAAACGAACAGAAAATTCCAATACATGCTAAATCTTTAGGTAGGTCAGACTAGGATAGATTAATCTTAAATCAGTGAAATTATGACTGTTTACTTCAGTGAGGAGGTATGCCCATTTTTTTCCAATCATCCTGCAGCTGAAAAATATGCAAGCACAACTCAAGACCATATCTATATTTATATGTTTATATATCTGTATTTAATACCTGACAGAAGTGGATTGATTCTGACATATTCTGATTGTTTTTCCTGTGCTCCTGACTGAAAAAGCTCCAATCACTTAGTGTGTATCAAAGATGTGAAGAAATTATCTGCACAACTGGGGCAAATACACTCCACTTAGACATATATTTGCGTGGCACCAAATATCAGAGCTCCTTTGTGGACATACATAGATGATGCTGAGGTAGGTAAATTATGAACTGCTACTTTTTGCTGTCCCTTTCAACCCAGTTGGCCCTGCTGCCTTATTGCTGCACACTGTTTGACTGACACAAGCTGTGGGATTTCACAGGTCTAACAATCAGAGACTTGGCCTCTGAGAGCTATTGCAAGAGTATGTGATGCTGGGATTGTACTCCTATATCTGCCAAAGAAAGAAGGAGAGAGCAAGCAGAAGGCTGAGAGATCACAACTTACTGCTTTACCTTCTTTAAAATCAGGTTGCAAATAGAACATGATGTGCTACATCACCAGGATCATGATCACTGCAGAATGGCTGGTTTGCCTAAATTCTCCTTTTTCTACATTGTCTCCACTGTGCTGCTCTTATGCACAAGGATAAACAAAAAAACTAGAATTTCATTTAAAACAAGTAAGGGAAATACAACAGAAGCATCAGGAGAAAGAGAAGGGCATAATATAATATAATATAATATATAATATTCAGTTCTAAAGGGTTTGCCCTGAAAAGTCCATTATGGTACGCTAATTGTGATTTTATACACTAAGTGACAGGGTGTACTCCTCCTTGGTATTGAATTTATGAATAAAAGACGATCCCCAGCCTGCCTTAAATGCTGGTGAAGGCATTTCGACGAAGCCTTTGGCTACAGAATTCCATTTCTTCAGCTTCATTCACATTCAAATGTTCACACTGATAACTCAGTTCTCCTCAGCCAGGGGAATAAAGGGGGCTCTGATGCCTGATTCCACTTTCAATTATGCTTCTGCAACTCCAGAGTAACTCCGAGGAAGTCGAGTTTCACACCAGTAGGAAAATCAGTAGAAGATCAGATTTAGTCCAAAGACACATTGGTTATGAGGTGTTTCTGTCAGACTGGACAGGTCTGGGATGATAGTATAAAAAAGCAAGGCCCTGAATGGCACTGCAGGACGCCACTAAGTAAACCCAAACAAACAGGCCCCGAGAAAGTTCGGAGCTCCCCGGCCCTGATGGGCTGCAGGCAGCCAAAGCCGACTTGGCGCCTCGGGCAGTGACAGGGCTGAGGAGAGCAACAAGGAGCTCCGAGGGGAGAGGCAGGGCTGGAACGCCGTCTGCCTTCACGGCCACCGCCCGTCCCTGGGGAGCCGGCTCTGGAAACCTCGGTGAAATGCATGCAGCAAACATAAACCCCACAACAGGCCTGAAGTCTGTCTCCAGCCTCACAGCAAGGGGCCGGAGTACTGCCCAGAGTTAGCAGCCAGATGTCAGCTTTGTAAGCCTTGAAAATATTCCTATTCAAGGTTGTTTGCTTGTGTTCAGGCCCCTTTCCAACTAGGGTGTGTAGCTCTAAGACCTCTAAAAGTCTATCTAAAAAATTATCATCTGTTTGTAAAAATTAGAAGATAGCAGTGGAAACCTTCAAGATACTGCAGCTGCTCTGATCTATCTGGTCAAATGTTGTGATTATTGCAAGATCTTTCTATTTCCAGGCCTGGAGTGAAAATTCATGCAAACCTCAAGGTGACAGAAAGTGACTTTCTGAGCCAGAAACCTAAAATCTGGATTCATACTGAGACAGTTGAAAAAAGTGGTCATGTGTTTTGATCACAGAACTTTGTCATTACCAACAATACCCCTTCAGCCAAAGGAAGGTCATGTCCCAAATCTGTACTCACTTCTACTCACTAAACTTTATTCCACATGGGCTAGTCACTTGTTACTATATTTAGTGTAAACTGTGAAGGGTGTTTGCATCTCAGATCCAAGAATCTCCATCTGAGAAAAAAGCTATTCCCTAGGTGGGTCTTGATAGTGTCTGCATAAAGGACGGTCTTTAAACTGATAGGGTCTGTTTTCTTAAGATTCTCCCAGAAAATCACCCCAAGCCCCCAAATTCCAAGTAACAAATATTAATCTAAAGTGTAATTAAAGTGGAAATCATGACTTCTGAGACTCATTATCTCCCAGTCAGCTGTGCTTTTACAATGATAGCTATAAATGCAGCATGATGCATTGTTGTGTCAAATAAGCAAAATCCTATATCTAAATCTTTCCAAAATACCTGCTTTTTAGAAGAAATTTCTAGCTAACTCAGGGTTTGTTCATTTCCCTCCTGTGTAATTAGCTATCAAATTACTTTCATTCAGAACAGTTAACGTTATTCTGCTTGCAGTTATTGTGCACTCAGGATAATCAGATACTGTGCATTTAACAACAATACACTGGAAGGGACTGAACACAGAATAAAAATTAATCTGTATTCATTGTTGCAACATACACAAGGTTAAAAATCCAGCCATGCTACTGGCCTTGCCCTGCAACAGCCAGGAAAACTAGAGTTTTCCAGTTGACATCAGAGGACTTAGGGTTTGACTGATCAGTTCTGTGAACATAGAACTGATCACTTCAAGAAGTATATAGAACTCCTTGAAAGAGTCCAGCGCAGGGCCACCAAGATGATGAAGGGAGTGGAACATCTTCCTTGTGAGGACAGGCTGAGGGAGCTGGGGCTCTTTAGCCTGGAGGAGAATGAGTGGTGACTTCATTAATGTTTATAAATATGTAAAGGGTGAGTGTCAGAAGGATGGATCCAAGCTCTTCTCAGTGATGGCCAGTGATAGGACAAGGGGAAATGGTTCCAAACTGGAACATAGAAAGTTCCATGTGAATGTAAGGAAAACTATTTCACAGTGAGGATGATGGATTACTGGGACAGGCTGCCCAGAAAGGTTGTGGAGTCTCCTTCTCTGGAGACATTCCAGACCCATCTGGACATGTTCCTGTGTGATCTACTCTAGATGATCCTGCTCGGGAAGGGGGGTTGGACTTAGTGATCTTTCAAAGTCCCTTCCAACTCCTGACATTCTGTGAAAGCTTACATGGAATGAATTATTGTGTCAAACGGCTAAAAGAGAAATTATTTCTGAGGTTTATACATCTCTCAGCATTGGGACCATGTATTAAAATGGAATACATCACTGTATTATGAGGCTAAACTTTCAACCTCCTTATATCTCCAAGCCTAAAGGAGAAAGTGGGACAAAGAGTCCCTCGATCTGCCACTGCCACATACACCTCCTGTAGTGCTCCACCTTGCCTACATTGCCCTGGCTGGCTCCAGTGAGCTGGGCTCTTCTCTTGCCACTCCCAAGCAGTGCAGCAGGGGAGAAGCAGCAGCTCTCCCTTCACTCCTTCCCATCGATTACACAGGGAGCAAGCCCTGTGTGTCCCACCACGGGTGCAGGGAGCTGGTGGTTCAGCAAACTGTCACTACCTGCCTGGAAGCTGGAGGAAAGCTTGTGGAGTGCAAATGGGAAGGGGTCAAAGGAAGAGCTTGGGAACCAGTCTGTGTCTGTTCAGGCCTAGCACTTCCACAATCAATTGTTTGAATAAAAGCCTATTTAATTTTATGTATTGTAGATAGATTGTTGTTTGGGTTTGGGTTTTTTTTTTTTTTTTTCAGAGAAGAGCATGATCAAAGCCATGAACTTCTGCAAATTCCAATTCCTTTTCTTCTGCATGTAAATTCACTCTAGCCTCCCATCATAATCAAAGTACATTAAATATTGTGGTGGTTGTTATTTCAGTGAGTCCAACAGTAAATAAAAATACATGTTTGCAAGGTAAATGGTTCAGTACATAAAAAGGAGGCAAGCTGGTAGCACGGAGAGAAAGATTATCAAATACATTAATTTCTAGCCAGATATCACTTCACAAGCCCTGAAGAAGATTAACTGAACCTATAAACGGGGTGGATCATGGAAGGTAAGAAAGAGAAAGCAAAGCCTCTGTCTGTCTCCTCTCTGAGAAAGAACAAGACTTGAGTGAGACACTGCTACCATGACTAGCACTGAGAGCCCCATGACAGCTGGGAAAGGCATTCAGGCTTTCACCCCAGGAGGAATGAGACCATGCAAAGACAGTGCTCCTCTCTCACTCCCCTCCTACCAATCCTCTTCCAACTCATCAAGACAACAAGGAGCAAAGAGATACTGCTATTACAGATTGAGAATAATGGGATCCACACGTGAATCTGGATTCCCCCATGAAGACTGTGGTTTTGTGTGAAACATGAGATTCAAATATCCCAAAAAGGCTATTACAGAAAAAGGGTCTAATCTGGAGAAATGCTTTCAGCTAGCAAAGACAGCAGAGGGTAATGAGAAATAACCAACCCAACCAAGGATGCAAGGGCAAAATGTTACTATAGGGAGGGGGGCGTAAAGAGAGAGAGACATACTTACTATAGATCTGTATGGAAAATAAAAGATGTCCTTTACCTTGGCACAGAACCATATTTGGCAACTTATGGTTCCGTGCCAACTCTAATTTTGCTAGCCACACAAACACACATGGCATAGACCTCCAAAAGGCTGCTGGAGCCACTGCACATCTTGCATACCCTTAGGCTGAATTCCATGTGTCCAGGCCTTTCACTGGTAGTGTTTCCTGTGCAATCTTTCTGTAGTTGTGCTCTCATTTTCTGGGTACACATGTTGTTAGCAGCTTTGCAACAAGAGTTTAGCAGACATTGCAGATAATCAGTATGCACACATTGCAGAAGGAGGTAGCTGAGCATTTAACTTTCCACACTGGCAAGTGCGCCGTTAAACCAATTTGCTTCCAGCTGGAAAGTGGAATCAGCTGCAATGCAATCCTATGGAGAAGGATAAATGACAATAGCTGACTGAAGGCTCATAACCAAACTTTAGCCATGTACAAGGGAAACACTGAAAGGCTGGTGGGTAAATTCAGGCTGTTGTGAGAAACCCGCCAAGCAGGAGATGTTATCACTCTGGGTTTACAGAAAGAGATACAGGCAGAACAGGACAAGCCTTCGATAGGACTGTGGTTTCATGCCAGATATTCTCAGCATGAAAGGGAAGGGAAAACAGTCCCTTGTGCAGCTTTGCTGCTGAATATACAGACATATGTCAAGGACAGACACAGTGAATAAACTAAGGTTAAAAACAGATCCCTGTTGGCAACCTGAGCCTACTGAAACATGGAGCTCCATTACCCATGATGAAGTCTCTAAGGAAAGAGCTGGCAAAGCTATATCTTTATTCCCTCTGTAACTTCCAGTCTAGCAGTGACAAGGAAGACTTGGGGTATGCCAGACTCTCCCCATTACACAGTTTGAAAACCAGTCTCATTATAAATGCACTCCATGGGGTCTCTGGGGCAAAGCATTCCCGTCAGCCATGCCAAAAAAGTGCACCCAGACATACCATTTTAGAGGAACTCTCCTGACAACCTCTGCTGTACCTTTTGGCAAGTACACAAGTACCTCTGGCTGGTCACAAATACCTCTGGCGTCAGCCCAGCACGCTGGGTAAACCAAACTATTCATCAGAGAAACTCCCAGCCACCAAGGCTGTCACTAATGACATTGCTATTACAGAAGGAGCTGACAACAGAGAGGCAATTCAGGACTATGATATCAAAACTTCCTGAGGAACCGGAAGGCATTAAGGAAATCACCAGAGCAGGGGTTATGAAAGGAACCCTGGGATATAGAGAGAGGCAGCCATCTTTCCAGGGGCTGTACAATGGACAGAAGACGGAGAGCCACAAGGCAGCAGTGTAGCTAGAGTAAATGCAGACCCTCATCCTACAGGAAATGTAAGAAAAATAGTCAGCAGGCACTGACCTGAAGTCAGCATGCATGGGAAACCACTGCACGGGGTTTCAGACTGAGACTTGGGAGCCATGCATGTGGCCATCCCCTAGAACCACCCCTCCTGGCTCTGATATCCCCACACCTCTCTGAGAACATCACTGAGGCATTTCTCCATTGGGTAAAAGCTGCGGAGGGGGCAGCAACACCTTTGCTAAAAGACCCTAGGGGACTCAACGGAGGCAAAACCCAGGGCTGATCAAATCGCATGAAGCAACTCATGCAAGAAGTAGCCCCACGCTTCCAGGTGAACTGGGAAAAATAACATTGCCTCAAGGTGTCTGGCAGTCATCCCGGGAGATTGGGCATTACCTCATGAGACTGGTACGTATTTCACACCTGGGGCTGGAGTCCTATGGGAGGTGATCCAGAAAACATTTGCAGTATGCTGTTAATGAAAACAGAATTTGGAGTATAAAGCTATATTTTCTAATTTGCAGGTTCTACAGCTTAAAGAAACAAGCCCTGAGACCTAAACCTCGGGAAGTGCTGACAGGCAGCTTTTCACCGTCAGGAACCAGGACTACACCATCACAGCGTATCACGGCGCTCGTTTGCGTTGAGAAGCTCTTCTGATGGGCACAAGGTCAAGAGGCAAACTCGAGGACCTGGTGCTGTATTCTGCAGGGGCTCACAACCTAACACCCTTAACTGAACCAACTGCCCACCGTGCCCTGAAGCAGCACTCGTGTAACTTGGTGCCAAAAGGCAATGAGTGCAACACAGCTTCTCAAAAATAACATCAGCAGTAGAGACAGCCGAGAGATTGATGTCAAAGACACAGAAAACAGAATTCTTACTGCTTATCAGATAGCATGGACCATCACATGCTGATAGGAGGCATTTTCCCCAGGACTAGATAGTTACTCAGCATTGACTGAAGGGGCAGGGGAACGGGGCATCTTCCTGTGAAGAGCCCAGAGAAGGAGCAGTGCAAGGCACACAGGGACAGGAAACAGAGTGAGAGCCAGGAGCCAGCTTGTCACAAAAAAGCATGAAAGACCTGGGATCGCAGAGCAAATGGATTTTTACCTTGCTGTCAAATGACTACATAAAATAAGGGCAAAAGGCACTGTCCAAGTTGCACTGGGATACTTGTTATATGAGGTAGCTACAGATTTAGGATGGCAACATGAAAGGCAAGTGCAAATAGAAGACATCCAGCACAGGAGAATGAATAAAACTGATGCCAGGACACAGAGGGTGAGCCTCAACCTACAGCACATTACATAGGAAAATAGGTTTATGCCTCTGCTTTTCGGACTGGCAAGTTATGACTCAAGAGAGTCAAGCTGGTAACACAAGGGGAGCAAGTCCCCTGCCAGCAGCTCTGATACGAAGCTGCTTCAGCCACCTGAGCATCCATTGGCTGCAGGGGCACATGACATAGGCAGGCCATGTCATTCCTTGACTCAGCAGCTAAGGAAAAACCCCCAACAAAGCATAGCTGGAAGAAAAAAGGCCCCAGAAGCTGGAGAAGGTGACAGCAAAAGCTCTCTACCAGGCCCAATTTTTATATTATATATATGAACCTGACTGGAGGTGGAAGAGAAGGGCAGGAATTGTCACTGGAGGAGCTCATGAGGAAGCCAGTCTGTCTGCACCTAGCCAGAGTGCTGCCAGTACTTGTGGTGTCTCACATGTAAAGGGTCTCAAGCCTTTACAACACTCTGAGCATGGAGTCCTCTGCTCCTCAGCCAGAAGGCAAAATGAGGTGCAATAGCTCATTTCACTTACAGGGTAAGAAAGAAGACCCTGGGTGGAGAAGGGATGGGGTATGGGGGCTGTGACCAAGTTACAGCTCATTGCTTGCACAGGTCTGGGACAGCTAAGCATCATGCATTGCTCAAGGGAGGCTGTAGAGTTACACTCCTGTGTATGGTCTTATGGAGTGCTGTGATATGAGGGCCTGTTTTTTTAAGAAGACATTAAAGCAATTTTTTGAACACTTCCTCATTAAAAATTCTACTGCTGTTTTAACAGGAGTAGGATGCTATGGCAGGCACTGTGAGCTTTTATTAGGAAATGCAAAATCATGCCAAACATTCCTGGTCTGAGACTCATATCAAGCCCAAAGATCAGTTCCCTTGATTTGTCAGAAGATTCTGGACTTAGCTTTTAAATCTGTGTTGCCAGTTCAGATAATTTATAGAAAGGATCTTAATCTGTTTCAAACCTTACCATTTCTCTGCAGAGAAAAAGCCCCAAAAATGCAATATACAATTCCTTTTACCCCTCACTTCCCACTCCTACTTAATTTTCTATCCTACTAGCTTTGATTCTGTTGGCTTTCCTGGTTCTTCTCTTCACCCCTTCCACAGTCACTGTACTCGGTCTGCCCCTTTCACAGCCCTGCAGCGAGTCCCTGCAAGCAAGAATTGAGACATTACCCCTGTGTGTCAGGCTGGAAACTGTTGCTGTAGTTGAGCTCCTGCTGTCACATCACACACCTTTCCACTGTACAGGCAGCAATATGATTGTCTGTCTTAGGCTTTCAGCTGACCAGCAGCTGGGGTTTTCAACTCCTGGAGAAGGAGAAGATGTGCTCAGCCACAGAGATGTGCTGCTATAATGGAGAAGATGGTCGGGAAAGCGCTTGGGATATCACAGTGTTTTACTGGAATCAGGACAGATCCCATTCTCAGCAAATCAGCTGGGACCCCAAGAATGCCTTGCATGGCTAAGACGATCCCAGTAACAGAGCACATCTGGTAACCCTATGGATAGAGTTAAAAAGAAATAAAACTTCCCAGGGAAAAGGTCAGAACTTTGATTAATAACTCCTAGAAAAGCAAAGTGCTTGATGCCAATCTCACAACAGTTTTGCATTACTGCAACTCCATTAATTTTACTGGAGTCACCACAGATTTTCACCACTGCTGGAGCAGCACTTTATGACAGGTAAACTTTGGTACTCTACCCCTTCGCTCCTCAAAATTTCAAGACATTCCCACCCCACAGGTTTGGGAATTTCTCCAGAATATGTGTCATGGGGCTTGATAACGGTATCTTAGTGTGCATGTTCCCAACTGCTCCATATCTCACACAGTTTACTCTCTCACCCTGGCAGGCACAATCCCAGAAGTTGGGCAATCCCTGTATGGACAGCTCAACATACAAGCCCATATTAAATGCCCCATTTATTTACAGATATACAAATACCTATATAGTTTTATTTACTCACTCTTGTTTATACACTTTGACTTGGACATCCAGACATTAGGAGTTCTTAGCCCAGAAACTAGGCACCCTAGAAGATTAGCAACATAACAAAGCTGAGATGAGAACAGCAGTACTAAGTCAAATGGCTTCTCTTTCAAAGCCTAGGTATTCACCACAAATCAGATCACCCCCAAAACTGCTGCAGAAAGCTAATTCCTCCAGGTAAATATCCATCTTCCCAGATGAAGCTCCTTGAATCCAGTCTCACCATGACACAGGCTTTCTCTTGTCATGCTTCAAAGTCACCACCCAGGCCAGGACTGCAGGACAGCAAGCTAAAAAAGGTGTATAAGAATGGCTTACCCCTCTGACCTCCTGAACTTGCATGGCTGCTGCACAGGTAGGCTGCAGGCTTGGGTCCAAGGTTTCCTGCATACTCCAGAGGTTAAGTTCCCATGGCACCTTGGCAGAACTGTCCCCATACTTCAGGCAGAAGTATCCCTTTGGCTGTGACATGCTACAGAAGAGGGAATAAGCTGTCAAGATGAAGGTTTCCAGGGATGAGCACCTCATGAGCAATTTTCACATGCATTTTCTTTCCTCCTCAGGAAACTACACCAGAAAAACGTGCTGCAGTGAGCATGTCTGGTAAGGTTTTTGATAACTCAAGGTCAGACATTTTGCAATGAAAGTAGGCAAGAGGTCCTAGAGCCAAGCTGCAAAGCCAAACTGGAGGAGGAATGACATTATGTCTGCGGTTCAGGTCAGGACCTTCATGCCATCAAACCCTGACAAACATACAACTCCAGGGCTCTGTATCAGACTCTGAGTGGAAGAGATCGTCACTGCAAGCACCGCAGTCAGGTCAGGCTAGGCTTCTCACAGGCAAGCTTGAAGGCCCCTTTGACCTGCCACATGGGAGTAAAACTGCAATCCAGAAGGAAGAACAACATATTCTCCAGCTCACAAACTGTGTGTGTGTGTTGTTTACCGAGCTTTACGTTTCCTGCATACTGTACATGGAGCAGAGCGACTGCAGTGGCATATGTATCCAAAGAGCAGGAAACAGACTGCCAACGACCTTCTCAGGGTATCAGTGAAATAAACAGACATAACACTCACATCAGGTGGTCTGAGTGCCAGCGCTCAGATGAACCGAATCTGCAGAGAAAGTGCTGTCAGAATTTCCCTTTAAACCACACCAAGCTGTAAAACCACTTGGGTGCACGAAGCAGTCAGAATCAGATCAGCGTGTGAATGTTTTAAAAGGGGTAGATTAATTCATGTGAGCCAGGCAGCTCAGCTGGAACTGCTGCTCAGCTGCTGGCTTCATCTGCCTGCCCCCTATGAACATGCTCTTCCTTCCCCCTGCTAAAGACATTCCCTGGTGAGAAGGCACGTATCCCCAGCAGGCACATGCACGGTGCAGGTGCTGGGAAATGACCTACCGGCCTTTCACTCCATAGCTAATGAAGGTGGATGCAGAGGGTCTGTCCCTGGTGAGCAGAGAAGGGGAACCTGCCCAGCAAAGGTGGGTTTTGACCCAGACCATGGGTGTGTAATGTTCTCCCCAGGGCTGACTGCTCTAGGCAGCAAGGAGGTGAGCTCTTTGGGGCAATCACTTCTTAGAGTAGGGAGCCTCACTCCGAGTAGGGGACTCTGGAGGAGTAACACACATGCATACGTGTGTGTGTGTATATAACGGGTACATATGGCTAGCGGCTTGAAATGATTGACTTTTGGGAAAGATGAAAAATGTTACTGAACCCTTGTGGAAAAGCCTGAAAGAATTTAATAGAAAATTACAGCCTTTCTCAAGAATTTAATATAGAAATATATAGGACAGTTAAAAACAACAATAGAAAGGATATTACTCTCCATTAAACTCCATAGGTTTCAGAGCAGTTTAAATAGGGCCTTTTAATGTTTCTGCAAAGATTTCTATTACATCCTGTTGGGCTTTTCCACATGGATTCTAGCAGCCATCAGGGAAAACCTGGTGCCAGTGAGCTCCTAAGAAAACAAGTCAAGTAATTCTGATAATCTACATTAGCCTGAGCTCCGCTGCAGCTCCATGAGTCTCTATGAGATTAGAAACAGCTTAGGGAAATTGAGGGTTTGGAAAAGACTTTTTGTTCTGGTGCCTCAGGAGCACATGGTCATCATCACAGAAAGCAACCCTGCCTCTGCACTGATCACACCTTACAGGGGTGAACACATGTAATAGCTACACAGAAAGAATACCCTTCATTTTGGATGGAGATATGATAACAAACATAGCTGCACAAAGTAAGACAAAGTGTCTAGAGATACCAGCATCTGGGACACCTTCTAGAGAGTATGTAACCAGGTGGATGGATGATAGTAGGGCAGTGGAGGTGGTTTTTCTGGATATCACTAAGGCATTTGACACTGTCTCCCACAGCTTTATCCTGGTGGGCAAACTGAGGCAGTGTGGCCTGGAGGGCAGAGTAGTGAGGTGGGTTGAGAGCTGGTTGGAGGGAAGAAATCAGAGAGTTGTCATTAATGGGGCAGAGTCTGGCAGGAGACCTGGGACTAGTGGAGTCCCTCAAGGGTCGGTACTGGGACCAGTATTGTTCAATGTCTTCATTGATGACCTGGAGGAGGGAACAGAGTGCACAGTCAGCAAGTTTGCTGATGACACCAAGCTGGGAAGGGTGGTGACACCCCAGAAGGTTGTGCTGCCATTCAACAGGATTTAGACAGGTTGGAGAGCTGGGCAGGGAGAGATTGAATGAGATTTAATAAGGACAAGTGTAGGGTCTTGCATCTGGGGAGGAACACCCCCACGGACCGGTATAGGTTGGGGACTGGCCTGTTGGAGAGCAGTGCAGGTGAGAGGGACCTGGGGGTCCTGGGGGACAGCAGGCTGTCCATGAGCCAGCAGTGTGCCCTTGTGGCCAAGAAGGCCAATGGCATCCTAAGCTGTATTAGAAGGGGGGTGGCCAGTAGGTCAAGAGAAGTCCTCCTCCCCCTCTACTCTGCCCTGGTGAGACCTCACCTGGAGTATTGTGTCCAGTTCTGGGCCCCTCAGTTCCTTGAGAGAGTCCAGCACAGGGCCACCAAGATGATGAAGGGAGTGGAACATCTTCCTTCTGAGGATAGGCTGAGGGAGCTGGGTCTCTTCAGCTTGGAGGAGACTGAGGGGTGACCTCATTAATGTC
>VXBZ01005800.1:889892-910185 GCA_013399135.1 Heliornis fulica
CTTCCAGCTCCTGATACTCTGTGATTCTGTGAATCTGTGAGTCATGTGAGCATAGAATCATAGAATCATAGAATGATTAGGGTTAGAAGCAACTCCCAGAGGTCATCCAGTCCAACCCCCCTGCAAAAAGCAAGGACACCCCCAACTAGATCAGGTTGCTCAGGGCCTCATCCAACCTGGCCTTGAACTTCTCCAGGGATGGGGCATCCACCACCTCCCTGGGCAACCTCTTCCAGTGCTCCAGCACTCTCACAGGAAAGAACTTTTTCCTAATATCCAATCTAAATCTCCCTCCCTCTATTTTAAAACCATCACCCCTTGTCCTGTCACAACAGGCCCTGCTGAACAGCCTCTCCCCATCTTTCTTGTAGGCCCCCTTGAGGTACTGGCAGACCACTAGAAGGTCTCCCCGGAGCCTCCTCTTTAACCTGTCCTTCAGACAAAATGCTGCCCGTGGGTAAAGCTTTTGTTTCAGATGTATTTTTCTCACAGAATAATACTTGTGTACTGGCCTAAGCATTTTAAATGTGTTGAATAAGATACTTTACACAAGGTATTAATGTTCATAGCCCCATTATAAGAACAGTGGACGAACTATTTGGAATTGTAACACCCCTATAAAACATCATTACACAGTAAACTACATACAGGAAGTGACATGATTTATTTGCCTCTTTCTGTCTATAAAGATTCACTTTATATATTCCATTGCCTTCAGTTTAGTGGTGTTTAACATCACTAAATGCATATTGCACGTTTCCCCCTCAACTTAGGCACCTTAAATAGCCCAAAATCTAACTCTAGTCTCTCACAGGAACTGAAAAACTTCCTGATATATAAGACTCTTTGACCACCTTCTTCAGCCTGCATGGCCTGCCAGTACCTCTTGGCTTACACCACTGAACAAAAAACCCAGCAGTGCTCACACTAGCATTTGAACACACCAGAGCTTTGTGCCAAGCCTCTGCCCAACCCAGACTCTGTCCATGACAAAGTGCTGTTCTGTACAAAAACCACAGGTTTTAACTGGGGCAGGGATGGTGGGGGTGGGAACCAAACCCTTGAGTTTAAGTATTGCATTCTGGTGATGCTATCATGCCCTGGGTGAGTGTTGGTAGTGTCTGAACCCTGCTGGACTCCCATCACTGGAATGAACCTCTGCTTCACATGACCGTGAGTTTCACACATTAAGATGCTGAAAGTCCCTTTGGTTTCACTGAATGTCTTCAGAATCTTTCAAACTATTAGAATATAAAAATCCTGAACACTGTACTTCATTGTAAAGTATTTTAGAAATTCATGATATATTTGTCTTCCCTATCTGATAACAGCCCAAAACCAACTCTCTTGGTTTTGGTTCTCTTTTAGACTGTGTGAATTCTGGATTTCTTAGAAATAAGTTAATTAAATAGTCAACCCTTCAACTTTGAAATTCAGTTATTTTTGCAAGTAAAAATAATTAGCTTATGAAACATCAGCAGGAAAACATTGGCAAGAATTAGTGCATGGGCCCTAAATATTTTATGAAATTAATGCAACAATACATATACCTTATATGAAAGACATCCAAACAGAGGAGGCAAACTATTAGCCTGATCTATCCTGAACACCCACTGGAGCCAGAGACAAAACCTCCCTTGGCATCTACTACAGCAGAGACTCAGGATGCTTTAAGGATTTACACAGTGGTAGAAAGTTATTCACATGAAGCTATTTATTTGCATAAATGTGTCTGAAGAAAGAAGTTCCAGAAGCTGGAGAGAAGGGATAATGAAGGACTCATTAGCCAGACTTATTTCTGAAATCACATTTTCCAGATTGGTTTGTGGGAGAGCTCTCAGTGTGACTTGCTGGCTAATGCTGTAAAACGAGTTAAAATGTTAGTTGTGTCTGAATTTCCTCTGGTTGTCATTCTTTAAAGTCCTACCAAATTCAGATGCTCACTGGAAGCACAACTGCAAGGAGGGGAAAATCCCTCTGCCTGGTGAGAGAAGTAGAAGCAAGAATCCTTCCAGGGGCAGCCTTATCAGCAAATCCGTGGAGACCTATCAGAAGATATACATCCAGAGGTTTCCAAACTGCCTTTTTGTACTTCTCCTTAGGCCTGAAGTTTGATATCATTACAGGACATTTCCAAGCCAGCAGCAGCTGCCACCACCTAATCTTTTCACAAGATGTAAATCAGTTTCAGTAATTATCATAATAGATGGTTTTCTCATGTTTTCTTGCTGGGAAAAAATGCCATGTCTTATAAATTCCTCAGTACTGTAACATCAAAGCAGCAGGGTCGGCATGCAGATCCAGAGTGGAGGGGAGACTAATTTGATGAGGATGTATATGTGATATGAGACTTCATTTAAGACACCATCCTGAACGGTGTATACCAGACTGAGCCCTGAAATCCTGTAACTGGACATGAAAAGCATGTTGAGCAGAGGTGCTCACCCTTGAAGAAGGGGAGCAATACCTCAGAACTGAACACAGCGAGGAAGAGACAGAACATTTAGAAAGGAGCACATTAGGGAATTAGGAGGAAGTCAGGGGAATCCTACACTGCTGGCAGTACACAGAGGGAAATGAAGCTGTTTGGAACTGAGCTTGTGTTGGTCAGAAGGGCTCCTTTGGGACTGACAAGGCCACAATGATGCTGTATCTTTTTCCCTTGAGCTGTCACCCAGAAGCCAGGATCAGCAACAGTCAATCCAAAATGCTCCAAGTCTCTGATCACCACGGTCCCTCTGGATAGATTTCTGCAGCTGAATCTAAATCCCAAGAGCCAAACCAGGCCATTAGCCTGTTTACTGTGAATGCATAAGTGGTGCTCAGTGAATCTGGCATCCCAGCCCCTGGTCCTTCTGTACCTCTCTGCAGAAATGGCTTACAGGTGTAATGCCCATGCAGCTTCATACCATTACTATTGCCCACTTCAAATTTTATTCCCCTTGACTGAAACAGAGAGAATCCAGGAGAGCTGCGGGGATCAGGACAGAGATTCTGCCTTCAGACAGGCAGAATGGCGTTTCCAAAAGAAAGGAACAGCATCAGTTTTTGCTCAGGAAAAACATCTTACTCTGTTATATCCCAATGAGCAATACGCTCACAGGATGAAGAAATGGTAGGAGCAGAGGAAATTAAATTTAACACAGGAGAGGAAAACAAGTAAACATTACATATTTTTTAAAAGGGAATCCATGTGCAAGTGATTAACTTTTGCTATCGAGGGAGGATAAACAGAGAGCCAAGATCTTCTGAAACCATTACAAGAACTGAATACAGCAGCAAATATGGAAAATTTCACCAGTTTGGCAGATGCTGTAAAATATTTTTAGCTCAAACACCTTATGTATGTGATCCTAACACTGACCCTAGACTAGCAATCTGTAACCTCAGGAAACATTGCATTATTTTCCACAGAATCTCACTTGTGACCGACTCTCACAAAGCTCAAGGAAAATTTACAGCCCATGACCTGGGTATGTGCCACGGTGCAATGACAAACACTAGCTTGTCTGCAAAGATAGAGTGTTCCCATTCTCAGCATCCTCGGGACCAAGGGAGATGGGCTGTTGCTGTTGAGCAGCTGAAGAATGCATACTGCTCAAAGCTCAAGAATGTGGAAATGGCAGAGCTTTTTTTTTTTTTTTTAATAAGGCCATTAAAAATGACTTCTTAACAACATCTGCAATTAAAAAATGCTCAGAGTTGGAAGTGAGCTGCCAAAAAACATGTGGATCATAGAAGTCATTCCATTCTTAGGACTTAAAAATTTGACAGATGCCTAGAAAAATGAGAGAAGTGCCTCTTTCCTGTCTGGTGCTTAAGCAGCTTTCTCAATTCCAACTTGCAGTGACAAATGATGGTGCACTGCCCCTAGGGTCAGCCCTGTGCAGCAGTCCACTGCTACAGATGTTATTGCAGGAGAAGGGTGTCACTTCTTGTATGGCACGCTTCCACATATTATGAAGACATTTTATATTCTGCATATCCAAATCACAGAATGTCAGGAGTTGGAAGGGACCTCGAAAGATCATCTAGTCCAACCCCCCTGCCTGAGCAGGATCACCTAGATTAGACGACACAGGATCGTGTCCAGATGGGTTTTGAATGTCTCCAGAGGAGATGCCACAGCCTCTCTGGGCAGCCAGTTCTAGTGCTCCATCACTGGAGCTTCCAAACTGAAGTTTCTCCTTACATATATACTTTTCCTTTATAAACCTAAAGCTAAATAATCACACCAAAAAGTTTTAAAGGGGACTGGGTAACTCAAGAGTCTGGTAGAGTAGCTGCACTTTTGGTTTTTGTGTTGTCAGTTCAGGTCTGCCCATCAAAAAGCTGTGGGATTTCTGTGAAATGAGATCTTGGGTCTTCTGTTTGGGGCCTGAGCAGGAGACTCTTCTCAAGACCTTCCATGGTTAGTAGCGTTATCAAGATATACTTATTACTGGGCAAACATAACCTCAACGGGCCATCAGGGCACGGAAGCTCAGCTCAAGAATTCCACCTGATATGATGGAACTCCCTACTGCCACAGGTTGTGATTTATGTGCCCTACGGCTGAACGGGAATCTTCCTACTCCAAGGCTGGCAGGATGCCATATTCATACTAAAACAATAAAAGCCAAGAGTAAGGGAAAAGGGAGTCCAGGGAGAGCTTCCTAGGAGATGTTACATGGCAGGTAGGATAAAATGGCAGCTGTCAAAAGAAGATTCAAATGAAAGAGTCGCTGGGATAGGGTTAATACAAGTTTTTTAATTATCTGGTAAGGACCTGCTCAGATGTACTTTGTCTCTGCATGTGCACACACACAAACACTTGCTTCAGTGACTTGCTTGAATAATAAGGCACAACAGGGCAATCATTGTTGTACCATAATTGCACTCCTCGGGTGTACGCCAGCCACGAACCCGAAGGAGGAGTGCTATCAGCAGCCTGAGAAGTATGATTATGGCCCAACAAGGCATGCCCTGTTGTGACTTATTACAATTAGAAAAGCTATCTACAGTGTTGCAAACATTGAGGTGAGGGCGATGAGAAATGCTTTTTAAAAGCCTGTGTTCTGGTAGTGCATATTTAAAATGTTGTACCTGCTGCTAGGTCTCCCCATTAGCCAATCATATTGCTCAAGTATCCTTTGAATGACATACTTCATGCCCCATCTCAAGTCTATGCCGAAAGATTAGAGGAATTAGCAACGTTTTTCAACCCTCTTTGAGCTCTCAGGAGACCTGCAAAACAATAAGTGGTATACAGCGACTGAAAGTACATGCCCCTTGCCAACACCAAAAATCACTGTCAAATATCTGGGAACAATTAACTGCTTTCCTCCCAAACAGGTACACTTTTTAGAAAACAGCTTGTAAATATAGGTAAGAGACACTAACCAAAAGGAAAAAATTGCTTTTTTTTTTTTCCACATGCTCTCAGGGGTGCACAGCGATCTGCCCTTCAGCTTCCAAATGAGGGCCAAATGGGAATGAGGAGACCCACCTATTTTACAGAGCAGTTGTGAAGATTGATCAGCATCTGTAACGGTCTCTGAGATATTCAGCTGGAAGGCACTGAAGGCCTGCAAAAGAAAATATTGGGGAAAGTATAGAAAGGATGTGTGATAAACTGTGATACATCCAAGTGGAAGAAATCATTCACCCAAATGTGACAGAAATTCTTAAAACAATGACAGTGCCTTTCCTGTGTAGGGTCTTTGCAGGAGGTGTTTAATAATGCTTTAGTTCATTAGGGACTGTGGCAAGGAGTCAGGACTAAGATTAGAAAGCTAACACTCAGAATATGTCCTGCATGTTCAGAAGGCTCTTTCACCTTGAATAAGAAAGATAGCTTCAAACAAACAAAGTGATTGTGCACAGGTTTTCATGAAATCTGAGCTCCCACCAAACCACGTCGGAGTAATAGCTGCCTCAAAACCACCCTTGTAAGAAAACAGAGCTAACACAGACGTTGCAGCTTCAACCAGTTTTGGGGAAAAAAATAATAAAAAAGGGGGGGTATTGCATACAATATTAAATTCAGAGAGCTTTACAGCAAACATCTGGATATTGGGACAGCTGGAGCAGTGTTGTGTAATGCCTTATGTAGTGCAGAATTAAAAAACCCTAAGAACTTACCCTGTGATACCTAATCATCGGCCAGTCAGAACATGTTGGAGCTAAATATGTATTAATCACTGGAAACCTTAGATAAGTTCAGTAAACATTGCCTATTACAATACATTAAAAAAAAAAAAAAGAAAAAGAAAGGCTTTGAAGCAGCCCTGTGCTTAGGAGCCTCATCCAGAGCTCACTGAACTGTGCTGGAATGTTTCCATTCACCTCCATGAGTTTTGCACATTGAGTTTTTTTCAAGCCCTTGAGTTGTTTCAAGCCCAGGCAGCAGTTCAAAAATAACTTTAGAGCATTGTCCCAATTGTTTATTTGTGGACGAACAGAACTGCAAGAGTACATATGGCCAAGCAGAAGAAGAACACTTAGGAATATTTTTAAATTGCCGTCACCAAAACCACTGACAATATAAAAATTCAACTATTTATGATGTTGTAACACTGGTTTTAATACTGATGGTGGTGGAGAAACTATGCGTAATATAATCAATAAACTAACAAACCCCAAGGCTCTCCTGAGAATTTTAATATGCAGTGTTTAAAATATTAAACAAACAATAATACTGAAAATCAGGATATGATTAAATAGTTTTAACAATTGGTCCTTAAAGTTTCTCTCCAAAATTGGTTAAAACTTTTCGGAGTCAGCTCACAAGCTGCAGAAAACATAACATATATTTAAATGTGACCCACTAGAATAAAAATAAAGCTGTTTGTCCACTGTTGCCTGACTATGGGCTCACTGAATCAGACCGAGTAGTTTTGAAATGAATCAAGATGTTTAACATCTGTCTCCTGTTATTAGGATATTCTCTTCCTATTTATAAACAAATGCTTTGTTGGGGTTAGACTGCAGATCCCATTACTCTGTACACTCATGTCTCAGCAATCCAAATTTCAGGCCACAAGTAAGTACATTGTAAGTCTTCTGAAATCTATCAATGAATGCAGGAAAAAAAAAAATGAACACACAATCCAGTCAGTTTACTTGGTGTTACACAGCCAGCATCTGACCATATGCTACAAGACACCCTGTTAATGCAAAACCAGATTTTAGATTAAAATTCACTCATGAAAAATATTTCTCTACATTTTAGTTAAAACAAATGATCTTATGTTTGTGTGCATGGCCATCACATTTTGTCAACACTCTCATGCTACATATGCTCCTATATATCTCTCCAGCTACTGATACATGTGCTTGGAAATCCCAACACTTCCACAAACATGGTAAACACAAAACATCTCCTTTGTTCTCCTAGTTCTTCTGTATTTACTTTCCTTTTGTGGCAGCTTAAGTTTAGCTCTCCTCTAATATACTTCCAGTCTGTGTTGTTACTTTACATTGCTCCTTTCTTTCTCTGCACTAGCCTTTTCCAGTTAGTGTACTGAAACTGTACCCCTTTTCTGCACCTTAACTGACAGCCTGGTTTGTGTCTGTTCTCTCTCCCTTGTGCATTTCTCACACTCTTCACACCCCTGCACTAGGGTGGGGTCCCACCCACAGCAGACAGTCCTCCACAAACTTCTCCACATGAGGCCTCTGCCACAGGGCCTCGGCTTTTCACCAACTTCTTCCGTGTGGGTCACTGCTATAAACTCACAGAATGTCTCTCAGCCCCAGACGGCTGCCCCCAGCCTGGTCCCCCACAGAGTCACAAGCCCTCCACGCCCCACCCTCCCCAGCAAACCTGCTCGAGTGGGCCTCTGTCTCTCTGCCTCTGATCTCTCTCCACAGGCTGCAGATGCTGCCAGGGCCTTGCTCCAATGGAGGGCACAGATTCTTCTGTATTCCTCCCCCTGCTCAGTGGTGGGCTCCTGCCTGGCCCAGGTGCCTCTCCATGGGCTACAAATGAGGTCTCTTCGTCCTCCATGTGCTGCAGGGGGACACTCACTTCACCATGGTCTTCTCCACAGGCCGCAGGGAATCTTCTGTCAGTGCCTCCTCCAACTCCTCCCCCCTTCACTGACCTTGGTGCCTGCAGAGTTTCTCACATCTTCTCACTCCCTTCTCTGGTGGTAAAATGTGGCTGTTTGCATTTTTCTCTCTATAAAATATGACTCCTAGAGGCCTGTGACCAGCACTGATTGTCCCCCACCACCCCTCCCCAGCCTTGTCAGCAGCAGGGTTTGGGAGTTCAGCTTTGGGAGCACAGCTGGGATTTACTCTGTTGCACCTCAAAGAAGCTTCTAGCAGCTTCTTAAAGAAGCCACACTGCAAAACCACCACAACCAACCAGAAGGATCATGATTAAAGCAGGAACAAGAAATACCTACATTATCCCTGACATTGTCTAACAAGTCCCTAAAACATGTAATTCTGCCACTTCCATCTCAGAGACCAGTCAATGTCTTCTCCTCTTCAGACTAAACAAACCCAGATCTTTCAGTCTTTCCTCAGGAGGTCATGCTTTCTAGGCCTCTGAATATTCATTTTTTTTCTTCTTTGGTCTATCACTAATTGATCACCTTCCTTCTGAAAGCTGAAACCAAAGCCAACCTAGCAATGAATAGAAATAATTTAAGAGATGATTTACTCTTCTATACTAAATGAAAGATATTTTCTCAAACAACCTGCAACCTCCACTTGATTACTTGATTTAAGTATTACTTGATATAAAGCTAGAGTAAGCACCTTAGTAATAAAGGCAACATTACAAAACAGGTGCAGAAAGTAATAATTCATAGCAAATACCTTTTTTCCCCTTCCTCCCTCCTCCCCCCATTTTACACTTTTAAAAACTTCCTCATTACCTGAATGAAGAGATCTTGGCTTAAAAATTGAACAAATTTGCCACTATGTGTTTCATTTATTAAGCTAAATTGAATTTAATTCACTGACTTTGTCCATAAAAGATTTTTGAATATCCTTGGATTTTAATAAAAAGAATAATCTCGGGGCTTATTTCTAAGCTAATATAAGAAAGAAATGTTCTGAAAAAAATGATATATAAATTCAATATATTCTGATGATTATTTAACCAAATCAAGCAATGGAAAACTGACAAATCTGGTGTTGATTATATCATATCCTAAGTAGGAAAAATATATAACACATATAACACATTTTACCTAATGTGTGGCTATAAACATGATTAATGCATTTTTCAGAATGTCCCACATAAGCATTATTTTCCAAAGATAACATTTTAATGATATTCAAAATGCAGTATATTGCACACATGGAAAATCTGTCATGTCTCTTTAAATATCTTGATACATGCACAAACACATGCATACAATCCCTATGGCATGTATTCTCCCACTGAATTAATTTCCATACCTAGGAGGGTCATGCCTATACTTATTTTCACAGGCAGGGAGTTCTGTTAATGCATTTCCCTAAGTTTGGTTCATCACTCAATGTTTGGTAGATTTTGTGTTAATCACTCCAGGAGTCTTCAGCAGAGCTTAGGTACTTAATGATCCTGTGGGTCTAATGCTGGTAGTGCCCCGCACAATGTTTTGATTTTGGCCTTCCTCATCTCAAACCAAACAGCATGTTGGCTGCATGGCTCCCTCAGTGCTGTTGTCCCTGTAGTACTGACCTGGACCAAGTTCACAGCAAGTTTTGAACGCAATCTTTGGTCCACTTTCATCTTTCTCTATGTGATTTAATAAATATTCATCTGCTCAGTATGTTCTCAAAAGTATCTGCTCCTTTAATCACAAGGGTCGGGCCAATAATGAGTTAAAAACTAAGTCATCTCTTGGACACAGCACAGAACTTCTGATCTGCCTTTGGAGGAGACTAACTTCCATCTGCTTTCATCTGCAGTGGAGACATGAGTCCAGGAAGACCTCTCCAGCCTGGTATGCTTGGTGCCCCACATCTTTAATCCCATCACCCATGTGTGCTTATTTTAAAATGCAAAATGGTTAGGCTTCTGCTTGGTGGAGGGCATACAAAAGCAGCAGAAGCTGCTTTATATGTCAAGGCAGAGTGACAGGAAATAAACCTTCCAGGCATCAGTTAACCTTTGCCTGCTTTACCTCTACCTATTGCAGCTTCCAAATTATGACTCCTCTGGCAATAGCAGGCGATGCCATGATGCAAATGCAGAAATAAAAAGGTGGTACAGCAAAATAAGGACTATTTTCCCTCCTAGAAATATTGAACTGTTGCACCATTTGGTCTGGCAAGGCTGTCCTGTCAGAGATGGAGTCAAACTCTGACCAAGCTGAGCATGGGTTTGGTTCATGGAAATCATGCTCAAAACTCACGAGCTCCTTGGTTTCTTTGCAAGTCAGTGACCTCAGTTGACCGATACCCCAGGAGACCGTGTGTCATCATCAGATTGCTGTGCTGGCAAAAAAGGTTAAAACCACCCGACTGCCCCCCGCTGTTGTGAACTCAGAGGAAACAAACCCAATGGGGCTTGGAGGCAAAGAGGCCAGTAAATTCGTTCTCCTGCCAGCTGGCTGAGTGGGTGGTTTTCAGTGCTCTCAGCTTGTTCCTAAAAGACATATTTTCTCCTGAAGGGTGGGAAGGATCCCTGTCCCAGGAAATAACCCCGGGAGTGAAGCTGATGAGTGGGGGTGTTTCCTGCCTTGGAGAGATAGCAAAGGGAAGCTGCTCCAAATGTTCAACCCTGGAGGGGTGTGCTGGTGTTTGTGCCAGATGGAGCCAACCATGGGGTAGTTAAACTCCACAGCAAGATTTACTCTGCTGACCCCATTTCTCAAAGCAACAGAAACAGGAAGGAGAGTTTCAGCTTACTAGGAAATGGTCTTGCTCAGCCAGTGGCATAGACCATTTGATCTCCTTCTTGTCAAAGTTTACTTGCTTAGGAACTCGATTATCACCTAATCAAATATCATCTGATTTTCTTATTACTTTGATAATGAAGGAGATTATTTTTCTCCTAAGAAAAGTTTGAAACATTATGAGATATGAATAATCTTTCACAAAAACTTCAAGCTTGTTTATGACAAAGAAACATTAAAAGCAGGTGGTGAAATAGAGTATAATCAGCTGAAAACCACTGATGTTTTAGTGTGTCACATAAGACCTCTATAGGAAAAAAAAAGCAAAAATCTTGCACACATAACACAACTGCAGATGTTTAACTGATGCACTGTAATAATATTCAGTGCTGTTCATATCTAGCACCAAGTGAGCATAAAATGTTCAACCCAGATATGGTAGAGAGGAGATTGGGGTGAAGGGGTATCAACTATCAAGACAAAGAAAGAGGGCACCTATTCTGTCAAAGCACCCAGTCCCAGGAAACCATGCAACTGGGTTTGCACATCTCATGCTACAGAGCAAACAGAGAAGTACCTGGGACCACCGGAGAAATGGAGGTTGATTTAATGCTGGGACAGGTTTTCCAGGGAAGTTCTGGAGTCTCTATTCTTGGAGAGATCCAAAATAAAGTTAGGCACAGCCCTGAGCCACCTGCTACTGATGACCATGCTTTGAGCAGAGGGGTTGGACCAGGCAACTTCCAAGAGGTCCTTTCTGACCTCTGTGATTCTGTGAAAGATCCATCAAAGAAAACTGGACTTTTATTCAATGCCTGACATCAAGGACTATATGTGGAGGTAGGTGGAAATTCAAGCCATGCAGATGTTAACAAAGAAAGGGAAGGATCTCCTCTGTTGATGCTGTGAGGTGCTGGTAAGGATAAGAAGGTGAAGGAAGCCTGGCCCAGTAGAATCACTGGCTCTGCAGAGGTGACAAATGAAGGTGTGGGTAGGACAGTCTACACAGACATGTCCCTGGTGCTCACAAGTTATTCTAGTGGAGCTGCAAATGGCTGTCTGGGGGACTGGTGCAGCCTGATGCTGGCTGTCAGGAAGCAATCCCTTCTGGCAGGCAGAGAGAAGTAGTTTTCCTGCAAGGAATGAGCAACCAAGAGAAATTTTGCAGCTCTGGATGAACCTCAACCGTTGCCAAGCTGCTCCCTCCCAGCAGCCCAGTCTGGCCTCCCTCCTCCCCATTTTTTCTTGTACTTCAGCCACCTGGAGCTGCAGCCTTTCCCTTGGGGTCCTCCCCAGCCTTGGAAACAGAGTGCTGTTTGGCTTGGCCAGGGCAGTTTTACTATCAGACTCATTACCAAGGAGGGTGTTCACTCCCTGACTCATGAAAGTCACAACCAGCAGCCATACGCGCTCGGGCCTGGGGTTCTCACAGGACCCCAGGCCACATCGCTCGGCCCCACTTCCTCCCATCACCCTCACTTCTCCCTCCCACGCATCCCACTCCCTCCCACTCTGGCACAGTCATGCTGCACAGACAGCTGCCCATTACTACTCAGTAGTTGCTTGAATCCCACTAAATGCTTGTCAAAGTGCCCAGAGAGCTGAAAGTGAGCTCTTTAAATTACATTTGTTGAAAGATCCCTGGTGCCTGTTCCTGCTTTTCATTTTCAGCAACTCTCTGAAATCATAGTTTGTTTTACAGTGATGTTTTGTTTTTCTTTTCCTGCATCCAACCTATAAGTCATGGATGATGCATATTAAGCACATTAAATGGGTTTCAGTGGGGCTGTGCACCATGTGTGCATCAGGCTGAGGTCTGGGACAATGGCATTTTCATGTTTGCTTTCTATGCTGGGAAGCTGTATGGTGTGCTGCTCCATATCCACATTTGGCCCTGTTTTAAACCTAAGAAAGAGGCTGCATGGAGAGAGGTGGCAAAACCACAAAAGACAGTGCCAGGGAGGAGGAGGAGGAGGAAGAAGAGCCAGAGTCTATCTGACTGATTAAAGCAGAGCCTAGAAATCAGGAATGTTTGGATTGATGCCTGACCACAGGTGACAATGGACAAATCTCTTAACTTCTGCTTCCCCCTCTGTGAAATCAGGAGAATAAACAAGTTGGGGACCCTTTCTTTAGGGAAGGTATATAGAGGTTGGAAAGTGTTTTAAGTTTCCCACATGGAACCACTTGTTGTATTCAAGGAGATCTCATATATTTTTAGAAGAGTTTTTAATTAGAAGAATAGCTTCATTCCTTTAAGAAAAGCTAAAGTTTTAGCTCTTATTGTACATTTATGAACATGCACCAGATTATTATTTTTTTAATCCTGTGCCTTTCCAACTTTGCTATTAATATGTCATAAGAAAATCAGGGATTGTGTCCAAATTCCAATTCATGGGAATGGAATTAATTTCTCCATTAAAATGAAAAAGGGGGAGTAATGGGGGGAAGTCTCGGAAGCCCTGGCGGGTGGTAATAGTTGGACTCAACTTTCCAGTCCCAGTGACTCATTCTGGGAATGGATAGTGCCTCTGTCGTCTTCAGACATTTAACACCTCCCTAATAAGATTTAGCATCAGCTGGGATGTGTGAACAAATAATATTAAGCAACTTGAGACTTCCTAGAACATCTGTCTCTAAGCCATGTTAGGGCCTGATCCTGTTAGAGGCGGGTGGGAGTTGGAGAGTCTACAGATCGGGCTTTTTGTTATTAATACCAGCAATGGAGAATTTCGGTTACAAGTCATCCCTCCCAGATCATGTTTCAGAAGATGTAAAGAAGAAAACAAGGTTCAGAAGACAGCACCCTGCCAAAAGGAAGAGCATTTTAGGAAGATCGTTCTGACTCTATCCAGATTATGTGTAAATTTAAGTTACTAAGAAAAAATGAGAACCATTTGTTTAAGTTCAAATCCTGTCTGGCCTTTTCTAGGCTAGGTTTCAAGCATCCTGTTTTGCCTAATCTCTGCGTCTCAATCCATCACCTTGATGCAACTTCCCCATGAGAGATCTCCTTAGCCCTACCCAAGCAGTTCAACTTGGGAACAAAAACATCAGTGCTGGAGCTCTCTTCTGGCAACTTTTGTGTGTTGTCAAGTGTTTGAGCACAAGCAGATTATGAGATACCCTTAAGCTGTATGGTTTCAAGTATCTCAGGCTGAGTAGGTGTCAGAAAATTGAGTTCAAACCAAACCCTTTTCTCAAAGTTTTCTGACTTTTATCTTCAAGGGAGCCCCATGGGCTGAGTTTGGGCTGTGGATTCCAAATTCTGATTGTGCCTCAACTCACCTTTGTAATTTGGCTGTCGTGGCTCTACCACAGTGCAAATTTACAGCAGTCCTACTTCAACTGTGTTGAGACAGAAATCCCACATTCAGGAGTACATGGGACAGTCTGGAAATAAGTATCAATGATATGTTTTGGGCAGTTCTTTTTTAAATGTATTTTTTTCAACAGATTTCCTCTTAGATATTGCAAGTAGTTTCCAGGTCTGAAGTGCATAAAAGAAATCCAGGATGTATGTGTAGGTAATAAAGTGGTTCTAAAGGTTATTTGTTGATTAGAAAAACTTGAGGATCTTATAACAAAACCTTAATGAAAGCAATGTGGTACCTTGACATTTCCAGTGTACTATAATTCATTCTGTGTAATTTATAAGTCCTCGATTTATTTTCCAAAGTTCTGAAAACTCAACGTTTCATTGATATATTCCCCCTGAAACTTGTCTGAACATATATTTAGCTTTTTGACAGGGAGATCTAAAAGGTTAGCCAAACTATAGGCACCGAAGGAAAGTCTATGCTTCTAATAATACCTACACCTGCTTTCCGAGGAAAGCCTTGCCTACTCTTTCTTTTAATTTTTTTTGACCATCAGCCCAAACATATACTGTCTTCCTCATGGAGCCCCTGTATGGACTATCATGGAGGAAGCAGACATACCACCCCCATTAATAACAATAACAAGGAGCAGCACACACATTTTTATTGTTTTTGGCCAACTGCTTTTAAGGCAACTTTAGTTGGGCACCCACAATGCAGACACACTGAAAAAGATCAGTTGGCTGTCTTCTAGTGATGCTCACAATGACAAGAAGCAAGCCTAGCCTGTCAGAGAAGGACGGTATATGAGAGACACTGATTAAACAGCTCCCACCCAATAGACAAGGTCAGAATCAAAATGGAAAATTATTAGGTACTGCACCCATTATCAGACGACTACCAGGTTAAAGAGATAAATGCGCTCATGAACATGCTTGTTTGTCATTGCTAATAATTTATTTTTGCAATATATGCCCTTATTCATTTCACAAATATGACATCAGGCCTATTCTGCAAGCATTTTCAAGTAAGATGGTTGCCTGTAGGAAGAGAGGGTGACAGATCACTGGAACAGGCTGCCCAGAGAGGTTGTGGAGTCTCCTTCTCTGGAGACATTCAAGACCAATCTGGACACATTCCTATGTGATCTACTCTAGATGATCCTGCTCGGGCAGGGGGAGTGGACTGAATGATCTTTCGAGGTCTCTTCCAGCAACTAGTATTCCAAGATTCTTTGATTCTGTGAAGACTGAAATTCATACAGGCTATGGAGATTCAGGAAGACAAACTGTTGCAGCATCCAATAATCAAACTGTCTTGTAGTGGTGAGAAGATGGGATGATAAATCAGTGCCTTCCACTATCAATTGTCATTCTGAGGAAAAAATGTCTGTTTCTACATCAGAAACGTGCAAAAGAGGACACAGTCCAGTCTAAGTGATGGGAGCTGAGCAGCCATTTGGTAAACTCCAAAGGCCTGCATCTCTGCTGGCAGGTGGGAAGAACTCGGTGCCTCCCTCCATGTCCAGGCTGCTTTTCATCCCTTCACAGAAAACTCTATGCCACAAGGTGTATCTGCTATGCCTATGCTGGGTGACGGACGCTGTAAACAGATACCCATGTCTCCAAAACAACCCTCTCCTCTGGCGCAGCAACACAGAGGAGAAATCCCAAAGAGATGAAGCTAAAGGACTTAACCTAACCCATCGGCCTGCTGAAATGCTTTTCATGGACTGATAGGACTTTGAGGTCCTGAATGCTACTGATCATTTCTGATAATCACTGAGTGATTACTGAGATGGGTGAGGTTTTCCTGAAAGCCCTGACTCCTGAAGTCATCTGGTTACACGAGGCTCTTAGTTTTCAATCTAAAAGAAAAAAAATCTGCCCTGGTATGTGCAGAAACATTCTCAAAAGGTGGTATCTAAGGGCTCCAAACACAGCATCCAACACAAATGAAACTATACACTTTCAAAAATCTTACTGTTTTACAATCAGATTTATGATTAATTTTTGAAACTTCTGACATTGTATGCTTGGCAATGGAAGGATCTGCTACTTGGCCTCAGAAAAGGCTTGTAATAGTGATAAGTTATTTCATTAAGATATAGCAGCCATTGTACACAGCAGCCACCTTTAAAATCTTTTCAATTGCCTGAGGTAACTAAATAACGATACTTCATTATTCACAGGTTACTTAAGTATTCTCTATAGTAAGTGTGGGGAAGTTTAGATAATATCTAATTGCAAAGAGAAGCACTGGAAAGTTCTTGAGGGTGGCAACTGCATACCTAAGTGACATTTATTTATTTAGAAGTGCTTAAGACATGCCTTTCACTTACTCTAGGCAGACACAGAGCCTTGAAGTCAAAACTCATGCAATATCACTTGGCACAGTGCCTATACTTGGAAGAACTTTTTCAGCACACCCAAACTAAGATAGTCCTTTCCCAGCTTCTATTACTTAATCATTCTTTGTCTGCCAACACCACCCAGAGTAAAAAAAAAGGGATAAGCAGAGACATCCTTGCTTAACTACAAGACTGCATATGATTCTATTAAACATGTTACCAAAATTAAAAGAAAACCCAAATATTAATTCCCTTGAGTTTTCTTGTAATTTCAAAACTGTTTCCCAGCAGTATAAAACTCTGAACATGGGGATTCTTGACTGAAACACAAACTGGAGTAATGGCAATGAGGCTGTGATGGATAACCACAAGACAGCTTCACAATTAACACTTCTAGGACAGGAAAGTGTGCTATGATCATTGAGATGGGATGACCCACTAAATACAAGCCATAGAATCAGTGATTTCTGTGCCTTCCATCGTACACTTCATGTTAAGCTGGATGTTTTCAGTGATTAGACTGCTAGGCAAGGCTATATCCACAATGTTCTCTATCATCTCACACTTATTACACAAATAGGTTTGAGGCCACTTTCAGAAGAGCCTCCAATAATGCCTTTTAAAGTATGTCTCCTCTTCCCCCAATCCCAAGTATCAAATGAAGCTTTTCAGTAGTGTGACACTCTCACAGGAACAGGAACAGTGCATTTCAGAAAAATGAGCGATATTTGGCATTGCTCCAGCCCTATTTGGAAAATGCAAATTTAGAAACTGTTAGTTGAGAACAGAAATCTTATTGATTGTTCTCATTCTTGGAAAGGCTTCTGAAGGCAGGGAGTTTGCACTGCTCCCTGCCCATTTGCAAGGAGCACGGGAGAGCTGTGTTCAGCAGCATACAAAGCAAAGCCTTCCCATCCAGGCAGGTGCACACACATGATTCCAATATCATCACTCTGAATTGGGAAGCCACAGCTGCTACTTTAGACCACAGTAATTGTAAACACACCAGGAGTAAACCAAGAAAAAGGCTGTGATCCTGTATGTAGAACCCAGACAACAGAGTGATTTGGAGCCCAGCAGCCATTGGTACATAACATCACAGGGTGTGGAGAGCTCTCTGAGGCAAGTGGACGCACAGTGAATGAAAAGAAAATGCAAACACAGTAGTTTTCAGAGTAGAAAGAGTGAGGAGAAGAAACCATGGCACAGGGCTGTTCTTATCAAGTGATGCACTCCAGAAAGGAAAGTGAAACTTTTCCATGAAGGCAGAAGTGCAGGAGATTTAACACTGCTGAGCACTTGGTTCACATAAATGCCCCCATCGCTAGTTGCATAATCATGATCATCACCAGTAAGGATTAATAAGGGTAGTGGAAGAACATCTTTTCCGACTTATCAACTCTCCTGCTTCTCAAGACCTTACTGACTAAACGTGGAGTCTTTCTGCTCCATTCATTCAGTGTATTTGTTAAACAACATGGTGACATTGCAGGGAGAGTCTACATGATCAGGACATATTTGGGCAAGCCAACTGTGGACCTGTTTAGCCTATAGTTTGTAAAATGCAAAATATACTGAAAGTCCTTCAAAACAGTTGTACACTTTCTCCAGATCCAAGAGTGTATGGCTTTAATAAATTCTTCTTTGAAGTGCTATTTTTGTGCTGTGGGTCTACAAATATCCTGTGGTTTGTGCTCATTTGTTTTTCTAATATTTTGATCAGGGTCCAATCTCACTAGTATTCCTGGCTGTACCCATGTAATTTCTACAGGAATTGAATTTTAAACACAGTGCAACTTTATAGGCTTCCACTGTTCCCTCACACATGTCAAGACATTAACATTAGTTTGACAAAAACCTCAGTATTCATACTGCCAAGAAGGGGCAAAATATTAATGGTGTATTTTAAAAACCTGTCCAAATATTTTAGTACTTCAAGAGGAGGTGCTGGAAATGGGGAAAAATGGGGGCATATCCTTGGTGCTGTCTCCAGGCACATCAAGGATCAGAGGGTTGTTAGGAGCAATGAGCGTGGTTTGGCCAAAGGGAGGTCACATCTGACTGACCTGACAGCCTATTGTGAGGATAGAACCAGGTGGATGGATGGTGGTAGGGCAGTGGAGGTGAGTTTCCTTGGCCTCTGTAAGGTATTTGTCTCCCCCAGTTTTATCCTTGTGGGCAAACTGAGGCAGTGTGGCCAAAAAAGGGGGTGGGGCTTGATTGGTCCAGGATTGGTGAGGAGGCATAGCTTCTCCCGGGGCACGGCTTTGGCCTCCTGTAAGGGATGAGCTTTGGTAAGGGCTTCTAGGCCCTTTGGGAAGGGCTTCTTCAAGCACACAGCAGACAAAAGTGACCTTAGAGGCAGTGTAAGGTGCAGGTGAATGAGGCAGGGCTTCAGNGACAGTGGAATGTAGGGTGGTATCTAGGCAACCTCACATCTCCATGGAGTTAAACCTTGCAAGGGGGCGTGGTTTCTCCTGGGGGCGTGGTTTGGCTGGACACGGGCTTCATTTAGGCACCGGGCGGGGCTTCACCAGGGCTTCAGTTGGGCTGGGGCTTCGACAGGGTGCAGTGTTTCAATGGGCAGCTCTGGGCTAAGGGGCCTCCAGGTCCGTGTCACAGAGCCGTCACCCAGACACACAGCAGATAGACAGCAGTTGCTGCTGGCCTTCTCCCACAGACAGAGCTCTCCAGGGGCAGCTCGAGGAAGATGTCCCAGAGGAAGTCCAGGAGGAGCCACCACTGGAATGTCTTCGCTGGAGACTGCAGAAGACCTGGATGAGGCTGTTGGAGGTGCTCTAGTGCAAGGTAGGCTGCAGCGGGGCGGCCTTCAAAGCTTGTCTGGTGGGTGGAAATCCTGCTTTGGCTTTGGAGAACAGACGGGAGCCCCTCACATGAGAAGCACCACCAATCCCTGGAGGTGCCCAGGGCTCCCAGGCAGCTTCCAATGCACAGACACAGCCAGAGCAAGGGAATGGCTTCTGGAGAAGCGGCGCAGAGCTCGCCATCCTCATGTCCCCAGCGTGAGCCAGGGCAGCAGGCATTTGCAAAGGCATGGCGAGATGCCGCAAGGGGTCCCGGTGCTTGGCAGTGGCCACTGGTGTCCCAGGTGACAGTGGAATGTAGGGTGGTATCTAGGCAACCTCACATCTCCATGGAGTTAAACCTTGCAAGGGGGCGTGGTTTCTCCTGGGGGCGTGGTTTGGCTGGACACGGGCTTCATTTAGGCACCGGGCGGGGCTTCACCAGGGCTTCAGTTGGGCTGGGACTTCGACAGGGTGCAGTGTTTCAATGGGCAGCTCTGGGCTAAGGGGCCTCCAAGGCTTTCCAGAAAGGCATCAAGGATGGAGGGCAAAGGAGGAAAGGAGCTCTTGAAGTGCGAGGGGAAATGTGCTCAAGCAGAGAAAGCAGCTGAGGACTTGTGCCCAGCAGAGGAGCTGTCCATAAGGAGTGTAGTAGCCAAGGTCCCTCGGCACACGGGTGAGGAGCAGGGAGGCACTCGGGCAGGCTGCCTGCATGGCTGCAGAGCTGCCGCAGAGGGAAGGCAGCCCCTTGCTTTGCCCTGTGGCGTCCCCGGGGCGTGTGGGGGTGTAGAGGCCCTTGTTGGTGCCTGTAGCCTGGACACGGAGAGGACTTTACAGGGACAGCCGGCAGCTGTGCCCGGAGCGTGGCCAGCAAGGGCAGGGAGAGCTCCTGGGGCCTCCTGGACACATGGAGAGCTGGGGGACAGCAACCCAAAGGACTTTGTCCAAAGGGGGCTGGGCTGAGGTGTGTGAGGCAGGGCTTCAGGAAAAGGCAGG